>JABSTQ010010642.1:0-377738 GCA_013358835.2 Ixodes persulcatus | reverse complement strand
CGTTTCATATTTATGAAGCTTTCACGATATTTTAAGAAATATTGGTATTCGGCAAGAACAAAAGACAAAAAACACCCTGTGTAATAAAAAAAAAAATAGACGAGAGGGTTTCTAAAAATAATTGCTCCACATTGTGCGTACGAAATAAATAATTATGAGCACAATTTTTTCTTAACAAAAACATTTTAAAATGAGAAAAGAAAAAAAGGTCTCGTCTCTATTTGTTTTTTCTTTTCTTTTTTGTAATACTGAGTACGCGGGGTAACTGTCCCTTTTACAATTAACATTCGGGAATTAAACTGAGAAGCACGTGAAAACATTTACTCGTTATTTCATCTAATTGACTTGCGACTTTAATAGCTTGTCCTAGAATCCCAAAGAACATAGCAATTTTGCTAGCAAAGCTACATTAGGTACGTATTTTTGTAGTTACTTTAAAAAATGAGAAACAGTCTCGTAGCTATTCAAGATGGCCACCGTGGAACCCGAACCTTGAAGGCTGCCGTTCAAATCTTTATTTCACTTATCGTTGCTTTTATGTTAATGTCTCGCGTTATCTTAAGAACCTTTCCGAATATAACCCGCGTAAAAAAAGTCAGCAGTAGCTCGCTGCTTCGGGTCAGTCACCTTCCTGTCACCGACAAAGGATGTGTATAATTCCTTTTGTTTTATGAGTAAATATTATGATTGTACTGTTCGGTGGGTTCAAAATCATAAATGGGTTTTCCGCCCTCATAAAAAAGGACCGTACCTCCTGCGCGACTGACTGATTCAAAGGGTGGCTGACTCAAAGCTGTGAGTTACGGATGCTTTCACAAAAGCATTATGTTTAAGGATGGTTGAAAAGGCTATATTAAACCCTTTTCAAAAGTCCACCAAGCAACATTGGTGGTCGCCATTTTTAGGGTAGGTGGCGCAAGCTACCGCCCGTTCCAAAAGGTATAGCTATAAACATTCATCCATCCATTCATAGGGCACGAAGCGTGCGGTTGGATCCGATTCCTCGCCGAACTCTGACGCAGCACTCGTTTTTCAGTCGCGCTGAGCCGAGTAATGCCGAGTTTGCTCCAAATGATGACGCAGCCATCGTGTCCAATCCATGCTCGGAGAACGTGGCCAAACAATGCTGGACTGAGAGAATTGGCGCTGCAGTTACTAGAGGGGCGAACTTTTAAAAAACGAGTCAATTGTTGAGAGGAAACTGGACCTTTCCAGAAGAGTAACGATTGGCGAATAAAAAAGATCTCACCCGCGGGGTTTGAACCATGCGTGTGTCAGACACGCTTGCGCAGCCAACGATGCTGCGCGCTTATGTTTTTGTCTGTTTTGTTTGTTATCCTTTTGCTACCGAAAAAAAAAAGAGTTATGCATTTTTAATATGTCGCAATTGTGCATCTCACGCTGGCGAGCATGATGCGTTTAAGAACCGCTGCTTCCCGGTTTTTTGTCCGGAGGGAGTGAGGTTGAGAACGGGGCTATTTCTGCGGTGCTTTTCTTCGGGCATTTCTTCTATGGACCATACTCCGTTGATACATTTGAGACAAACCTCGTTCCCTCACCTAGCCCTGGGTCGTAGTAACACTAGCCCACCTTGTTTCTCTGTCCCTTGCGGAACGCAGTTTTCATGCGAGGCGTTGTGAAGACTTTTTTCTTCCGAGACATTGAGAAGACCAGGGGGGGCTATGTTCAACAAACGTTTCGTTTCTCCTAAAAAGAAACGGATGTGACGGAAATGACGATGTCGCGTCTGATTGGTTAGAGGCTCAAACGACGAAAGTTCCCTCTTTCGTCATTTGAGCCTCTAACCAATCAGACGCGACATCGTCATTTCCGTCACATCCGTTTCATTTTAGGAGAAACCAAACATTTGTCGAACATAGCCCCCAGAAGACTTCCAGCAAACGTCTGTCTTCTATCGTAGGACGAATCAATGGATGAATAATACTGACTCTATCTTTTGTATCGGGTAGAAAATTGTACTATCGAGCCTAGAAACATGTACGCCACACCCCTTTAATGTTGTTTCATAAATTACGTATAGTATTATAAAAATTTGTATTCGATAATAAATAAAACCCTGCGTAATAAAAAAGTAGACGATAGAGTGTCTACTTTTTTCATATTTTTCCTAAAGAGCAATGATTAGCAGCACCATTTGTTTATTGAAGAAACACATAAAAAAATATATCGTCGGTATTTTGTTGTAATAATGAATACGAGGTGTAAATGTCCCTCTCATCATTAAGGTTTGCGAATAAAAATCGGAAGCACTCGATAACATTTACTCGTTAATGATATAATGCACTTAGGTCTTTAATAGCTCGTCCTAGAATACCAAATAACACAGGAAGTATGTTAGCAAAGCTACATTGAGCATGTATTTTTGTATTTAATTTAATAAATTAAAAACTGTTGTGTAGCCATCCAAGATGACCGCCGTGGAACCGGAACATTAAATGCTGTCGATCGAATCTTTAATTCACCAATCGTTGCTCTCATGTAAATCTCGCACGTACTGGTTAGAACCCTTCCGAACATATCTCGTGTAAACAACAAGCCGTAGCTCGCAGCTTTGGGTTAGTCACCCTTCTGTTACCGGCAAAGCATGCAGGGTCCCTTTTGTTTTGTGAGTAAATATTATGATTTTACTGTTTCTCGGGTTCAAATCACAAATGTTTTTCCCCATCATAAAAGAGGACCGTACGTCCTGTGTGACTGACTAATGCAAAGGGTGACTGACTCACGAGTAAATGTAACCACGTGCTTCTCAAAAAGTGACTGACCCATCAATTTTGCGTATTATCCCGTGTCCCTAGGCCTTTTCCACAAATCTTCTAACCTACTTTTTTTCGTGAATATAGTCTTTTGTATTACTTTTTTCCCATCTTTTCCAGCAGATCCCAGCGCCCTCGCGAAATCCATTGCCCTTTAATGGAGAGCTGGACGAAGCCCCGTGTACCTAAAAACCATCCAGGTTCTAGCATCTCGCTATCACTACGGCATGCGGCGCATATGTGTCTATATCTTGAATTTAACCGTACATATCTTCAACAATACTAAAAAAAACAAGCGAGCTGATGGTGATTCATGGTAATAAAAACCCGAGACTCGAGAACACAGAAGGGGACGAACACAACACAACGTCTCAAACACAGCTGAAGGTTTATTTGTCAGACACTCGTTTAAAAAGGTGAGCCCCCCGTGCCCCAACCGATAATCCACAGTACCGAAGGTCAAGCCTTTTGAAACGAGTGTCTGACAAATAAACCTTAAGCTGTGTTTGAGACGTTGTGTTGTGTTCGTCCCCTTCTGTGTTCCTGAGCATCGGGTTTTTATTACCAGGTATATATCTTCGTCCTTTAACACTCATGTTCTCGCGAAGACGGCTTATCGCGGAGAAGGCGCTATGGAACCGAGATTTCGGTTGCACGTCAAGAGATCCCTAATTGGTCAACATTATTCCTCAGTCCTCCGTTGGGACGGGCCAGAAGCTTTTCGTCGGTTTGGCACGCAAAACTCCCGATTTCGATTTGATTTAACTTACGTTCTGTCCCCAAACAGTGAAGAGCTTCCTTGTGCATTCTTAAACACCTCTTCCTTCATTACATCCGGATTTTGTGAGCTGAAGATTGCTAAAGCTGATTACTCTTGCATTCCTACGTCCCATATTTTTTTTCTGCTTATTTTGCACTCTTTTCCACCGGACTAATCTTAGCCCCATCACTAGTGTGTAGGTATTTAAATGTCACCTTTCGCGCTCGATTCGTCAATTTTATATCTTTTTATGTTTTTATACACTATCGTATTTAAAAGTTATTAAAACGTTTGCTGCATCAGAGACTGTGTCGCCGACTACTCAAATATTGGTACCTATTCCGCATTTGACGGGTTTTTTAATAAACTGTCGCGAGCATGCTAACGTGCTCGTAAAATACCAGCAAGAGGACAAGGCCTACAGTCCCGTCCCCCAAACGTCAGCACTACTGGATCCAAACAGCAGCGCCTATAACTTGCGTCAGAATTGCAGCCCAGCAAGTCGTGTAGCGTCTCGCAACGAGACAGACGCGTCTGGCGCTTTGCGGCGCCTCTGTACGAGTTTTCACGCGCTTGCCGCTTGGGGCGGGTGGGAGATCCACTAACAATGACGTCATGCGCAGGCCTTACCTTCTAGGTGGGGCTGGCCCGATCCACTGCCCCGTCACGACGCGCGCTTTGGTAGAAGTGTAGGCGAGAGTCGAAGTAGTACAAAGAAAACGTAAACTGAGATTCACTTTAAGTATGACCTTCCGATCGAGGCAATCAAGCGTCGTCAAAAATGAGTCGTCGGGTCGCTTATCGCTTTTGTATGTTTGGAATGTAATCCAACCACGCACAATAGAAACGCCACAATCGTGCGTTTTTAATGCGAAAGCATTAACTGCCCCATGGAGCGAAGCCGGCGGCGTCTGTAGCCGTTGTCTGTAGCAGCGAAAAACGGCAGCTAAACTCCCATTGGTGCGACGCGTCATATCAGATGCTTCGTCACGGAGACCGGCGTGGCCGCTCGAGGTAAAAGCGGACGCGCCTCGGGAATAAAACACAAAGAAAAGCACAGCAACGCAGATGCTTCGTCACGAAAGGTGCGCTCATGGGCAAATCTGACGCACTTCAGAAATAAGACACAAATAAGCGCACAGTAACGCAATGTTTCGTCACGGAAGCCGTCGTGAAGCCGGCTAGGTTTGCCGCGCCTGCGCAGTGGGGGAGCGTGATGTCACCGCCGGAGCACCGTGTGAATAAGGAAGACATTGTGCGCTGCTTGTGGGAATGCGCTGCGTGCAGGAATGCTTTCGCATTCCTAGACGTAAGCAGTCTTAAATGTTTTTTTGTGCCTTTAGGCGGTAATATCAAACGCACAAAGACAACGAGTGCCATGACGATGCATTTCTTTTTGGCGTTGCTCGATAGACTTCACCGGATTGCAGCGTCGGCTGTGGTCCGACTTAAAATGAAGCGGAGTATACGCGCCGCAAGTTCGTCTGCTTCTTGCACAGTGGCTGCGATGATGTCAGAACGCCGAGCTCCTATTGGCTGATTGAAAAAGATAGTGGGTAGACCTCAAGGCATCTAGCATTGACGTCTACCGACTCTCCTTTCAATCAAAGTCAATCAGAACTCGGCGTCGTTCTGACGTCACCACAACACCCGCGCTAGAGGCAGACGACTTGCTATCCGCATAGGGCCCTTGCACGAGACCATGATGCACCGTTACTACCGGTTCGTAAATCTCACCGGAACCTGCCGGAACCCATGTTGGAGGCATTCTTCGCTCGTGTGCTATGTTTTGTATGCTTTGGGGCTGTTCTCGCACGAAAGAGCATAAAAAGAAAGCAGACAAAGGGTTACGCGTGTTCGTTTTGCCGCAACAAGTTGAAGTTGCTCCAATGCTTGTAAACTTCATTTAATTTTGTCAATGCGCAATTTCGGTGTTCTTTTTTTTTTGCACTGTAAGTGAAATAACGAGGTCCAGACCTTACAGGTGATGTTTTGTTGCTTCTTTGCGCATATTAAGGCATCGCCAGCGATATATACTCATTGGCACCGCCAACTGGGACCGCCGATGTCCGCGTCTATGCACCACCGTTCCTAAGCGGCCAAATGCATGGGACCATTTACTCTAGATGATTATATTAACTCTATGATCTCGACAGAAAAACTTCATACCCCAACTAAGGGTTTATGGACTGCACTTCGTATCAGGTGAGGAACCTCTTTCGATTGACTAGGACAAGAAACTATTGTGCACTCTGGTTATAAAAAGACGGCTCTTTGATTACGGCACCACTGCTGCCGCAGTAAGACGCCAAATTTCTCTAACTTGGCGCCAAGCCACTGATAGCAGACGACAATGTGTGTTTCAATTTCGAGTGGAATCGGAAGTGACATCAGATGTAAGAAGCCTGTAGTAAACTTGTTTGCTCCAAACCTTTTTTTGAATCACGATATTTTCATCCTTGATTGCGAACCTTGCATTTTGGGTACTTTGAAGGGTCAAATTTGGGGGTTTTACGTTCCAAACCAACGACGGGCATCTCGCACGCCCCAGATGAGGACTGAGGATTAATTTGGACCACCTGGGGATCTTTTGGCGTGCAACCGAAAGCTCGGTTACACGGCGCCTTCTCCGCAATAAGCCTCCGTCAGATTGCGGGCACCTCGGCCGGGATTCGAACCCGCCACATGGGGATCCGTAGGCCAGCGCTCTCGCCTCGGAGCCACCGAGGCGGCTGGTACTTTGAAAAGCCTAGGGGGGGGTAAAACCTCTGTATGCAAAACGTGTTTCCATCAACGCGAAACGCGTTTCAATGGTCTGGCCACTGGACAAAGAACCATTGTCGGCCATTGGCCAATGACTGGCGAAATCTGTGCTGCTTGGAATGAGTTCACCGTCACGCGGCTGATAGGTCAGCGAGATCTTCTTGTGCATTCCAATTCTAGAAACACTGCGAAATGCACCAACATATCAGACAAGCATCATGTGCCTTTGACAAAGATCCTTCAAACATATTATTTTTTTTTCTGGTCGAAGAAGTTACGTGACGTTTTGGACAAAAATAATCAAAACTTTTTCCCAAAACTCCCGATTCGTATTATTTTTCGGAGGCACGACGCAGGGTTGCGCACACCATACTGCAATGACATTGTTTCAAACAGCCTCGATGAGTCCCGAGTCCCCTGGAACACGGCGCCTAGAGGCAACTATATCGTACGTCATGTACACTTTTGTTGTCTAACAACGCTGTTTCTGCGATGCAAAAATAATTCTAGGTTAAAAAAAAAGAGCTTCATTTTTCTATACTGCTACTCGACTGACGGGAAGTTCGTCTACCCTAAAGTATAAACTGCATGTAATCGATTTTTCGAGCGACAAGACAGGCGAAGGCAACGAGCATTCGCTGTCGCTCGGTCAGTCGTGCGACGAAGCAAACCGCACGGAAGTGACGTGAGCGAGCGTCCCCTTTTCAGTGGTCTTTTGTTCCCGTTGCCACGCGCACGAACCGGTAGTGACGTAAAACGAAACCTTTCGTTCTATTGGCTAATCGTTTCAGTCACTCCCGGGTGACTGGCGACGTTTTCTTCAAATAAAAAAAAGAGCGACGCGACGAGCGACAGAGAGAAATCTCTGCCGCTCACCGCAGACTCTCGTCGCTTGTCGCCGTCGCCCTTCTCGTCGCTCGCTAAATTGGTTACACAAGATTCAGCCTTAAACCCGCAATCAGACTACTCGTACATCATACAAAAGACACTGTGCTTGGTGCATAGATGATGACGTCAGCGGACACGCCTAAAAAGCATCTTCGAAGAGCTTCGTATGCTTCGAACATGTGCGTGTGCAGTTTTTTGTTTGACTAATGTGACCGTCATACAGAAAAGAAACAAGTCTCAGACAGTGACTGCAGATCTCCTTTTGTATCATGTATGAGCATTGTGTCAGCGGCCTAAGGGGCGTCCAACGTTACTAGAATATTCAGTTGGGAAACTGTTATGGGAGCCTGCTTTAAAAAGAGGCTTCGATCCCTACTCCAGAACTGAACTTAAGGCTATATAACGCCGACATTTATCCCGCAGCGGCTACTCCGGGAACTGCACGGCTGCACGTACTGGTCCACTGGAGTCACGGAAGGGCCAGTGGCGCCATCTCGTAGGCCCTCTCGCAGTAGCTATATAAAGCAACATTTATGTTTTGACTCGTCGCTAAAGGGAGGATTTAGCTCGGCCCAGGTTTCAAGGATGAGTTTCACAACTGAGTGTTTTAGTAACGTTGGGAGCGTCTGATGTCTCCACCATGGATCGGAACTTGAGCCGTTACCAATGCGAGCAGGCGGTTTTTGAATTCCATGATACGTAATTCAAGTTAGAGATCCAAGAATAGCAGCATCGAAGTATCAAACTTCAGGCACGGTATTGTAGTTCTCGAATAAAAACGTAATTGGGATGTAAATGATTTACTTTCTCAAAGAAATATACAATTGTAAGAACTAGGTTTGTATCATAGCAATCGTAATTGTACGTGAACTATTTGTAGTGAAAGGTAGCCGTAATAGTAAAGTAATTTCTTTTTCTAAGTCGCGTATCCAAGTGTGAGCCATCGTGGCACCAACGGGACGACCGTTCGCGTCTCGAACGTGCAACGAGCTAAAAAAGCACGACCTCTCACGTGACATATAGAATGTCACGTGACAGGTTTAGACTAGTCACGTGATATTCACGAGTCAAACAAAAGACGTATGCCTTGTGCTGCGGTGACCTAGCTCTCTTCTGCCCAGGAGAGCTACCTCTAACCTGCCCACTCCTTTATGTTACCAGCAGGTGCCTAAAAAGTTACTTTTCAAGGATTGAAACCTATTCTTTCCGCTCTACACGTTGATTGTACGGAGCAAATAGGGTTTGTGGTAGAGGCATGTGTATTAGGGGTTCAACGAAATGCCAAACAATAAGAAACCAACCAATCAACGCACCTCTTCATGACATCCCTCGTGTTAATTACCGAGGGCTTTGGCAAGGCCGTTCAAATTGTACTGTGTTGATTTTCTAACTTTCATACTAAATCTATAACACCCTTAGGGAATAGACGTACCGCCCTAAGTTTGTTGGTTTAACACCACTAGGGTGTTACACTAACACCACATGGGTGTATTTCTTTGAAACAGCGTTAGGGTGCTTGCGAACGCCCAAAATATAGAAAGGATGATTGAGATGTTAGCAGCATCCTAGGGATTTTTACGAGCAGCAAGTTTGCAAAAACAAACACCACATACAGTTCTCACACACGCACAAAAACAGCAAGTACAGACAAAATAGATCACGCACGAGAGGTGAGTCATCACCCTCGTGACTGCTTCACTGCCTTATATATACTCGACAATTCAAAGATCCCCATTCACATTTGCTTTTAATCTGTTTGGTTGCTTTGTTCTCGTCAATATTTTGCTTAATCCATAGTATATTTAAGTTCAATAAATGTGTCTTCAGTAAAGAGTATTGGTGGAGGCTTGAGTTATTCAAGAGCGTCACTAAAAAAACCTCACTAAAGCGGATGTCATTGCGGTGAAAGTGTGTTCGCCTCACTTCAGCTTCTTCAAACCTTTTTACACCCTTTAAAATGAAGGGTGTTAAATGTAGTAGAACCCTATCTTATGATCGAAAAGGGTGTATTATGTTGAAGTAAGGGTGCTGAAATGGTTTGGTAATGTGCGTAAGTATCTGCAACAGCCTTTTCAAACCCCTAAGGGTGTAAAATATTTTAACGCGTGGGCCGAATGGTGTCTCTCACTTCCAGCATTAAAAAGAGGAAACCATTTTTGTTTACGTGCGCCACGTTTTGGTGTGAAATAAATTAAACACAATAAAGATCGTGGTACTCCTAACTCATATACCCTCTTTCGAGTTACCTGCATCAAGACGTCATTAAGGGTACATTAAGTTTTCGATTGATTTTTGTCTTCTGCGCTCTCTGCGATTCGTGACTTTTCAAGCCAAGGCTGTATACATGCTGCGATTCTCGTCCGAAATCGGTGCGATTTCGAGTAAATGTGCAATTAAAATCGCAGTTGCACTGTCGCAGCGGCTTTTCGACTGGTTTCCACCAAGTTGGTATTTTGTCGCAGAGTCGGTGCGATCGCTTTCTCGCCAACCAGCCGTTCATTAGCCAGCTTTCATTCGCGATAGCTGCGTGTTCGAAAATAAAATTAGACGCCTAACATATTTTTTGTTTAATGCTTAATTATTAGAAATTTCTAGTTACATATTGTATTCGTCAAACATTTGTGTTTATTAAGACGTTTTTGATGTATTTTAGGCAAAGTCAAATGCGCCGCGTCCGTGTCCGAAGAGCCGGCCGCGCCGACAGAAATCGCGCGGTTGTTGGAGCATGTGAAACCTAACATTGCGATCGCACTCGCTGCGTCGGCTGTCCCACCGATGTTTTTCGCACAGTCACTGCATGTGAGACAGGCTTCCCGGTTCGAGCACAACAGAACACCGCACCCGCACAGCATCGCCAGAAGGGGCGGATAGTAGAGGAGAGATGGTCTTGTTTATTTTGGGTAGATGGGGCCATAGAAATTTAGCAAGTGTTGCGTAACAATAATACGAAGCTTACAACACATTTATTATTAAATGACAATATATTATAAAAGAGTATTTATCAGCCCAGAGAAATAAATTCCCAGGTCACTGACATTCACTTTGATGACGTCACACTGTGGTTTTTATGACTTCAATGCCACCTGCCTATCGTGGAATAGCCTGTTTTTTCCTTCGGAATTACAAAGCAAAATCGCGATACTTGGGCAATGTGGCATGTTTTATCTTCTTCGTACCAAGACTGACAATATAAAGCGCACGAACTGCAAACCTGTTCGGGGTGAAAACCGTCGCACTGCCTTTCCAAGGCTACCGGTGGACACTCGTTTTTTTTTTTTTTCAATTATTACCATCGCTGAACAAGCATGTATGTCACTTTACCAGTTATGTGACTGTACCTGCTGAGGTACATTGTAATCTCCAAAATTGAAGATGTCGAAGTTTACTAAACAAAATGAAGAAGTGGTGCTGTTCCTGGCGCTGCTTCTGTACAATACACGTGCCTGTGGGGACCCTCTGTGACCTAAATAAATTATCGAGTGCAAAAATTTAAAAGGTATAAAATTAATGATTAGATTCTACTCTCATAGACCTTACAAGGTAGGCAAGACATTTCATCATCGCATTTCTCTCGTCATGTCTTCATTTTACCACCAAATTTTTGCTTCACTGCTCGTTTTGGAAACTACGAGAGCTATAGCCTGAAGCAGGTAGCAACAGCGAGACAGCTACTCCGACAAAACCCTTTCCCCTTCGCATTGCATTAAACGGTTCGCGGAGAGAACATTGCAGAGAAGGCGAGTGGAGAGACAAAACCCTCTTTCCTTCGCATATCATTAAACGGTTCGCAGAGAAAAAAAGTGGAGAGGAGAAAACCACCAATCATGGCGAGCATAGAGCTTAGTGAAAGGCATGTCCAGCTGTTCTAAACCTGCGACAGACTATAAAGGGTCGTAGCACCGTCTGCGTGCTACCAGCTGACGAGAAGAGCGTCTTCTGGGGTAATTATTGTGCGGGCACTTAATCAGTAGCTTCCAGAGTAAGTTGGTTCTTTCACTCACTCGAATGACTACCAATGCCGATGCGGCCGTTGTCACCGACAGTTTCAGGAACACAGGGCGTGCCTTACTTATTAGGCATCTTTGCTTCGGGGTTCGTTCTTTAGCGTCCTCATCAACCAATATCTTGTTGGCTGGGGAGCGATGATAAGATGCTCGACTCACCCCTAAGCTGTCGCCAAATCTAGGGAACCGGAGAGTCATTGAATGATTCCTCGCCGTTTAGTCTTGTTTTTTCTTTAAACGCCGAGAAAACTGTCGAGGAACTATTGTCCTTCCAAAACTATGTTCTTGTTGGAGCTAAAGTTTTTTCTTGCAAAAGAAGCAGTGTTCCTTTCTGTGAACTCTTATCTATCTTTCGAACAAAAAGTTCTAAGTAGACACCTTCGTTAACCTAACAAATGAATGAATATAAACAAATGTTACGAAGGCATGTTTTATACTATGAAGTAAAATATTTCAACTATGTATTTTGTATCTTTCGTGACTCACTTTATCTCCAGGTAAGCGCGCGAGGTAACAGATTTTGAGGTTGTTCTATTGCCGCTTGACGAAACTTGATATGTATTTCATATCTTGCAGATCATGACAACAAGGAGAGTTATAGTTGGTATGCTCTTTGCCATTATCGGTAAGTGCCATGTGATAGTAACGTGTCCAAACATAGAAACGCCGTGCGCCAAGTTTAGGTTCACATTACGCACCTCATGCAGCGCTTTGACAGCTCTAATAATACCAAACCTTCAACAGCGCCGGGTAATAAGGAGTATAAAAGATAATTTCGATACCTCTGATAACGATATTTGATACTTCGCTGGCGTCTTTGCGCATGCATTGCATCGCTATAAGGCATCGTAATCTGAGGCCTCGAAACGATCTACTAAAACTTCCTAATTTCCACGCATCACGCGTTTTCAAAATTATCAAGATCTACATTTGAAAAAGGAGGTCAGCGGGGTACGAACCATCCCAATCAAGACATCCCCCTTTCTTTTAATCACACGAAAACTGTTTAATGCAATAGCCTGATATGCGAACCCTAACCGGTTCTTGCTCGCTGTTGATGGTCGCACCGTAGCAAGGCCATGGGAGAGAGTGTCAGCAACAGAGGGAAGCACTTTGTTAAGGCGTCATGGTGCGCGCGACTAATGGTGTAGCGCCGTAATCGAAAGAGAAGGATGTTAACCAATACCTCCTAAAAGACAAGGGCCTTCCCCCCAAACGACAATACTAGTGAATACACGCAGCGCCACCTAACTTCCGTCAGCATCGCCCCCAGCGTGACTCCCAGCGTTTCACACCGAGCGCGACGCGAGCAGGCGGCGTCGCCAAGACGGCTACTCTCTTCAAGCTTAAGATTGTTTTCCGCTTGGGGAGGGTTCCACTACCGATGACGTAATTCGCAGACCTTGTGGTCTAGGTGGTATTCGGTTAACGGTGCCGCAGTGCGCTAACGCTCCCCCCTCCCGCCCCTTACCTGCTACGTAGCATCCCAGGCTGCGTATTGATAGAATAATCTAGGAGGCGCGGAGCCATTTCACGGTCAGATTGTATGCGCAGCGTCATGTTAGAGAGAAAAAAAGTGTACACCGCCTCAAAGGAAGAGGGGCAGGGACAAGAAAGACAAGTCAGAAGTTTATACATTCCAAATCTCTTCGCCGCATGTAACATTGCATATGATTCTGATATAAAACGCTGCTCATTGGAAACCCCACCGTGTGCAATCGCATACCCAAGCAGTACGCCAGAGAAACAAACGACTAACATGACCCTAGTTTCGCCGACAACCAGAAATTAACTCTGGCACCTGATAGGCGATTTAGGGCCAAGATACCTAGACTGGCACAAAAAGGTCCCGTTTGGCTCTACCTTGGCTTCTCCGGGCATTTCAAGACCCTAAATGCCCAGGCCAAAACCACAATTTTGCCCAAACACTGCGATGCCCAAGTGCATACTGAATTAATGTCTACGTTAGGCGATTTCTCAATTTGTTCACTACAGCAAACAACGTAGTATCAGCGACCAAGATACGTGGCTGATACAGAAATACAACGTGCCCCTACAGCCCTGAGTCAACTTCTTCCCGGTGGCGGAGCATGCCCTGCCAACCAAACGTCTTGCGAGGCCGGCTGCTGTCCCCTGAAGGATGCAGTCTGTTGCTCGGACAATCAGAACTGCTGCCCCAGTGGCTACGAATGCGCCCCTCCTTACTGTATCGCAGCAGACGACAGCGCACCCGCGCCGGTGAAAAACATCGAATAACCTCATATTGGACGTAAGTTCACAACGACCCGCTTTTATTTCGGGGGACCCTGTGCCATGGCAATATTTTAGAAAAGATCTGAGGTCCACAAGTCTGTACCAACGCGCGTCTCTAACGGGAAACCACTGCTGTGGCGCTGCTGTCGGAACAGCGGACGCGACGCTTAACTTCATTCGACTCTGGCGTATTCGCACCCGAAGCAGACTTGTTTGTAAACAACGCGTAAGTGTACATACAGGGCCTGGAGCCACGAGCGAAGCTATACGTATCAGCGTAACCTCACTTCTGCCGTCTTGGTGCTACAAATCATTGTTGCCAGTTTTCAAAAGCCTTTATGTTAAATCGCAGGACACGCCGTTTTGTCCTTCAGAAGTGTTAAAACAGTCTGCCCCAGAGCAAAACGGCATTGCCTCAGCTTCCTGACATCACGTCTAAAGCCGAGGGATCCGGATTTTCAAATCCTAGCGATCGCCCATTGCGCACCCTTCTGCTCTAAGCACAAAAATGGCGGCGCCCCCAAGAAAATCAGGGAGCGAAGTGAAGATATACTAGCTTCGTTCCATTTGCAATTGCGCCTCCTTCACCATACACACTGTGATATCTTTTAACCAACCAAAGGTATCACTGTGTGTGTGTGTTCTAGTAAAAAAGCATTGTATATTTTTGTGACTTCTAGCTGTCTGGGTTCTTTGTCTAAACCGGAATGTGCTCGTGTTTTGTTGGTTGCCTCACTTAGTTTGTTTTGTGATGTGGGGGAGCGTTCTGCGCGTGACCTTGAAAAACAGGATGTTTGGTAGTTTGGTGGCGGTTGTGGTTCTGTGTATAAGTAAGTTGATTGATAAAAATTATTAGCTCAGTTAGAGACGCTCTCTGTCCCTGCTACTTTCTCTTCTACTGTAAAAAAAAAACATTTCCTCCTTCGGCCCCAGTCTCGATCGGGTTAAATTTATTCATCATGGTAAACTTCCAGCAGCTCGCCTGCACACTAACCGTAATTTCGCTACTCTTGGAATAGCTTATTTCGTGGCTCTAGGCATAGTACACCGGGCCGACTTCTGAAAGCAGCTTTCCGTTCAATCGTGTTTTATTCTAAAAGGAAGCTGAAGCACTTTATAAGAAATCTGGTGATCGCACTTATCTTGGGCAGAACAAAACGCAAACCGCATTTATTTTGAAAAATACGCCAGAGATTGCCTCTGGGCATGTGACGATCCTCTTTGTCGCCTGTTACCTATCCAGAGCGTCGTGACGTCTTTGACGGCACACCCCAGCCAACTTAGTGGTGAGGAAGGATCATTTGACACCGCTGATGACATCACCTTTCCTAGCTTTTCTTCCGCTCTGGCGCTTTCCTTAGGACACATATTTTTAACGTGTGTACATTACAACTTCTACTGTTTGTTCGAATTCAAAAAGCTTTTCAGCTTCCCTTTCAAGCATGAAATCAGGGAGGAGATTATAAATCAATATTATTTAAATCGTGATCTAAATCAGCTCAGTTTTACTATACTGGTTTAAACTTTAAATCAAACCTTTCCCGCAAAATTATTTTTTTAAATAGTTATGATTTGTTAATTATTTGATTTATTATGTATGCACATGTTTTGTACTTAAATCGAAAATCATTAAGCAATGAAGAGCTGTATAATGCCTAATATGAGCAAAAAAGACGTGCTTTTCTTAGCGAAGCGGAGTATTCAGCTTTCGTTCTACCTTCCCATGAGTTCGTCAGCTGCGTAACGGCCTAGACCAACAAGATCAAAACGCAAAAACAAGAAACCAAAACTAGAAAGGATGTCCTATTACAAGAAAGACACAATAAAGTGAGTTTTTTAACTAACTAAAAGAAAATCAATTTTTTTTTTAAACGTCATTTTGTCTAATTTTTGTATCTTCTGCCTTTTGATGTTTCTTTTCTATCCCAGTGTCAGGTTAACGCAGCCTGGTTAAGATCAAGCTGTTTTCGCTCAAATATCGCGGGGATTACAGAAAAAAAGGCTGTTATTGGATCGATCTATCTAAGCGTTTCATGCATGCGTGACGCTGCCATAACTGCAGTTCACAGGAGAAAGGCGCCACTGCACAAGATGGCCTGTGCCGTCTCGTGCTGGGCTCGAGCAGAGCTCAAGCGAGGTCGTAGCGCCAGCATAAACACTACGGTTTTCACGACCTCTGCCGGCAGTTATGGCCAAAAGAACTTGATTGCTGCGGTCCATTTATTAAATTGTAGTTTGTATTTACAGTATTTCTTTCTTCCGCATCGATATTAGTGATCGGACAAATTGATCAATCTGCCACTGTTGAAAAATACACCAAGTTATAAATTATCACTCCTGGAGTTACAGTGATTTAAAAAAAAAAAAACACAAACACGTACAACTTCAAAAAAGGCTCGAGGTACACCTAAGCACTTCTTATGAATTGTGAATGCGAAAGCACGCGCGCCGCTCTTCGCTCCCTTCTTTAATCTGCGGCGTACAACGCGCTGACCTTGGGCGTGGAACGGTGGAGCCGCTGCCTCGCGGACACGCAGCGCCATCGGGTGAGCGATCGTTCAAACTGTCGTGTGCCTTGCGGTGCGAGGATGGAACAGACAGCAACGTAGTTCCCAGCAGAACGAACCATTTGGTTTATTCCATGCGCCCTATATATGGCCACGCGCCGTACAACCGATAAGAGGCGAGCGTACGCGGTGTTCAGTGATAACATAGCAGACAACAGTGTGTTAACACCACACCAACTGACGCGCAGCGGCCAATGGGAGCCTCGTCGACGCGCTCCAGCCAATGGGACCGAAGTGTAAAAGGTACCGTTGGCTCGATTTGCGCGTGGTTTCATTAAGGTGCCGTTTTGCATGGTTTCAAAGCTGATGACGTCGGCTCGCTCCATGAGACAGTTAATGCTTTCGCATTAAAAAAAAAATATTGTTTGCTAGGCAAATGAATATGGTGTAGTGTGACTACACAATCAATATTTTGCACCAGGATCAAATATATTTTTAGTAAAGCCAAAAAACTAAACTCCTGGATACCAGAACCGACACATGACCGCGGAAGCTCATGGGCAAGACACGTGGACGATGAACGTGGATGTGGACGAGGAGGAGAGAGAAATCTAGAAGAGGAGAGAAATGCCGGAAGTGACGCGGCTACACCCAACCCCGTTTTATTTTTTCTCTACTTCGGTGTGTGAAGCAGACGACAACGACGACGAAGTTGCGTGCACCTTTATCGTGCGATTGTTTCGCACTTTTTCCCTTCTGCTGGACGCTCTGCGCTTGAAAATTAATTAGCCGGAACTACGAACAACCGCTCCCAAGTTCTGGGCCCACGTCCGTCGCAACATTGGTTCGTCGTGCACCTCATTCGCGACTTCCAGCTCGCGCTACGTCGCTCTATTGAGAATAACGTCTAAATCGGGTTGTGTGCAAGCTTATACAGCCAGAAGTTAGTCTGCCTCAGTGGGCGTGTGGTGTCTTAAGGCTTATTCACACGATGCATCTTTTCAACGCGCCACAGTTTAGCGAAACCAAGATTTCGCGAAATCGGCCTGTTCACACGTGGAGTTTGACGCGCGAAACCTGTGACGTATTGACTCGCGAGAATTTCGCCAAACCTTGTCATCTGCACCAAGCGTTTCGCATCAAAATGATATAAAGTACTCACAGTGTGAAGAGACAGTCTGTTTTATTAATACCACTCAATGAACTTCGTCAGATTCGGCTCACTGGGTTTACTAGCCCTGCCAAACCCGGGAAAGACCGCGAACGTCAAAGAACAGGCAGATGATCTCGAAGCATTTCATACATTTTTGCACCGCTAATAAAGACAGTTATTCCCAGTCGTCAGGTTTATATCCGGTGCTTGCACTCGTCGCGACTATTGATGAATCTGCACCGCGCCACCAATCAGTACTAGGCGCCGTTCACGCACCTGCAACCGAGTAGGAACAAGACTCGTCGCCCGTACGCACCGCTTCTCCGCTTGTCGCTCGCCATGTTTGTTTATTTTCTTTCGGCTTTGGCTCGGATACGGAATCGGCTGAAAATCAGACTCCTCCAAAAGCTCGCTCCTCCTCGAAGGTCAGACGTCATAGCCAAGTCGAGCGGCCATTGGCAGCGTCCGCGTTTCTCCTTCGGGTGATTGAGAGGCCTCGATGAGGTTTCAGCGAAAAATTGCTCCAGAAGCGAGGAAGACGCGCCACTTTTTTCGGAGGCGCGCTACTTTTTCGGTCGCGTTCAGACGGGGAATCTGTTTCCCGAAACCTAGTTTCGCGACACAAGATTCGCCAACAAGATGCATCGTGTGAATAGACCTTCAGCTGTAGACGAGCAATCTAGTCAGCGCGAGCGCGGTAGAGCCGCTATCCCGGGGTCTTTAACGTGCACCACGCAGTAGTGATACACGACCGCACGCCGGCACGATGCTCACTAAGATCTAAACGGGCAGGTGTAGGGAAGAATGACGTGTACATGTGGTACAGGGAGTTTCCGAGAAAGAAGAACCGTGTTTTTCTGCTAAGGAAGATAAACTATGCATCGCAGAAAGCTCCAACTCCCTGAGAGTATGACGCTGGCTGTTGAGATAGAACGCGAAAGTTTGAGAACATGACGCTATCTTGATGATACAAATAATAAAAAAAAATTTCTAATGAGCCGACGTCCACCTAAGCCTAATATCGTTAAAACAAGAAATGACACGGTAGTCACTGAAATAGATGCATAAGCATCTATTTCAGTAAAAAAAAAAAGAAAAGAAATATTAGCAAGAAAGATGATTTTTTTTTTGCTGACATTTTTTAATGCGAAAGCATTAACTGTCACATAGAGTAAAGCCGGCAAACGGCACCCAATAGCAACGGCATCATTCTTGTTAAGGAGCCAGCCGAACAGCTATCAGCGCAACGCAAATAGTAGATAAAAACACGTCCAAAATACACGGATTGAAATCGAACCTCTCATGGAGGTTCCTGTAAAGAAAGTAAATTAATGGCTTGTAAAACTAAATTTCGTAAATTTCGATCTGGGTGGGAATCGAACCCGGGCCTCCGGGGTGCGAGACGAGCACGCTTCCCCAACGCCACGGCAGCTTTTTTTTTTTTTTTTTTATAAAAGGGTTTGTTATTTACAAGCTTTAATATGGCTTGTTTTTCCGGCTCAACAAAACACCCTTCGTCCATGACAAGAAATACACTACACAATCTTCGGTATCAGTTGTACAAATCATTAAACATCCTAACGACTGCAGCGGCTTTCTTGCGGTTCGGCTCAAAGTCCCTCCGCCAGCTATATACCGACACCCTATGTAAAGCCCGGGCCCCGTTTACTGTGGCCTAGTAACATATTTTTGCCTCCGTATCTTCAGAGCTCTGAACTGAGACCAACATTTCAACCCTTGCTGTACCGTCGCTTCCCACAGTGAGCTCACATACATGAATCCCTCACAGAAGTGTTGCCACGCAGGCTTAATTGGTTTCATCTAGGACCTCTAAGTGGTCCATCCTAGATCGCCAAATCGCATGGAGACCGAGTAGAGCCAAAGTTCCCAAGCCCTGTCAGCAAACTGTAAAACCTTTGCTGTCTTCCACTCTATGTAAAGATTGATCTGCAGCACTTCTCTCGATATAGCCCCCAAAAGCTCCGCTTTTCTACTATATAAAAAATTAAAGACGTTTACAACTCCCTGTAATGCCGAATTAGAGCGCAGCTCTTGAGGAGGAAAAGGGGAGGGTACGAAGAGGAGGGTATGCCCCCCTCCTCCTCCCCTCCTGCAGGTCTCCTCGTCCACCTCCCCTCCTCTCCTCCTCCTCCCCCTCCCTCTCCCCCTCCTCCATCGTCCTCCTCCATGCTACTCTCATTCTCCTTCCCTTCTCCTCCCCCTCGTCGGAAACGGAAACGTGTGCTTAATGAGCTGCGCTCTAAAACACATGCTGTAGCGTCTCTGGCGTGGGGCATAGCCCATAGTTTGTTGACCACAGGTCGTAAAACCCTTTTTTTACGAGCCACGCTTGCTGACGCCGCGGCAGCTCCATTGTTCAGTCTGACTAAAGGTGTGCCTAGTACGTGCGTCATGCTTTCCCTTTCCCACACGAAAGCAGTCTGAAGTATATTCTGCTTTCCATTAAAATAGATACTACATGAGCCCACAGTGTGAGTTCTTGTTTTCGCGATAATAGGCTTAGCTGGACGTCGGCTCAGAGAAATTTCGTTTTTCTTACTTATCTTCTGAACTAGGTAACGTCATGCTCTCAAACTTCCGCGGTCTATCCCAATCGCTGCGTTCATTCTCGCGACGTTAGAGCTTTCTAAGATGCTTAGTTGATTTACCCGAGCCGAAAACACGGTTCTCGTTGCTCAGGAAATCCCTACTTCCTCTGATTTGTGCAGCATTCATTTTCAATCAACGTATTTGCATATTTCTGGAGGCCACAAAATGGGGGCGATGCTCTTTTCTATTTTTAATATGGAATGTGTGCCTTAGATGACCCTCGACTTTGAATATATTTGGTGCACATAGTTTCACCGCAACGTGTCCATAAAAAAAAAATGAGCGCGACTGAATCAGCCAAATAACAACCGTCTGTTTTAGGGCGAAAGTAAAACGTATTTTGAGTCACAAATTGTGTTCTGGGTCGTTGGGCCCTCATAGTTTTGAATCGGCGGGTATAAATACCCTGCAATTGTACGTGGAATGTATGTAGCTCTCATTTCATTTTATTTCATCCTTGCATTGCATAGGATTGTATGGCGCTCTCAAGATGAAAGAAAGACGCAGATAGGTAAGGTTCAATAAGAGGAAGGATTAAATCAACAGTTGGTAATCCAACACTATCTTTCTCTCTTTCTTCTATCTATTTTTTTAACATTTCTTTAGTCTCCCAAGTTTAGTCTGGCCCTATCCTAATACTGTACCAACCTGGCCAACTCAAGCCCGTAACCCTGTCAGTGCCTCTTTAAATGAATATAATATTATCTAAGTCGAATAAATCTAATTTACCTAAATATTACCGCCCTGCATGATATGCTTTTTGACGAAGCCTCCAATCCAAAGTTTCGTCCGTCTGTCCGTACCTTTCCCACTAAATTTAACTAAAAATTTCTGTCACGTCTCCTAGGCACCAATACAATTTTCCCGTTATAATTCGGAAGAAAAATTGCTGTCACGTGATCCGACGTTACGAAGCCGACCCACAAATTCAGTTTTTCCGCTGAGTTTAGCGAGAAAATTCATGTCACGTGACCTATAAACCAATTTTGTTTCCTGCTAACTTTTGCGGAAAAACTGACTTCAGGTGACTTTTGTACCAAGTTAGTTTCCCTGCTACATTTAGAGAAAAAATTAATCAAAAGACAGGTTCTTCTCCACAACCCGTAGCGGGGTTTTAGTGAAGCCTTGCGGAAATGTCGCCTTAGCTCGCGCGCGTTGTTTGTTTGTGTTTTATAGCTTCTGATGTAGCATGGCGCAGCCAGAATCTAATCGTAGCCGGGGCTTGATCCTGGGAATTCGGCTTAGAGAGAAAGGGCGGGGGGGAGGGGTCTGCAGGGGATATTTGACGTTACGGCCGGAGATGTCAAGTCAGATCTGCCGTTTAAAAAAACTAAACTTGTCTAAACAATTGACTGCAACTTTCTAAAAACTAAACACGGCTTGTTAAAAAAAGGTAAAAAACGAGTTGTTTTCTTAAAAAAAAGTCGTTCTTGAGAGACTCATGAGAAGCCGAAGCAAATTCAGATTTGAATAAATCTGAGCTAGAGCGGACTTCTATAGCTTTTTGTTCTCTGAATTCAGATATCGCGCTTATTTTGGGCAATTATTTATATACCGCATTTATTAAAAAAAAATGCGCGCACTGATTGCAGCCGGGCATGCGGCGATCATCTCTTCCGCCTGTTATCTGTCCAGAGCGTAGTGACGTCATTTACGGCATCCCATTGCCACGTTACTGGTGAGCAAGGGTCATCTGACCCCGCTGATGATGTCACTTTGCTCGTTTTTCTCTCCGCTCTCGTGCTTTTCTACTCCCGGCGCGCCGCAAGGGGCCGGTCTACGTTGAAATTTCAATTGGCTATTACGACCCTGCTATTAATAAGATCGAAATAAAACTTGAGACCCCATTTTTAAGGTGTCTGCTCTACAACTTTTACTGTTTGTTCGAATTCAATGACGTCTTCAACTTCCCTTTAAAGGGAAACAAGCGGTTCTGCATTTTAGGTAAAACACCTAAATCGTCTTTATTTGTCCTTCAGGATAACGAATATCGAGATTATTTTTCACTTTGATGCAAAGAAGCTGCAAAAAATATATTTTTTTTTAATATTTGAAGCCCCTCCTTCCCGGGGCGTGTCGTCATACTAGGAGCTTTCGGAATCCCTGCTCTCGCGCATCTTCAGCGCCTGTCAAAGCTATGTACGCCCACTCTTTCAATTATCAAAATGGCCAGAAGTAGACGTCACGGACTGGTGTCAGTGCGGGAGAATATACCTGGCAAGCTTGCACCTGCACGCGCTGCCCACACGAGCGACACCCGCTTAGCAGCCCAAAGATTCTAGTATGACGTCACGACTGTTCAAAGGTTTTTCGCGTTTTCTCGAGTTTAGTTACATCTTCGGGGAAAACGAACGTGATATTCAGATTCACAGCGTAAAATTACGCCAGAGTTCACCTCTAGCTAATTTTTAGAGCGCAGCTCTTAGCCGCCCGTTTCCGGCATGAGCGGCGTCGGCGTCGGCGTCGACGTCGGCGTAACCGCGACCCCCCCCCCCCCCCCCCCCCGACGACCTCGGGAGGACCTCGGGGGTTCCTTCGGGAAGACCTCGGGAGGACCTTGGGTACCTTCGGTGACCTCAGGGAGGGGGGGGGTGGTCACGTCCTGAGGTCACGTGACCCTCCCTCTAGGTCACGTGATCACGTGACCCCCCCCCCCCCCCTCAGTAACCTTCCCTCCTTCTCCTCAAGAGCTGCGCTCTAATTCGGCGTTACAGGGAGTTGTAAACGGCTTTCACTTTTTTAAAGGAAGTGTTTGTTCTTCCCTTTAAGATGGCGGTCGTTGCCCCCCTTCCCCCGTCCCCTTTAATCTGCCCCTGCGGCCGTTATTGGCGTTGTTTCGCAGCAGATCCCCGGATGTGAATAATGTAGAGGCGTCGCGGCACGTGACGTTACAGTGTCACGTGACTTCATCGTGCCACATGACGTCACGTGGATCCAAGTTGCTGGTCGGATAATTTGTTTTCTGCTAAATTAGAGGAGAAGAATTTCCGTGATTTGAACGGGGAAGTGTGCGCAGCAATTCCTAGCTAAAGCGTAGAAACCTTTCCAATAAATTTAGCAAAATAATTTGTGCTCTACATTTAGCAGCTGCGTATAGCAGAGCCTGTGCAGCAAGTTCTTCAGTGCCTCAGTTGTGTCGCAGCAGTTGATGTGCGGCACACGGCAAGGAACCGGGAACTTTCATGTCTCTGCCAGACACGTGACTGAAATAAGGCAATTGAATTCTCTTACTCGTTACTCACTCAAAAAGGAATTAACTACGCTACTCGCTACTGCGGTTCAAAAGGAATGCCTTGCCTCAGCTTGAAGGTAACGCGCTATTTTCTCGTTACTTTGAATCTGTCGTTTTTATAAAACAGAATCAGCTTCCTGCCGTTTATAATTCATTGTTTGTTGACGCGGTCATTTAAAGATAACTGTGGCTCTATCGAGATATTGCCACAAGGTCGCCGAGCGATCGCGTGCGTGGCCGAATCGTTACCGCGCTTGACTGTCGCGCGGAAGGTGTGGGTTCGATTCCACCGAGCGGAATGTTCGTTTATTTATTCTTTCATTTTAGCGTTCTCGTGAGTTCGAGAACATTCTCCTCTGATCGAGCTCTGAATGTTCTACGCGCAGAACGTTCTAGGCCGATTGATTCAGAAACCCACGCGGCTACAAAAGGTGCTCCGCGTGGTGAGCCGCAGTCAATCTCACTCCAGCGCTCGATCCTGCTATTTCGACGACATCCACGCCTGCGACGCTAACGTTCTTCTATTTGATTTTGGGCACAAGTTCACCCCATTAAACGTTTAGTTTCTCCAGCTAACTCGCCGCCTCATCCTTTGTCATTCGGGACAATATCATGGTGCACATGTTTTCATGGACCATCTAGCGTTTTCTCGTCGTGAAAATTACAGGCGCCATCGAGGGTGAGATCTAGGTTGGGCACTGTGTTGTAGACGTGCCCTCAGATCAGACATGGAATTATTCCGTTACAAGTAACGGGATTACTTGAGATCCGTTACAATTTTCTTGTAATTTAGTAAATATTCCAATTCTTTTTTGAAAATTTAATTTCTAAAATAATTCTCCTACTTTCTGAGTAACGAATTACTCACAATTACTTCACTAATTTCTACAATCCGGGAAAAAAAAAAGATGGTTGAACAAGGTGATGCAATGAACCTTTTTCCAGTAAGCGTCTGCGCATGCGTACACTTCCGCTGTCGCAATTTTCACAGGGCACCGGGATGGTGCCCTGCGAAAATGGCGATAGCAGCATTGTCATTGATATCTATCTTCGCGCGTATTTAGTGTATTTTGACGCTTCGTTTTTCAGTATCGGCAGCATGGGGTATAAAAAGTGCTGAAAACCAATACAACGGCACGTTGCCAAGGGGTTTTGACCGGCGGAGGCATATTGGGCTGCTCTTCATTAATAGTTCGCAGACAACTACCCAGACGGCGCTCGTTACTTGAAAAGGGTTCATTGTATGCGCTCTTCTAACATTGCCATACTATACTTCGTTTTACCTTATTTCCGAGCGCGGACGAAGTTATGAGCCGAAGGGCCAATCAAACAGCGCAAAAAGCTCAACGTCATGGCGTGCTCGCT
The DNA here is from genome assembly GCA_013358835.2 of Ixodes persulcatus. Classification (NCBI taxonomy): domain Eukaryota; kingdom Metazoa; phylum Arthropoda; class Arachnida; order Ixodida; family Ixodidae; genus Ixodes; species Ixodes persulcatus. The sequence continues at coordinate 353,429 of JABSTQ010010642.1, read as the reverse complement.
GCGCTTGATAGGACTAGCCAGCTGGGGAGCACGCACAGAGAGACGGCGAATACCCGCTAGTCCTATCAACTGTAGCGAAAGAGGCACAACGCCATGAGGTTGTGCCTCTTTCGCTGTTTGATTGGCCCTTCGGCTCATGACATCGGCCGCGCTGGGACCGAAGCTGAAGCGAAGCATAGATGCGGGTTCGCTGAGAAGGGAGTGCTAGCCAGGGAGAGAAAAGAAATTCTCGAAAAACGCGACAGCGCAGTGCTCCTAGCAATGGAGCGCGTGTGTGTGTTTATGGGTGTGTGGCAGAGGGGAGACTAGTCCCAGTATACCGTCCCATGCATGGCTCTGGAGAAGGAAGAAAGAGAAGCCGCGCTTTGACACAAAGACGCAATTCGGTGTTTTATTGCCCAGCACCCGCGACCACTTCGGGACAACACAACGAGTTGGTCCTGATCTTCGCTGCATGTTTCAAGAGCAGAACGAACGTATTCCAGAAACCGTTAGCACAGCCGGGGGACCAAAGCACGTGTGTGTGTGTATGTGGGCGCGCCCCTGTAGTTCAGTTGGAAGATGGGATGGACGGACTCGAAGAAGCTTCTTCGGGCATATACGGTGACCAAGCCTGACACCGACCCTTCAAAATGCCCCCCCCCCCCCCCACTTTCATTTTTTTTTTGAGGATGAAACGCGAAGAATATAACAAACATGGACCAAATGCGGCCGATCCAACCGAGGGGGACGTTTGGGGAATGGTGTATTTGAGAAGGTCGAAAAGGAGAATGGACGCAAAAGATAACCACCCCCCTCCCCTGTCTGCCTTTCGTTTTGTTGTTGATTGTTTATTGATGTTTCCGCCTAAGCGCACCCACCCCGCAAACACACAAAGAGCAGCGTGGAGCCTGGCCCCTGTTCATGCCTGAACGTTGTAAAAGTTAAATATTGCGGGTCAATCAGCTATGCTCTTTGTGCCATGTGACTTCCCACTAGCGGGTTCGTGAAGCAGAAGATGCGTTGGCGATTAACACCGGCAGCTTATTGTAACAGCAACATTGTATTACAAATTCTGCTGTCAGTTTAAATGAACATCGGCCTAAAACTGTCGTCACATTCGACTTTAGGCAATGAGCAGGCAGGGGAGCGCTGCCGAAATGGCTTTCGACTTCCAAGCCGCATTCTTCGAAATACGAATGTTGGAGGAAGTTCCTGTTGGGGGACGTTAGCGAATGTGCATGCGAGAAGTTAGACATAAACTTTGGGGAAAGGGAAACACTGAATAAGCAGAGGCTGACATGGATTCTCGAGTTGAGACATAAGAGAACGGCTGTAAACATGTGATGGACGTGGGCGCGTGCTGATTATTGATGGTGATACTTTTTAATAATTTCTTAACGGAATACTCAATTCAGCTTTGATTTTGAGCACTCATATTTCAATTTGGTGAAAAAGAAAAAAATAAGTCATTCGGTCGGATGGCAACCTTCATCAAACAGCAGTCTTCGAAACGTATCCAAAAGTAAGCAGAGCATTTTGTTCTCACAACTAAACCGTTTAAAATAACAAAAATAGCCTTTTAGCAACATGAAGCAGTCAGTGCGAGCATGTGGAAGCAGTGTTCTGCAGTACGCCAATGCTCAACTACGATTATTTGGAGTGGTGTGTGTGCCATCCACCAGCGTTAGTAAGGGTAATGCCCAAATGTATTCGTCGTATGTTCATGTGATGCATCACTATATCGGTCAATCTGCGCAGGACCCATTTATCTCAAGCACCAGTTTAAGACATTTATTTTTTTATAGATTCAACCTCTTAAAGTTCTTAACCTAAACATAAGTGAAAAATGTAATTGAGTGCATTTAATCCAGGTTTTAGTTTAGATGAGGCAATAAATCCCGCTCACAAAACACGCAGTAAACATTGAATGTCTTTTGTGAGTTTTCTTTATAACGCAAAAGTAATCAAATAAAATAACGAAGTAATTGATCGATTACTTTTTACGTCGAGTAATTCGTAACGGTAATCAGCTATATTTTAAGTCAAGTAATTGGAATTGTAAATTACAATTTTACAAAAATTACTTTTTCCGAGTAACGGGCACAAGTCTGCCGAAAAACTAAACACCGTCACTCGTTACTTCAATAAAAAGTCACAAACCTAAGTTACTCCTTGCATTCTCTTAAAAAAATATCTATATCGTTACCGAAAACAAAGTACATAGGTACAAGTAACCCGTTGCGTACAATTCTCTGACCTGGAAGCATTTTGTTTATGTGGCACGTGACGCAGCTTTTTTGGCGACTTTACAGGTCTGGTCTCTAGCCTTTCTTGGTCTACGCTTTCCCGATGTGAAGCCAGTGGTGGACATTTGTGGCCGTCAAGACGCCTCGACGAACCTCAAGCCGCCTCTCTGAAGTGTTTCTATTTTTCTACAACTCTTAGCTTGGGATCTTGTTTTTGAATAAATATAATATCAATAAATCGGCACTTTTTGTTTTTTTATGACTTATGAAATTTAACTTAGCCTCGGCAGAAGTAATAATGTCACGGAGAGAAAGAAGCCATTCGGCCTTTTATCCGTTTAATTTCCGCTGCTTGCTTACTACTCAAATCACTTTGAACGCCCAGCGGTAGTTCCGGGACTACTGTGGCAACAATAATTTTAAACATTTATGTGGTTGAAGTGTTGTTGCCTAAACTTTAAAGCGTAACATATCTTAAGGCTTTTTTTCTGAGTTTGCACATCTGGTCATTTACTTTTGAAAACAAGAGAAAAAAAAGTGCACCTTCACAACTCCAATTACGTGTATTGTGTTCCCTGTTTTTTGTTTCTTTCAGATTTCTGCTTTTGTTGCAATGCTGGGGCTGTTTTCGCAGATCCGCCAAATATTCAGGGGGCATTTGTTTCTTTTTACAGCGAAGCAATTTATAGCAAGGGATCCGTGAATTTTTTATGCGCGTCAATACTAGAGTTCCTGTATAGGCTCCCTACGGGAGCCAGAGTTGCGCGTTTGATTCCACATGCCGCGTGCCGCCCTCGCCGCTATTCGCCGAGATCCGATCACGTGAGGAACCGTATCAAGTGTCGTGCAGCAGAGTAGACGTTGCACGCGCCCCGGCGTACGTTCCCAGGCGAGGCGCGCGGCGCTGCTATTCGCCGAATTCAGTCACGTGAGGAGATGGATCCACATGCCATGCGTGAACGCGCAACTCTGGCTCCCGTAGGGAGCCTATACAGGAACTCTACACTGTAAAAAATATTTTCTGAAAACTACAGAAAAAACATGTCAACCTTTTTTACCTACTTTTGCTGTTTTCCTCTGTTTTCTGTTTTTCGTTTTTATGTAATTTCACCAAGAAAGTTTGTTTTAAACTTTTTTGTGATTTCACAAAATTTCTGTTTCTGCTAGAAAAAAAACTGAAAGCTCTTTAAATTCACAGTTTTCTGTTCTGCACAAGCCTGTAAAAATACAGGTTCTGTGATATTTCTGTTGCCTGTATATTAACCATGCAAACCTGTAAAAATACAGGTTCTGTGATATTTCTGTTGCCTGTAAATTAACCGCACAAACCTGTAAAAATACTGTTGCCCAAGTTATGTAGCTGGTTGCCCAAGTTATGTAGCTGGCCAGCCCCTAGAAAAACAGGCCTCGATGGTTCCTTCAGCTATGTCCTGCTTCTTTCACGTAAAGCTTGGTTTGGTCTATTTGACTGAATACATAAAAAACAGGTTTAACTGTAAAACGTACCGTCACCCTGACAACCTCTGCTGGAGTATGAGTGGGGTCGGCAATAGGGTGTGAAGAAAAATTACACTAGAGGCAAGTATGTCAACTGTAATTTGTATTGTAATAAAACTCAAAACGCTACCTTGCGCACTGAAAAGGTTAACAAGCTTTTAAAATGCTTACATTTTTAAGCATTTTGTATTGAACTGAACGTGTCAAACTTTAAAACGCATAGTTCTTTAAGGAATTTGTCCAAAGCCGCCACCTTTGGTGAGAGACTATGCTGTTTCCTTGATGTTTTCCGAGCCTTTGAGCTTTTATCTGGATTGATGCCAGCGATGGCCCTGTAAAGTAAAATTATAATTATAAGCAGCAAAGCAAAACAAATGAGCTTTTAACACAAATTTGGACAAATTCATCACATTCGAGTAAATTGCAGCAGCATGTAACGCTGTGAGCCCTTGGGCAAACCAAGCCTTGTGACAAAGTAGTCTGGCATTCTCACCTCTGAACAAACTCCATTGTCAGGGCTACTTCAGGCGGATACTCCACATTGAGCACGAAGTACAGCAGGAACATAAGCTTCGATGCAACAGCTCTGTTGCACGTAGTGGTCAAGGCGATTCCATCCATGCACACGGTGAATTCCGCGGACATAAAAAGGCTCGGTCCTGCATAAAAAAGCAAGCAGCACAATGAATGTCACATGACGACAACGAAGACCAATCTTGATCTAACCTTTTATGCAAATGCTCGGCGTGGCAGGCATGTCTCCAAGATCTGTGTCCCCTGCAGTTTCCTGTGAATTGTCAGAAGAGACCCATATATACTTTAATTAAAAGTACATCAAACTATACCATTATAAGATCCCCACCCTTTAATGAAAGGCAAACAGAACGGACATTATGATCTGCCTTTTTGCTTCACTAGCATTGCACCCGTTGAACGAGTGGTATTTTTAGAGCATCACAATGCTTCCCACACGCTCAAGGCCTTCATAAGTCTTACTTCCTTTTTATTTTTGTTCGGCGCTAGGTTTACAAACTGGGACGATGAAGGACGACACACACACAGAAGGCATAACTAAAAACTGGTTTATGTGTGTGCGTCGTTCTTAATTGTCCCAAGTAGTAAACCGTAGCAGCGCAGAACAAAAATAAAAGAAAACCTACTAGCCCAAGCCCAAGGCTTATTGAACTTCATAAGTTGCCGGATTGAGTGGTTTTCTTTAAAACTCAGCAAATTTATACTAACACCGTATGTTTATTCAATAACTAAAACATTTTTAACAACTTTCAGTTAATCATCCGTCCTGTCGCAAATATTAGGACCATATACTATGACCCCCTGGCTGTATAACTGACCTGCACAGACCACACTTGTGAAGGTTTCACAGCTTCCTTAAAAAAAGAAAATCTGGACCCTATAAAATACAATTCTCAATATACATGACTAATCGGTTGCTCCCAGCTATTTCACCCTGCTTGAAATTGCCGGTAAAATTTAACGGTATCGGTTGTGTGGCACGTCTAGCTTAGGAACATGCAGCACTATTGGTTTACATGTGTGTGAGCATTTCTAGACTCCAACTTGAGGCTGATTGAGTTATATTTGTTTCCTTTTGTTACATGACCGTTACAAATTTTATAACCATAGGGCAATACTACCTACATAAAATGCTCCTTCACATGTAAGGATAGACACATTTGTGCACCTTGAAAACCTTAGATCAAGGAACAAGAAAGGGGACGAGAGCCCAGATCTCCGTGTCGTCTACCTTCTTATGTTCCTCGGTATTGAGTATTCAAGAAGTTTATAGTTCACCAGCTCGTCTGCACACTCTCTGGTATTTCTATCCAGCTTTTGTGGTTCATGATTCATTAGAAAATACAAGCCTGACATTGATTTGGAATTGTGTGTATACAGGCCCAAGTTAGAGATGACAGCATTTTAACATATCTTACAATCCTTCAAATCAATCCGGTGAGCATTGAGGGAAATGTTTTCTTGAAGGCATCTCTCCAAGGGTTTAAATTCATGACAAATTTTTACTTCAGGAGGAATGCATTGCCTCCAGCCTTGAATGTTCTAAGCTGAAAACAAAACAAAAAATACACACACACACCTACCTCCACGATTTTGTAGACCATTTCCTCGTCCTCGCTGAACAGTGCAAGAAGGAGTGCAATTTCATGTTCGGGTGTCACACACTGAAGGCGACGTTTTGCTTCCTCAGTCTATTCCAAACTCTTCTTTACGCGTGGCAATTTGAGCTGGCTGTATGCGTAACGGTACACACACAAGCCAGTCAATATTAAAGGCTATCCCGATTTAAACAATTCACAAAAAGCCAAGCGGCTTCGAGATATTCATTGTCCAACTTTTGCATTTTTAATGTCGGATGCAAAAACCGCGCTCAGTATGAGCTCAAGAATTCGTGCCGTTAATGGTGGGTAGAAGATTGACATAGTCCTACCAGGCACGTCGTCCCTATCTCGACAGTGTGCCCTCGGTGGATGCACCGGCGTCATACTTCCAAGATAGTGAAGGTGCGTTCGAAGCCACCCCATCCGCACAACATCCTAAGGTCTTCTGAGCGCAAGATTTTGGAATTGGGTGACGAAAAGGCTGATTTTTAGTATTGAATATCTCGAAACTTGTTGCCATTCGCAAATTGTCTCAATTGGGTGAGTCTTTAATATTCACTGCCTTTGAAACTAGAATTGAAACATGCCCCATAAAATCATTAATTAAAAATATTATGAAAACCTTTTGGTATATTAATTATGAATAACATACTGTGACGGTTATCCCCTTATCTGATGTCCTCCGAGCCCCATAAACACACAGTGAAGGTGGCATCCAAGTAACACTCACGCCATTTTTTTTTTAAATTTCGTTTGAATCAAAATAGAAAGTTTTGTATATATGTATATATAAGTACCGGGTGCATGTGCATGCAGCCGGGCACCATCAAACTATAGAGGTCCACTTTTTCCTTACGTAAAACTGGAACAAACTGGACAAGGCCAGTTTTACATAAACCCCCGGCACGGCATGTACCAAGGACCGCCAGATATGATTGCTCACCTCATAGAACACTCTGTACGGCTTGAAGAGAGCGGCTTGCAGTCTTTGACGGTTGGGTCTACCCGCTTGGTTCAGCTGGGACCTGCAATTAATTTTGATGCAGCTTGCCATATACCACAAAGTAACAAAGAGAAAGCCAGTAATACATAAGCCTACAGCACGACATGTCCCAAGGACCGCTAGAAATTCTCGCTCACCTCATATAACACTTCATGCGACAAAACCCTGATTTAACGAGCGATTAAACTTATTATAAATGTTGCAGAAAAATAAGGATCTGTATTCAGCTGCATCAAAACACAGATCTAATGTAATAATTGAGTGTTCTTATAGAACACTACTGAAATAATTTTGACTAAAGAGAATGACCACAACTTAAGTATATACTGAAAGAATCAATAACAATAATGAAACCTAGAAATCTGTTGAATGCCTTCCCTGTGCTTTGCCAGTGAGTGGAAGTTTCTTGGCCTATATTTATTTTAAAAACAGGCATGATGTCCGTCTGCATTGTTTTAAAATCTTAATGTTGTGCATGATATTTTTTTTATTTTCTAGGTTTAAAGTTTAAGGGCATTCTCTGTTGTTTGTTTAATCACATTTACCCAGATGTTAGTAGGTTGCTTCTTTGCATTTACTGTCCTTGGGTATATTAGGGGTTGTGAACAGTATAATGCTGTGATGTCCAGGAAGGAGTTCCCTTTGTAGAGGGGTGGTAAACAGAAGAGTAATTGTAAAGAGTGACTTCATGTCTTTCCCTATGTTTCCTCTTTTGGGTTGCCTATTCATTTTTGGTCTAATAAAACTCAGCTTTGTTTGACACTTCTCTGCGTTTGCGTCATCCTTGAGAGAACCAGTCTTGAATAAATTATTCATGTTTAGCCTGTATAGGTAGATAGCCTGTATGCACCCTCGTTTTTGTTTGTGTTCATTAATAAATGACTGTAGGATTCAACTGTAAGCACAGTGTTAATGCATACAAATAAATAGCAGCGTACTTTTGTTGACTAGGTGCTGATGATTGGACCAGTTGGTAGCCAATAATTAAATAGAAATCATGAAGAATATGGGAACAGATGATATGAACGCAACAAAGCGCTGTGTTGATCTCCTTCTTGTGCGTGCGATTGACACTCCGTGTTTTTAATAATACATTTTTTAATATTTTCTGCTTGGTATTGTCGGCGGTGTGTTCGAAAGCACCGGAGAAGAAAAGGAACGTCCGGCTCAGAGCTTAGACAAAAGGCATATATTCTCTTATTTCTCGCAGCTCCCGACGCCACGCGGTTGCGTGAGCTGGCGCGTTCACTGGCACCGTGCTCGGCGCAGTGGAGCCTCGGTTGCTTTTAGTCTGGAGGTACATTCACGCGGGCGTTTTCTACAACCCATATGGTTGTGGCACCTGTCGGCTCTGCTACAGTATCATCTGTATAGGGGTTCACTGGAACGACCCACCTGCCATTGCATTCACTTTAGGGCAGCTCCCCCTTCCTCATAGTGCCATCGTTGAGGAAGTGCTGGGCGGGCGTCACTCTCACTCTTGTGGTGCATTTCCCCAGACTCCCATAGGTTTCAAGCTGCTAGCCAAACTCAGTCAGGCCTGCCAGCCCTGCAGGAAATTTCAATTCCACTCTTTTAGACGTAGACACCCACATTTTGCGTGTACCTGAAAGAAGCTCTAACAGAGATTAAACAACATGACTGGCACTTTTTGAATGCATTCTTTTCTTTCGCTGAAAACATACATACAAGTCATACGCTCTTGTACATTCAGTGGTGCGACTTAATTTATGAAGGGCACGCTTTTATATAACTTGGAGCTCTTTGAGAAAAGATTCAATATAATGGGTCGGATATAAATGACTGCTATGAACTGTCCTATACATTTACACATTACCTGATATCATAAAAACAGTAGAACAGGGTAGGGCTGCACTGCATCAATTACGAACTTGTAACCAATTAATAGTTGGCATTTATTAATATTGGCTATTAGTCTTTGGCAGAAAGAGTATCCGGGCGAGTTGGTACGGTGGTAGTCTTTCAACTCCATCGAATATTCAGGTTTGACACTAGTATTTTAGCTAATTTTGTTCCACCTTTTTTTCATGCTGTTTCTAGCTGCTGTTTTTTTCTAAGAGCTTTCGCCACCACTAAAAAACGTGACATCCAAACTTTTTTTTTTACATCACACAATCATAAACTTGAAAAGTGTGCCGGTTCGGCATAGCCAGCCGGCAACAGCCAGGCGGCGCCAGCAGAGTGAGAGCCCACGGTTATACCCTGTCTCGTTGTGACTTGGCAAAGGGTGAACGATAATCCCCACATTGCGTGCCGAAGGCTTCGAAATGCGCGACGTAACCGAGCGCAACGCACACATACTGGAGCATGACGCAGCGAAAAGCCTGATACTTCTTCGGAATAGAGGCGCGCTCCGGTGATACGCAGTCACGTTCCCATTGGCCCGCCAGGGCCGTAGCTTCCGCCGTACTGGCATGCCACGCGATCACGGCTTCTTGGGATACCCAGTATTTCTTGCTTCAGACACTAGGCTAAGCGGCGCCACCAGAGTAAAAGCTCACGTTTGAACAATGCAGCCGCCACTTCCAGGGGTACCCAATATTTCTTTCTTCGGTCGCTAGATGGCGCCAAACCAAACAGCATTGTAGGTTGCCTATACGCGAAGAGACCACGAGTGTCTACGGAACAGGCATTAGCTTAGGCAAAAAAATCAGGCTGCTCGCTCTTGTAAAATTTTTCTCACTCCCGCTTTATGAAACAAATCGGTGGCGAGCGGCTGTTGGTACAAGACGTCAGAACTAGCATGACCTGTGATTAACACTTTGGGACGGCGATTGAATGCTTGAACGTCCGTCAGACGGCACTTGAACGCCCCGCAAAAGCGTCGTCAGAGGAGCGTCGTTGGACGGCGCCCAGAACATGCCCACGGTTCCGCCGCACGGGAATCCTTCTCACACTGCGGAGCTAGGCACAGGTTTTAAAGAAGATACGCTCTTTTCAAATAACAAAATAACACAGGACAGAAGCTCAGTTAAAATGAAGCATAGCTTAGCAAGCACACGGTACACGACAAAGTTTGAAACAGCAGCTAACTTCGCAGAAACAAAAGAAAGTTGCTCACCGGCGTTTGCACGAGTCGTCCATGCTGTCCTGAAGTTACGGGCGTTGGCAAGACGCAGCGTCTCCCAGCTCTCAGTCGTTGCTTGCTATTCTTGGATACGGTATTCCTAAGGAAGATATCTGAAATATCCGCTAAAACGTCTATAACGTAAAAAGAAAGGAGATCCCCGAAGCCTCTTGAACTCCAACGGCTATTCAGCAGCCCAACGGAAGCTGACTGCAATAGCGATGGTCTTGCGCAGTCTTCAAGAGTCCCTTTCCTTTTTATTTTTTTTTTAGAACGATACTAAGCAAATTAATATTATATTAGTAACAATAAGAATGTCACTGCAATAATAATGTAAAACATTACAAAAAGTGAATAAATCTTAGGTTTGATTTAAACTTTAGGTTGTTTCATTTTCGTGTAAACCGAAACCGAAACTAACTCGAGCAACGTTTCCATCGTCGTATTTGCATGTGTGGGTGTGTGTGTGTGTGTGCATGCGCGTGCGTGTGTGTGTGCGCGCGCCTGTGGATGCGTCCGCGTGCATGCGTGTATGCGTCTCTGCTTGTGCGTGCGTGTGCGTCTGCGCGCGGGCGTGCATTTGCGCGTGTGCATGCGTGTGTACATGCTTGCTACGTGCCTGTAGTGACTCTAGGTGGTGCTTTGTTTGCCATGAGCGGAAGCCGCGAATGTAAATTTTTTCTTCTCGTTCAATTTGCGTGGTGTTTTGATAGGCCGCGCTTGCCGGAGTAGTGGGGGCCATCGAAAAGTTTCAAAAGTACTGGCGTTTATTCAGAGCTAGAACGCGCCAGCGCGTAGCAGACGGCATGTCTGCAGCAAAATGGCTCCGGCAGTCGCGTTCAAAGCGAAGGGGACAAAAGTAACCTGCATAAATATGTCGCCGAGAGGTTGGTCGTCGCCGAAATCACTTGCCGTGTTTCTAGACTCAACAGAAACACATATCATGAAAGGTTACTAACTTTGTGACGGCAAAACTGGGTTCAGAACAGTGCCAGAATACGTCAGAGGCAAATATTGCCACCATACCCGAGCAGGGAGGCACTCACTTGATCGAATGACATTTTAGCGAACGCCAACGTTTCACCGAATGAGACTTTAGCGAATAGCCGGACGCCGCGAAGCGGCGTTTTCGGGTGGGCCAAATGGGTTCACATTTTTGTAATGAGCCGCCGCAGACTGTCGCCGCGAAGCGGCGTAAAGCGCAGCGCGGCGGATGGCTTAACGCGCGCCCCCGTTATTCGCTAAAACGTCGATTCGCTCAAATGTCGCTCTTCGCTAAAACATCATTCGCTCAGGTGATATGGACCCTACTGGTTAACGACCGCCGACGGAAATCATCAGCGAGAATGTCAGGAGCATAACTCGTGCTTCTAGTGTTTCCAACCCGGGACGGAATGTGACAAACGTTAAGGTCACAAACCGACGAAGGTAAATCTGGCAGGTTACAAGCAAAATTTCTCTGGCGCTTTCTTTAGCAATCAGTACGTGAAGTTGAAAAAGAACGCATGCTACTATATTATGAACACCATACATTATAGCTATGCAACATTTAGCAGTAGTGAGAACAATTTACGCTCCCTTTAAGCTGGTGTTTACTGGAAAATATATATATGGAAGAACGTTATTAAATCTACAGCACAAGGAACATATTTTACAGCAGAGTTCACATTCAACGATGTACAGGTCATTTATTTGGGCAAGAACACTTTCCTCGTCTTTATGATTGGACTATTAGATATAATTACCGTGTCACTCAAAATAGTCTATCCGATCACTGAAACGTTGCTGAAACCGATACGTGTATGATATATTAACGTGATTATTGTAACTCTGCATTAAAAGGTGAAGATCACTATTTGTTAGTGCAACGACTGAGCACGCTGCGTTTGTGTCATCCAGAAGTCATCCTAAAATTACCGACGTAGCTGAAAAATAAGGTGAACTACTTCTTATTTCTCATTACGAATCAGCATTGCCACGCTGTTGAAACTTGCAATCGAGTTGCGACCACTCATTCGATACGGTTCAGGACTTCACAATTTCTTTTATCAAAACTTGGGAAACAAACGAGCAACACGCCGAAGAATGTTTTCATGAGAATTACACACAGATAATTAGCAATACAGTTAAATCATCTTTCTCGTGTTGTCTTGGGACGGGTTGAAAACAATGCCGACACCAGCCGACCTGTGGAGCATTATATAAATTTGCCCCATTCTGCAGCTCCGTATACATTCTACGCTTCGTCAGCGTACGAATCCGTTCAAGTGCAATCCAAATTTTGTTGTGGCATGATTAACTTTCTTCGAACTCGAACCCTGGAGAATTCACTACGAAGGTTATCCGCCATTCGGATTTCAACGAGCGGTACATCCCCTAAGCAATACGAAGGACGCGGAGGCAAGTAATGCACAGTGATTTACGCAAAAAATACTGTTTTATGACAAACACCAGCATTTTCTGTCAATTGGAGAGAGATATATTATGTCAGTTTTGTTTCACGCAAAATTCTGTTATAAAACAGATAATCTCTTTTAATGTTTTGTTATAATAATGAAAATCATTTTCGTTTCAACAAATGTTCTGCTTTGTAACCTAAACAGGTATGATCAGTTTATTCGGGTAAAAAAGGTCTATTTTCACTTCTTACAAACATTCTCTGTAGAAAAAATAGAAATTTTCTATTATATGTATGTCATTTAACAGCTATTTTTTACAGTGTAGTCAATACAAACTCGCAGCGCCATCTCTTTGTCGTCGTTCCAAGCGCTTCCTTGCCTAGTTTCCTTCCCCTGTCTCGGGGTGGCGGTCCCGTCGCGCGTTTGCGCAAGAGCCCGCGCAAATCAAACTTTAAATCAAGAACAACGATCATCAAGATCTCTGCCTCAGGCTCGCACTGCTCGCTCCAGATTCGTTCTCCGCACCGCGAAGACGAATGTCGCGGGGTGCAGAACGCAAAACAAAGACGCAGGTACCATGCTGCTAAATTGGATAGCTTTAATGGAGCATACGCTAAATTCAAAGGGCAGTTTCTGGACAGACAGTTTGGGTGTAGTCGTATGGTGCGTGATCGGCTGTGGCTCGACGACGACCTGAACAACATCGGCAATATGCGGGATCCTGCAGAGCAGACTCGTGCGTTGCAAGTGTTGTCGGCGACCACTTTCACTTGGTCGAGTACCACCAATGAAGTCAATAAATGTGTTCGCACCTTTGTTCACATTTCTGTGTCGCGTGCTAAACAAGTTCGCTGGTAATCCACCTTCACAAAGTTGAATGACTCATGCCTTTTTTTCGTCTTTATCTTCCTTGCACTACATGGCGCCACGCCCTTGAGACCTGGGAATGCGTTCTTGTGTGTTTGTGATGCGCACATTTCTGTTGGTGTTCGTGGTTTTGAGTACTTTCTTACGTGTTTTTTTATGGTGTATTTGAACGGCATATCTTTATCTCCGTAGGAAACCGACTACGCCATAGAGCTGCGAGGAGGAAGAGCATGGAGAAGGAGGAGGCGGTTCAAAAAATCCGAGGCGCGAGCATTCGCACGACGGAGTCGCATGTAGTCCAGTAGACGGTACCTTTCTTTCGTGATCGTGTTTGCGAACTTCAAGGGCTCACCGAACGAGCGGTGGGGACAAAAAACAAACATAGAAAAGTACCCACAGCTCAGTGTTGCTGATTGTAATCTTTCCCCAAAAGGAGTGGGACCGGTCACTCCGATGAGACGACAGCTATCCTGCTAGCCGTTCGCAGTTTTTCTGCGGTTCCCCGCGGGTTGAGTGGATTAGTGAACATCCGTGAGGTGGCGCACGTGACCTCAAATCTCGATAAAGTTTAATCTCCTTCACGAAGAAATACTCAGCCGTGCGAACACACCATTAAACCGCAGTCGGACTGTTCATACATAATACAAAAACACGGTGATTGCTGAGTACGTGACCAAAGAATTATCCTAGGACACGCCTCAATCGTGTTTAAAGCACATTTATTTCATGCATATATATGTTTAAAACATGTCTACTAGTTTTTGCATGACCAGTATAACAAAACCGTCATACAAGGAAGGCCACATACAGTATAAGTAGTCTGTCTATGAGTGTTTTCGCATGTGAGAGTCTATGCAAGGAAAAAAAAGACAAATTAAACGTTACATATTTAGATCACCTGGATAGCGTTGGGTTGGTGGGCCATGATATAAAGACATTAAACCACGCTGCAAAGAGAAAATAAATAGTTTGTGCAGTGTCAGTGCTAGACCGGTGTCCTTACAGCTTTCATTATGCGGTAGTGACACACAGCGGTGTTACGGAGTTGCCACTCCGGAATCAGAATGATTCCGGAACCATTCCGCCTTTCCGCGACCCCGTAATGGAATGGGAATGGAATGCCGGCAACGCTGGAAGGAATGGAATGGGAGTGGAATCGGATACCTTTTGCCCGGAACGGAGTGGTAATGGTACGGGTGCGATTCTTATGCGAGCTGTGTCGATTATCATCTATGGCCTACGGGCTGAGCGCGCAATTCGCTAGCGCATGGTAAGTGGCTCTTGAAAACAGCATCATTGCACTGAAGGTGACTGACGCCTTGATTGTCTCACTGGCTTCTGCTTCTTCCAGGATGAAAATGGCGCGCCCTCAGTGAAGCAACCGAAACTAAATAGTTGTAGACAGGCAACGTGTCGTTCCTGGCGCCGCGAGACGCGACAAAGCGGCTCTGGTAATCATGCGCGATTAGCATTTAGTTTTAACCAGTGTGTCTAACCGAACTCGAACCGACAACCAGAGCATAACCGTTGTTTTTACCTGAGCCGGAACATACCTGTAACCCAAATCAAGCATTTGATATTGAACCGGAACCGGAACGGAACCGTAATTTTATGTGGTGGTTACCGATCCACCGGAAACAGTTTGGCGCAATAAAATGTTGGCCGCTCCTTCTTGCGGGGGGCGGCGCCAAGCCAATTAAATATTCGCGACGGTTGCATCAGTGGCTCAGTTTTGATTAAACAAACGGCAGCGACGACATGGAGACAGCTGTAAACTAAAGTGTCAAAGAGGTATATTTAATGTATATGTGCAGCACAAATTGGCATCAGTGAGGAGGCGTACACTCCTATACCTTTTTCACCTTATCATGAACCGCAAAGGAAGCTACGAGACACCGGAGCCAATTCGGAGCTCGGAGGGCGTCACGTGTCCTTCCGGTTGGGCGGAGCGACGCGGGGAGCGTGAAGTCACGAGACAAGCGATAAACTATGGATTGGCTCGTGAAGGTCGTAGCGTCCATCGCTGTGAACCGGAATCTATCTACCTATGCCAAAAGACGAAAGAGCTATTCTTGGTGTGCGTTTGTGTATTTTCTTTTCTTGCTGCGAAGCAGTATTCCTCGAGGAGGGAGAAAGCGAACATAAACATTAAAATAAAAACAAAAAAGTTGACGGCTGTTGGCGCTTTCGTTCCGCTGGGGCGAGAACTGGAGGCGCCAAGAGGCGAAGCCGCGACGAGCGCACTGCGGCGCCGGTCACCTGTCGCCCTGTGCCCTGGACGCGGCCTGAAGAATTTGTTTTGTTTGTGCGTTTTCTAGAAACAGTAAGCAGCCCGTTGTATTTTTGTCATTTTTTGTTTTGTTTTAATCGTCTTTCGACGAGCCATCGCTGTCTTTCTCCTCTTCAACTCAGTCGTTCGAGCAAGTCGTTTGGGCGTGCGGCGTGGGTAGGTTTGCCGTTTCGATCTGAATGAACATCGTACCAGCGTGTGGTTGTGTATGAATCTTGCTTGAGCCCGTAAAGACCCCAGGCTAGCAGTCCTACTCCGCCGGCTAAATTTCTCATCTACTCTGGGAAACTATTGTCGCTGTGCGTGCTGGCTGATTGACTTCACATGTGAGTACTGTACTTTCGTAATTTACAAACACCTGTATAACCAAGTAATTTTCATAAAACGATGTTTGCGTTAAAAAGATCAAGATCACAAAACAAAATTTAAGTATATAGATTTTTTTTTTCGCTGTCCTTGCTTTCGCAGCACGGCTTCTGATGATCTTTTTTTTTTTTTAAATGCAGATGACGCCGTGTTTAAATCGATTTTTCTTGTTAATGACTGGGAGGTGTGGATATGTTTCTTTTATGAACCGGTTTGAACTGGTTTGCGCTTGGTGGAACCGGTAACCGAACCGTTATTTCAAAAGCTTCAGTGAACCTGCAGAGCAGATCCGGAACAAAATGCGAAGGTACGGAACGAGAACCCGAACCGAACCAGAATATTGACCGGTTTGCGACTCCCTGCTTTCAAAGGAGCTGTGCAACGACTTTAACGTTAAAAGAATTGGCATCTTCTACTTTTGACATTGTTCACCTTGTCACAAAGGACAGAAAACACACCTCCTTCCTTCGAAATGTTGCGATTCCGCCGCGTAATCGCGAGGCAAAAATTAGAACATTCCCCGACCTGCAGCCGGGAGCGGCGGCCATGAGTAACACGCGGCTTGACGTCAATGGGGGTCTTGTAGAAAGATAGCAAGTTGTGCGAATACCTGCTCGACTAAACGTAACTTTTCTATAAATCTTGTCGTTCCAACATAAAGATAAATGCGTCAAAAACCTGGTATCATCGACAAAACTTTTATTATACGGAGTTTTAGTGGCGCCATCTATCCTAGGTTCACAAAACCATCAGCTCTATCTGCTACCGCGAACAGCCGCCAGAAGCCGGACGGGTATGGCCGGACCCGGATGAGACTTTCCTCCTCTCACCATATTTTTCGCGCTGCGTCCGCCAGCACGCGGTCGCGAGCGGGTGAGTTCTCGCTGCTCACTGATGGCTCTAGAGAGAGAGCTTCACCAGAACCCCGTGCAACCCACATTGACGTCACAGCGCACGTGACTTGGAAGATGGTGGAGGAGTTGAGGGGTGCCGAAAACCTCAATCTTTGTCCTTTTTTAAAATAAAAACCAGGACATGCAGGCAGAAGCGGTTTTTTGTCCTTACTTCAGAAAGGTCGAGATACTAACTCCCAAATCATTTAAGCAAAGCACTGAAACTGTTGGACAGCTCCTTTAAGTTGTAACCCAGCCAATCTTCTAGTGTGCGAGGAACAGAAATGAAGAACTGGAATGAGTATGTTAAGAAATCGCAAGAATCGTGCAGCAAACGTAAAACTTCACGTTCTAAGGCAGGTTCCATAATATGCTGCAACAGTCGCCTGTGCTGGCACCGTGTACCGATTGATCTTTGTCAGCGGTTTTCTATCCTTGCCGCAGTCATTTGGGGCAGGTATACGCGGCGTCGCTTCTAACAGCGCACTAGCGGTGCTGTTGTCCAAGTACTCGAAGCAGAGAGCAAGATAGCTTCTTGCGCCACGCACGAACCAGACATTTTTAAGGCCTTATCAAACAGACAACAAACTAACCATGTATCTGCAGAAGGTATATGGTCTGTACGCGAAGAAAATCGGTGGTTTTAATTTTAGCGTTAGTCGCGAATCGCGAGCTTTTTACGCTTGATCGCGCGATCGATGTCTGCAGTGGCACCAAGTGCCACGAAGCACTTTGTGCTACCACCCTTCGTCTTAGTAGAATAAGGGCTTTGAGGAAGTTTTTGAATATTTTTCAGTCGTCTCCGCGTAGTGATAACTTCAGCAGGTTTATGCTGCTTTTTTCCAGCAACACAGTGTGGCGGTCATTTGCCATTTTTCACTTTTAGGCACCAAAGGAATGGAATGGTGGAGTTCAGCCATTCCAGGGGTGAGTATGGGCCCAATGGTTTCATTACGAGGAGTTGAAAGGAATGGTATTGTTGGAAGTTCTAATTCCCCCGAATGGAATTGGAATGGAAGGGGGGTGCCGATTGAGCAACACTGACACATAGTCGCACACACCCGTACGGTACTACACACACCGCTGGAAGCAGCGGCAACCGAATTTTCGCTTGGCAACCCCAAGGAAACAGACGGGAAGACGGCACGTGTAGGAAGGCGAAAGCATTATAGTCGGAGAAATCTTTTCGCGTAATATTTCTACACGTATTGAAGCTTAGGACAACGTATAGGACTACTTCCAGGACGACTTCCTAGAGATCGACGCCAAGTACGGCGTCTAGGACGACCTCTAGGGCGACGGTAAGGACGACCCCTCGGACGACGTCAATATCGACGTCTAGATCGACGTCTAGCACGACCTCTAAACGACGACGAGAAGGACGCCTAAAGGACGCCGCCACGGTCGACGTCGAGAACAACGCATAGAGGACTACGTATAGGACGAGCTCTAGGACGACGTCAAGACTACATCTAGGACGACTTCTAGAACGACCTCTAGGACGACGTGAAGAACAACGTCTAGGACGACCTTAAGGTCGACGTCTAGGACGACGTCGAGAACGATGCTTAGAGGACGACGTCTAGAGCCTCGTTTACAATGAAAGCGACTTCAGCGCATCGACTCCACTCGTTCTTCGAACGAAGCCGAAGCGGCAACGTTTACATGAATGCGCACTAAGCCCTATACGAAGGTGGCGCCACGCCGTGTCAAAGCTCGAAGTTATGCCGTTACGGCACCAGCCGCACCACGTTTTCCGGTGCATCGCACATGGAGGCCATTTGACGCGTTCAGTGAACGTAAAGATCGTGCCCGCTGTCTTCGGTGCTGTGGGAGAAGTTACGAGACAGAAGAAACATCAAAACCCAAGCGTTTAGGGCTCCAGGCCGGGCCGCCGGGTCACTCTGGACCAGAGACGACGTATGTGCGCACGCTTTGAGGAGGCCTCCGCGATTCGCCGCGCCAGACCTCGCCGATCGCAACCAGACCAACCAGACCCCGAGTCCGAAAGGCTCCTGCGCAGCCAGGAACGGCACCGAGGTAGGAGCTGCTCGTTCTGCGCTACCATGCAGTGTTCTACTGTGCTCGGAGCTCTCGGTGTCGTTCATGCTTGCGCCGAAGCCTTTGGGACCCCTTCGGACGCGCAAGTCGTACTTCGCAAGGCTTGGACGGGGGCCGCCCTCACCGAGCAGCTCCGCTACATTCCGCTTACTTATGATGGCAATAAAAGCTCGCGTTTGTTCTCGGGGAAAACATTGCAGGCGACCATACGGGACCGCTCTCCGCGCCGCCGACGAGATTGGCCGAAGCCATGTTCTCAGCTGTTCACTCGCTCCCGCAGAGAGCGCCTTCCCATAATCCTCCCAGTTACAAAATGCGATGCAACCTCCGTTTACATGGGCTGAATGAATGCGCACTCGCCATCTCGATCCACCTCTGTCTAGCGACTTGAATGCGATGCACTTTCTTTGCGCATTATGCCGTTTAGATGACCGCATTGAATGCGACAACTGGACTCGATGCGACTAAGTCGCATTCATGTAAACGCGGCTTAGGACAACGTCGAAAACGACGCCTAGAGAAGGACACTTAAGGAGGCTGTGGCGTATTTGCGTTGGCGGCCACGTTTGACTACAGGAGCCGACGTAGATGTAGACGCTGCTGCCGATGCCGTCTCGAAGTCCATCGCACGAAGCACACAACGAGCGCAGATGAAGTCCGAAGCGCACTTTTTGCACACGGCGCTTCGGCGGTGACATCACACTGATGACGTATAGTGACGCTTGATGCTTGATGACGTATTTTTATGGCTATGTTTTATGGCACGCTGATGACGCTTGATGACGTATTTTGATGACTATATTTCGGTCACAACGCCGTCAACGCTAGTTTTTCACGTAATGTGACAAGTGAAGTCGTCCTAGAGGTCTTTGACGATTTCTAGGGCGACCGCAAGAAACACACCAAGTAGGGTTGACCAATGCGCGGCGCGTGCCGCTCAATCGTATTTTTTGTCGCTTGATACGACGCCTATTCGCTTAATGAGACAAGTAAGGCGTCGGGAGCAGCGTCGGTAGGTGTAGCCGATCAGCACAAGAAAGCAGACGACGCGAAGGCAAAATTCGTCGGCATCAAGAACGCCGTCGTTATGCAACAGCGTTTTTTTTTTAAACTTTAAGTTTTTATTTTACTGTCCGCATTTATCTTTAAACGAAAGGGACAGTACACATTTGGTATGTTCATTTTATTGGACCACGGTCGTCGCGAGCAGTCTCGATAAGAACGTAGTGCCATCTATCAATACGTGCGCCAAACGCGCCCCGACGCTCGACTCAAGGCTGTTTCACATGCTGCGATTCCAGTCCGAAATTGGTGCGATTTCCAGTGAATGTGCGATTAAAAACGCAGTCGCACTGCCTCAGCGGCTCTGCGACTGGTTTTCACGAAGTTGGTATTTTGTCGCAGAGTCGGTGCAATCGCTTTCTCGTCAACCAGCCGTTCATTAGCCAGCTTTCATCCGTGATAGTTGCATGTTCGAAAACAAATTTAGACACCTAAAAGCTTTTGGTTTAATGCTTAATTATTAGAAATTTCTAGTTACATATTGTATTCGTAAAAAATGTGTGTTTATTAAGACGTTTTCGATGTATGTTAGGCAAAGTCAAACCCGTCGCGTCCGTGTCCGAAGAGCTGGCAGCGCCGACAGAAATCGCGCAGGTTGTTGGAGCATATGAAACCAAACACTACGATCGCGATCGCGCTCGCTGCGTCGGCTGTCGTACCAATTCTTTTCGCACAGTCGCTCCATGCGGAACAGGCTTCAGTCGTCTGCATCACCGCCCGCCGTTGACCCTGGCAAAATGTTTGGCCCCATTTTTTACAGAGACAGAGCTACGCTTCGTAGTTTTGCAAGATAAAAACAGACTTGAGAAATACACCTTGACGAAAAGTTTGATTACTTCGTGCAGGCGTCGATTTTTACGGTCCATTTTAGATTGAGCCTGGTGACCTGCGACGCATTATATCTTACAGGAATATCCACAATATGACCCAGACCATCACTGTATCAACTGACGTGGAAACACGCAAACACAAAACCCGATTGTGGTCTTGAAGTTCGATCTTTATTTCATTGGGTTCGCATGAATACTTACTTAGAAAGGGTAAGGTTGTTTGTTTGTCGTCAGGCAATGTTGAACACTGAGATATTGACTCTCCAGGTACTACTTCCCTCGCCTTGTTTTTGCGGTCGTCGACCTTCCTCGTGTAAGGGCTTTGGGCTTCACGGTAATGTGGTGTCAACTGCCGGCAGCAGTGGCATTTGGCGAGAGTACTCCGGGAGCTAATGGTCCGTGGAAGGGGAAGGGGGTCTTAGGAGGCAGTGCAAGAAAACACAAATATAAAACAAGTGTTGGCGCTAACACGTTGCAAGTAACAGCGTTACCGGTAATGGGTTACTTTTTACAATAATGTAATAGCGAACTCCTTACTTATTACGTTACTTATTTCAAGTAACGTCTCACGTAGTTATGGTGCTTGTTACTTAACCCAAATGCTTAACAAAAGTTACACTTCAATGCTTTTCATGTTTTTAGGCTCCAAGCTGTGACTTTTTTAGTTTTTTGCGTGTTCTTTGAGTTTTTTCTCGTGAGTATTTAGGTAAAATCGTAAAACAAGATAATTATGCATAGTTTTTGCATGAACATAATGATTCTTGAAATATGGTGCCTACCCTTACAAAAGTGGCATATGTGGACTTATATAAAAAACAAAACAGATATGGTTATTTAAAAATTATGCATATCTGGCGATATAAAGCATATATGTTTATATAAGGCATATCTGGCCAGATATGCCCAATTTTTTAAATATTCATATCTGGGTCTTCTAAATAGGGGTATATCTGCCTCACATATAAGGCCAGATATGTCCCAACCAAATAAGGCAACCTTTATATATATTGTTGTTTTCTACAAATATCAACCAAAAGTGACTTCTCATTTGTATAAGAAAAATACCAATCGGATATTGAGCATGTACCAACATTTATTAATCTTTACATGAGCTGCTTTACGCCACTCTTGATTTGGCTTAACTTGGTTCCCAGGGAAAGCAGGATTATCGACATTCGCGTAATAAATGTCGATGAAACATTAATGTCGATGAAACGAGTGTCCATGAAACGTGTATCCACGGAAAGATGGCCGTGGAACGTGTTGTCACGAAACGCAGGGAGAATAAAAAATTCAGTATTCTACCTGCAGTTGTGACATGATTTCAGACGGCCAATGGGAGGTAACTGCTAGTAGAATTTCGGGGAAATTGTCCTTCCGGCTGCCAGGAGATAGACACGGCCTAATTCTAGAGGTAATTTGAAGAGTACCTGTCGCGAAGTAGGTTGCAGCGCATTTTCATTGACGTGACCGGACTTGAAAGGTGCAATCCGAGATATATGTCGACACTGGCGCGGCAGAATTAACAACCACTAAAACACAAAAACAAGAAGAAAGATGTCCGTGAAGATTCAACACGATGTAGCACAAGCTGTCATTAGTGGATCCGAACACTAAACGCATCACAAAAAATTGTTGGGCTTCTTTGAAGAAATGGCTTGTTGGTGATATACGGGTAGGACTCTTCGAATTTACGACAGAAGTAGAATCCGCAGCAGCCACGCAGTGCGCAACACACGCCAAACTGGGTCCGGCAGCAGGCATTCCGAAACTGCCAACGGCTAATGCATCATCCGTCACACCACGCGACCACGCTTCTGCCATTTCCCGCGCGCAGAGAACAGAGTCAAGCGATAAAAAGTCTACGGCGGATTGGTTCGGGAAGTGCACACATTCTACCACGCTTTCAGATTAGGGAGATATAGAAAACGAGACAAGGAAAGGCCAAAACGGGAGTGCACACACAAAAGGCTTCTCTTCTGGGGCATCCCAACCAGGACCTGGTCCTGATCCCAACATTGACCACAACGAGAGGTTTTTCACTTGTACCCGAGGTTGATTGTACAGTGAATGCTATGTGTGGTCTTGGGCTTGAGGCAGGTGCCGTGTTCTTCCTCATCACCAGCTTCTAAACAGTAGGCATGTGATCCTAACCGGAGATACGATTGGCCTAAAACACGCATAGCGTCTACCCTGCTGTCAATACTGAGTGAACAGAACAGCTCTATGATGTCCAGCTTCATTGAGCTGTCCCAAAACGATGCAAGTTTGATGATACTGTGTTTTACGCCGTATAACCCACATTATAATTTTAAATGAAAAACTAAGCGCTACTATTATTTGCGCACGATGTCCACAAATAACTGGATAAATACATATATATATATATTGTTACGGTGCTGGAAGGAGCAAAGGGAACGGGGTGCCCTCCGAACGATAGTTTTAATCCTAAACTGCCCGCTGCAGCGTCCGTGTGCTCGAGCACCGGCCGATCGCCTGTCGCACTCTTCCTCGTCGTCCATGTATCAATATATATATATATATATATATATATATATATATATATATATATATATATATATATATATAGGGTGTTTTTTTCGAGCTTAACAGATTTGTTTAAAAAAAGCCGTGAAAGTTACACTTATGCCGCTTGTGGAGGTGAGTTATACGGCCAGGGGGACATATTATAGGGGGCTAATCGTAATGATCAGTCGGCGAATTAATTAAAATTCGTTAATTAACGTTTTAATTAACTGAAAATAGACATATGGTTCCAATTAGAAACTTGCTCAGCGTCATCAAAAACCCCTAAATCAGATATTTTCAGAAAGACTTTGAGCGCGTGAGAAGCGTAGTAGTGAACTGAAGTTACCGCTCGTGGAGCAGGTACAAAGCTAGAGGTTGCGATAAGGCGCCCGCGCGATTTTTCCGTCTCTTATCTAGCCCCAGCCTTGTACCTGCTCCACGAGTGGTAACTTTGGTGCACTACTACGCTTCTCACGCGCTCAAAGTCTTTCTGAAAATGACTGATTTAGGGGTTTTCGATGACGCTGAGCAAGTTTCTAATTGGAACCATATGTGTATTTGCATTAATTAAAAAGTTAATTAACGAATTTTAATTAATTAGCCGACTGATCATTACGATTAGCCCACTATAATATGTCCCCCTGGCCGTATAACTCACCTTCACAAGCGGCATAAGTGTACCTTCCACGACTTTTTTTAAACAAATCTGTTAAGCTTAAAAAAAACACCCTATATATATATATATATATATATATTTGCCAATGAATTTAAAATTATGTGTACACTGTTAGGTTCGCGTTTTTATACTTATAATTTTTTTACGAAAGAGTTACACATAAAAGACACCACTGACAGGACATCTTCCGGCTTTCAACACACGATGAATCGCCAACGCTCTCAAACGGAAGGTTGCGATGCTGCGCGAACGGTTTTGAAAGATGCTGCGTGGGATACTCCGAACGCAACGGCTTCGCAGCTGTTCGAAGGGAAAAGGATTCGTGACGACGAAGTAGCGTCTTGCATCTTCTGTAAGCTAGCGGTTCGTGTTTCCCCGCTAAATTTAGCGGGGAAACATGAACAAATTAGTTTCACTGCTAGATTTAGTCGGAAAATTGACGTCACGTGACATAAACACCAATTCACTTTCCAGCTAAATTTAGCGGGGTGGTTACACCGATGCCGACGCCGACACAGCTTAACGCGGAAACGGGCGCCTAAGATCTGCGATCTAAAATCCATTATTTGATTAACTCGCTTTCCGATCTTATGCACTTCGTCATATTGTCAGATGTCAAACATCCAACTAAATTTAATTTGTCTTTCAATCTTCGAAATGCGCAATTGATTAATTCGTCTAAATATCTGGAATAACTTCGCCTTAAACATAGTAACAAGAGTTAATCAATTACATAAGACTCATGCAATATAGATAAATCAACTAGTGTCTTCGCGAGTACATATGACGTTTTGCTGGAACGGGCGAAACGGGGCCCTATATCATTATCAAAGGATATACTGGGTGTTTCGAGGAGCGGCCAGGCTCTTTAAATCGACCGCAAAATTCGGTTTCTTAACCTATCGCGCTACGACTTTGTGCAGCGTTGCCCACAGATGGTGCATTTGTTTTCTGTAAGATTTGCAAAGAGCGAACTTACCTGAGGAAAAAGTAAAGGAAGAAAAAGGCTTAGTTCCTACGGAAACGCAGCGAAAGCAACCGGTCTTCAAACAATACGGCGCCGTTTCGCACGGAAGACAAGAGAAGGCGCAAGCGGTCGCGACGCTAACTGCCGCCAAAAAACGAGCATGCAGCGCCTAAAGCCGGCGTCTTTAGCAGGCTATATTTTCGTGTAAACAAAAAGCTCGAGCTTTTCTGATATTAGTTCCCAATGCATTATTTTACCATCCTTAATAATAAAACATATTGAATGGACACATAATCAATTAAAAAAATAATTTTTCAAAATATTTCGACATTTTTTTTCGGGGTACTTATGTCGTCTGCTTTCCAGTTCCTTGTTTTTACCGCGCTTGTTTTTGGTTCTGCGGCTGTCGCCGCTGAGGGACGCGCGCGGCTTTTGAGTCGAAAAGATCGTCTGCTAATGACGCCTGCTCAGGTGGCCGTATGCTCGTTCGTTGGCGGCAGTTGGCGTATCGACCGCTTGCGCCATCTCTTGTTTCCCGTGCGAAACGGCGCCGTATTGTTTGAAGACCGGTGGCTTCGCTGCGTTTTATATGAGCTAAGTCCTTTTCTTTCTTTACTTTGTCCTCAGGTAAGTTCGCTCTTTGCAAATTTTACACAAAAAATGCACCATCTGTAGGCAACGCTGCACGAAGTCTTAGCGCGATAGGTTAACAAACCGAATTTTGCGGTCGATTTAAAGAGCCTGACCGCTCCTTCAACACCCAGTATTTTTACCCATATATGTCGGGAATGGGCTATATATGGCAGTATTTGACCTTCTATACAGCGATATATGGCCGTATTTACACGCTTATATGGCGATATATGGCCGTACTTACGCCCTAATATGGCCATATATGGCAGTATTTGACGACTTATATGACGATATCTGGCCGTATTTGCCCATATATATGGCGGTACATCGCCATATTTGACTCTTTATAATATCATATGTGGCCATATATAAAATATATCGGGGCCATATATGACATTTTCGTACGGGTATGCATACCTCTACCGTTAAAACAGTAAAACGTGTTAATGCATAATAAAAAGTAACGCAAAAGTAACGTTTGTTATTTTTATCGGTAACGGTAACTGTAACGCGTTTCCTTTATTTTGAGGTAACGTAGGTCGATATGGCGTTAATTTATTTTGCAATGAACGAGTAACGTATTTCGTTCCTTTTTTTTTCGGTAACGCCTACAACACTGTATAAAACTAACTAAGCTAGGGACAGCTTGACTTTCTATACCCTACCATAGAGCAGCACCGGTGTACAGCTTTTGTAAGTTCGAGAAAATGTCTCTTTGGAGCCGACGTTGTGCGGCAGAGCCTTTATAACGAAGACAAACTGGCTCAATTTGAATGAAGGTTTGTTGTCGTATGTTACTGAATGTTTTGCATTCACAAGTTAGTTCATGTCACTGTAAACCATTAAGGAGAGTTTAAAGAAAATAAACAGTGGAGTTTTGTTTTTAATATTGACGTGTAATTTTGCCATATTTAGAGAAACGAGTAGCGTTTCTGCATTAAGAACAAAGCTGGAATTTACGTGTTCTTGCAAAGGGGGACTAAGGAGCCAACACGAGGCAACCCAAATATAAGGCTAGACAAGGCGCTTTAATATCTGAATAGAGACACCATAACTTCTTACACCCTACGATAAAGCAGCATCAGGGTACAGCCCTTTTTCAGTTCTAGAAAATGTTGAGTTAGAGCCGACGTCTTTCGACAAAGCTTCTATAACGAAGACAAGCTAGCTCAGTTTGACTGAAGGTTTGTTGACGTTTTTTTGTCTTAAATGGGTCATCAAACGATATCGAATTGAAATTTTATTGACTTTCAAGAGGCGTAATGGTCCTAGCCTTGCCAAAATATACTCGCACAGACCGCTACTGATTCAGAATCTTCTTGGTGGCGGTAAAATTGCGATGATAAAAGGGTACTATTTCTTTCAGTCTTGCCTTCTCTAAGCTTGATGTCGCAATTGTGGGTTCGAAACCCCACGTGAGTATTCAACTTCGGCCCGTAACAATCAATGCCTCGGCGGAGACTCGGGTTGTGGCTCGTGTCCAACCACTTCGGTGGTGAGAATAGCCGAACTCTAACACGGCCTGGAGCTCAGAACGTGTTTTCTGCTTTGCCGACCCCAGCACGTGGCTATGATTAACGTTGGCGGCATAGGATAGGCACCAGGCCATATGGCCGCTTGTTGTGGCTCCGAGTTAAGGGGATGTATGATGCTCATCTTTGTCGAATTGTTTTGGCCACTGCCATTGCCTAAAAAGAAAAACGAAGGCAAGGTTATTCAGCTTTTAACGTTAGGCAGGGATTCTAAGTAGTATTTAGCGAAAACAGGAAAATCGTTTCATGGCTCCTTTGAAGTAAATGGAGGAGGCTCTGTATTTTAAGTAAAACACTTAAATCGTCTTTATTTAGCCCCCAGGATCACGAATATGAAGATTATATTTAGAGCGCAGCTCTTTGGCGGCCGTTTCCGGGTTTCGCGGCGTCGGCGTAACCGCGCTAAATTTAGCGGGAAAAATGACATCACGTGACCTCAACAGCAATTCAATTCTCCACTAAATTCAGCGGTGAAAATCACGTCACATAACTTGGTGTCATGTTACCTACGAACAAATTCAGTTTATCCTCTAGATTTAGAGGGAACATTTACGTCACGTGACCTCAACAGCAATTCAATTCCCTGCTAAATTTAGCGGGAAAATTGACGTCACATGACCTCAACACCAATTCAGTTTCCCCGCTAAATTTAGCAGACGAAATAACGTCAAATGATTTCGTGTCACTTCACCTATGGAAAATTCAGTTCCTCCGCTAGATGTAGCGGGAAAATTGACGTCATGTTATCTCGACTGATATTCGATTCCCCGCTGAATTCAGCAGGGAATTGAATTGCTCTTGAGGTCACGTGAGGAGGTAGTGTACGAAGGAGGGAAGGAAAAGAGGGTCCGGAGGAGGAGGGGGAAAACCCTCCCCTCCGTACCCTTTTTTCCTCCTCTTCAAGAGCTGCGCTCTAATTTCGCGTTCCAGAGATCTGTAAAATCTTTCATTGTTTTAATTTGGTTCATGGAGGCTGCAGAAAATAAATTTCGAAGCACCGCTGAAGCCCCTCTTTCTCGGAGCGTTACGTCATAAAAGGAGCTCTCGGACCATAGGGCGCCCTAGGGTTTGAAGACCGGTGGCTTCGCTGCATTTCCATAGAAGTTAAGACTTTTTATTTTTTTTATTTTTTCCTGTGGTAAGGTGGCTCTTTGCGAATTTTATAGAAAAAATGCACCGCCTGTGGCTAACGCTGTACAAAATCGGAATGCGATAGGTTAAAAAACCGATTTCTGCGGTCGATTTAAAGAGCCTGGCCTCTATTTGGGACACTAGGTACATTTAAGCGATTGCGCCCTAAATACTGCAGTTTTCGCAATTTAGAATTTTACTAACCCACCACTCCCCTCTGTAATGCCCCTCGGAGCCCTGAGGGTAATTGTAAATAAATAAATAAATAAGCCACGCTCAAGGTAAGGCAGTTTTATTTCATGTTACCTGTTCGGTATTTTTGTTGCTTCAAAATATCAGCAAAAATAACAGCATGAAACAGCGCACGCTTTATTATAACGGTCGCGGTATTTATTATATATCATCGAAAAATGCACCACAAACTGTTAATTATTTTATCCTCTGTTAGTAACTTGTTCGCAACCTTCTCAAATCGGCAATTTAAAGGTTTGGTTTCGTCTCGTTATATATTATAAGTGGAGACGAATTTCGCGTCGCCTCGAGCGTCGTTTTTAGAAAGATCCTGTTTTTCTAATCGATCAACTCCTCGCGGCTTGTTTTCTTTTTCTCTTCGCTTACTTTTATCGTAGTATTTTTTTTCTTACTTGCGACATCGTGCTTCGTATGGAATCCCAATTAGTAAGTCAACACCTGCGCCCCCCCCCCCCCCCCCCCAAGCCGGCCTGGATAAAACTTTGAACGAATGCAACTCACGTTGTCGCTTTCGTCACTTCTACGCAGACAAAAAACAAAAACAAAAAACGTCGCACATCCTTACGTGTACATAAATGCCAATATTAAAAAAAAACTAGCAAGAAAAACATAAAAACAACAAAAACAAAAAAACAAAGATGTACAACATATTGTGTCGCAGATGGCCGAATTTGGCGAACTTTGAGCCGTTCTGAAACTTGTCAGACTAAGCTGCCGTCTGTAAAAATAAACCGCTTGGGCACATACACACAGATTAGAAGCACGACCACGTACGCACACGTGAAGCACATGCACGCATTCACACACACAAATACTACACACACACGCGCACACATTAGACGCACGGGCACGCACGCACACGGACGCGTACATGAACACACACGCGTAAACTTACACACACGTACACGCATACACGTACAGAGCGCGACACTGTTAGCGCGAACAAGCGATCGCCGGTTTTTCAGTTTTTCTTATTGAAACCAAGGGATGCCATCCAAGTTATTATTGCTACGGAAAAAGCTCATGTAGTTCTATAATGTAAGTGATAAAATTCCGTGCTCACTAATACTATTTAGAAGTAAAATGCGAAAATGCGCCGATGTCGTGTTCGCGCTAACAGTGTCGCAATGTGTCCAGTGGCCCAATTTTTTAATAATATCACGCGAGCGTCGACCGCCGGGACGGCCAGCGCTGTGCCGCGGAGAAATGCGGCGTCACGAGAGAGATTAGGCGCGTCCGCACAAAGTTCTTTCCGTTGCGAGCGTCGTCTGCTAGGCTATTCCGTGGACCGCACACAGTCCCTGTTCATTATCTGCTGGCATATCTAACCGCCTTTAAGCAAAGTTCTGAGCAGCGTTTGCTTGCGTGATACTGCTCAGGCGTGGCATTAACCGCGCGTCGTCTCGAGTTTAATTTACTTTTTTTGTTCATTTCATGTTTGCGTTTACTTTTGTGAACACCAACAAAAATGAAAAATACGGTGACGCGACAAACTGAATGCAACGATGCATTAAACTATATGCCGCAGACAATGCTACGAGCCATCGAATCCAATCCAGTGCTTTCACCCTGCCACGTGACATCGTGCTTCCCCGTTCAGTTGTACCCAACGAGAAGGTCACGTGACACACTTTTAACGATGGACTGGCCAAGATGGCTCGTAGCATCGGCTGCGATACAACACAAAGTGAAACGGATTATCAGGGTTTTCGCTTGGTGTTTCTTATTTTCAACTGCGTTGTTACTACCGTCATCTAGCCTATGTAGCTGAGTGGTCACACTTTTCTTTGACCAGCGGGCGCGTGCACATTTTTATGCCTCCTCGAGTGCCCATGAAAACACAGGAACGTGTTGTGAAAATGTCGATGGGCGGCATGACGCAAAGGGAAATGGCAACAACAGTCGGGGTTACACAGGCAAACGTCCAAGGCGAGTTTTCGTAGACCGCGTTTCTCCCTCCGCTAAGCCCTCCGCAACGAAGAAGTTACTAATGCGCCTGCGCGCCGATAGCCTTGACTGTAGAGTTCCGGGTATTGTAGCGGGTTGCGGAGGGCGTTGAGGCACGGCAAAAATCATCCACGAAAACTCCCTAATAGGATTGTGAACGCCTTCCAGGATGAGGAGCGTATCGGCGATGCACTTCGACATTGCAAGCGCCCTGCCCTCCTTTGCTTCGGAGCAGGGGCTGTGTGCAATCAACGGAATAGCCTAGCAGACGACGCTCCCACCAGAAAGGGATTTGTGCGCACGCGCTTACCGCTCATTCACACTGGAAGCGGATCCGCGTTCGCAAAGCGGTTGCGAACGCGGTTGTATAAAGATTCAGTACAATTGCACGCGAACTCGATGACATCAGGTGCGCG
This sequence comes from Ixodes persulcatus, assembly GCA_013358835.2. Classification (NCBI taxonomy): domain Eukaryota; kingdom Metazoa; phylum Arthropoda; class Arachnida; order Ixodida; family Ixodidae; genus Ixodes; species Ixodes persulcatus. Next base: position 322,627 of record JABSTQ010010642.1, on the reverse strand, counting down.
TGCAATTGTACTGGATGTTTATACAACCGCGTTCGCAACCGCTTTGCGAACGCGGATCCGCTTCTAGTGTGAATGAGCGGTTAATCTCTTTCGTATCGCCGCATGCCTCCGCGGCACGGAACCGGCCGTCCCGGCGGTCGACGCTCGCTTTATATTATTAACAGATTGTGCCACTGTATATCCACGCGCACGCATTTGCACACAACACACAGGCGCGCAATCCGCGACACCATATTACTTCTGTTTTCTACACTCTAAAAAAAAAAAGTGTAGCTTTTACACTTATTGTCACATATTACAACCCGAAAACTTCGGCTCGACGTACAGCGCAATAACGTACTGACGGCACCAACTTTTACGAGAGGCTTGATGACGGTGGGATGTAACATATTAAACATTTGAAGTACTTATCAAAGACTACAAAAGATATTCACTCAGGTTTTGCAGTAGGGCCAAGAAAACCACGATTACTTTTTTGCACTGAGTCATACGTGCATTAGATATTTTAATAAGCTGTCAACTCGGCTATCAAGCCGCTCGTGAAATTTGGTACCTTCGGTTCAACCTCAGTGTGCTGTACGTCGAACTGAAGTTTTGGGGTGTCAAATATGTGACAAGGAGTGTAAAAGCTGCACCTTTTTGTTTTAGAGTGTAACATATCGATATCGACTAGGCGATCGCTTCCTGAAAACTCTGGAGTATTTATGCGCTGTTCAGGCATAAATAATTGAATGAACACGCCAATGAACGGAGTGCAATGGAACTTTTCACAAAGGTGTATTAATGTGGTACAGTTATCATACTTAAATTTCTTGAATCTGCAATTCAGGAAAAAAAAAAAACGTAATTGAAAGAAATACATGTTATTCCAAGCACCGGCGTCATTAGAGTCAGCTGCACCTGGGGCAATAACCCGCCGCGACCCCCCCCCCCCCCCCCCCCCCACCTCCCCTTCGTCTAGTGACGCCACTGATTCACGGGAGAAAAACGAAAACTATCTCGCTAAAGCTTGGAGATGGTATCACACCATCTGCGAGCAGCAGTTCTCGTTACATGTGCTTCTACTTCGAGCCAACCAGAAGGGTCGTTTTCGCTTTTCTTCTCGTGCATAGGAGTAGCAGGACTTTTATGGCTCGTAGATTTTTTACGGACAACTGCACTCATGAAATGTGAGTACTATAAATGTAGTACCTAAGGACACTTTAGTGAAAGGTTTTATAGCACTTCGCTCATTGGTTTACTTATATTGCCGCGCGCGCAGCTGGCCAAGTAGGCAGCGCGCGCGTGGCCTTAACGGTTATCGTACCTGCCTCCCACGCGAAAGGCTTGGGTACGATTCCTGGGAGCGACGTGTCTTTTGTTTACCCCTGCATTTTGATGTTCTGGCAAATTCGAGAATCCTGGTGCTTGTTCGAGGTTCGAATGTTCTACGCATCGAACTTTCCTGCGCCGATTATTGCTGAAGTTCACGCGTGTACATAAGGGGCTTCGCGTAGCAATCCACAGTCAGTTTCGCCCCAACGTTCGACTCTGCTCTTTCACCGACTTCGACGCCCGCGACGCTCTACTGTTATCTTTTGTTTCCTTCTTTATTTTGGACACAAGTTCGCCCGATTAAACGTTTAGTTTACTCTGTTATTTGCCGCCTCATCACTTGTCATTCGTGACATTTTGGTGGAGGTGCGGGGTACATTTGCGTTCTATGCCTGTGTACCGTACCCCTCCGTAAACACGCCGGCCAAGTGACGTTCTCAGCCCCGGGAGGCTACCCTTCGCAGATGACCAGACCAAGGCCCGGTCAAGTCGCCGTAACCAAGGCCTACCCCCGGAACTCGGACCCCTGCTGCTGAAATCAAAGAAGGCCGCGACGATGACCACTGCACCCGTCGTTGTCCTTCCCGTCGCTGCCCGTACGCCCGCGTCTTTCCACGGTGAGCCTTATGAAGAAATCGAGGAGTGGCTACAGCAGTACGAGCGAGTGGCCCAGCACAACCGATGGACGGACGAACAGCGCCTGCAGAGTCTTTACTTCGCGCTCGAAGGGACGGCCAGGCACTGGTTCGAGAATCGAGAGGCTTTCTTGATCTCGTGGACTGCCTGCAAGGGTGCGCTGAGACGGACTTTCACCAACCAATATCGACGGGAGAGGGCCGAGGACCTTCTACGAAAGAGGACCCAGGGCACAAGCGAGACGATCACCAGTTTTGTCGAAGATGTTCTGCGCCTATACGCTCGCACCGACCCTTAAGCAACCGACGAAAAGAAGCTTCGGATCCTGATGCAAGGCGTAAAGGATGACATCTTCGGTGGACTGGTCCGCAACCCCCCAGCCACCGTCGAAGATTTCGTCAAGGAAGCCAGAAACATCGAACGTGCCCTTCAAGCACGGGCCTCCCATTACCAGCGACTTCCCGGTGTCGCTGCCCTCTCGACTGCCAGCTGCAACGGCCCGGACCTCTGCGAGATCATCCGGAACGTCGTGCGGGAGGAAATCAGGAGGCATCTTCCTGCTGCCGCAAGCCCGGATTCGCCCTCAATCACCGATATTGTCCGGGAAGAAGTTCAGCAGGCGCTGCAGCCACAAGTCAGCGCCGCTCCCGAACCACCGACGCTGAGCTACGCCGCAGCTACTCGACGACCACCGCCCCCTGCTCACCCGTACTCGGCGCCACCCCGACGTGAACCTCCAGCGCCGCAGTTTCCCCGACGCCAGGAAGATTGGGCGCACGCCCACCCAGAACAAGCAGCGCCACGAAAGACCGACGTGTGGAGAACGGCCGATCGACGCCCGCTGTGCTATCACTGCCGTGAAGCCGGCCACATTTACCGTCGATGCCCCTACAGACAACTGGGGTTGCGCGGGTTCCACCCGAACGACCCGCGCCCAAGGTACGACGAACGCCCTCGCGACATCGAGGAGTACCTCCGACGCTCTCCCTCCCCTGTGTCGTCTCTCCGCCCTGAAGCCCGCTCCCCATCGCCACGACGCTCAGCGTCCCCAGCGCCACGACCCCGCCGAGAGAGCCTATCTCCCCTCCGTCGCCGGGAAAACTAAGTGCGGCAGCGCCTGGAGGTGACGTTACCAAAAACGACGGAACCAAAGAGCCTCCAAGATCGACGGAGCACTCCCACTCTCCCGACGCCCCGCATCGCACCGACGCCTCCTGCAACGGTGTCCAACAACCTAAACGTTGTTATCGACGGCCTCGACGCATCGGCACTCGTGGACACCGGAGCAGACTATTCAGTCTTGAGTGGGAGGCTCTCCCGCCGCCTTCGAAAAGTCATGACGCCGTGGGATGGCCCTCAGATACGAACCGCCGGACCACACCTCATTACACCAGTCGGGAGATGCACTGCTCGAGTCGAGATCCACGGTGAGACGTGCCCTGTGAAGTTCGTAGTTCTACAAGACTGTTCCAGAGACGTCATCCTCGGCATGGGCTTTCTGTGTGAATACGGCGCCGTCATCGACCTAGGTGAGAACAGATTGACTCTGCGCAAGCCTGTTCCGCCTTCAGAGATACCCCAAACAGCGTCAGCCGCCGTCCGAGTCGCTGCCGCCCACGTGAACCTGCCGCCGCGATCAAGTGTTGTCGTACCCGTCGTGACCGATGCAGCTACCTGCGGCGAAGTTGTTCATGAAGGCAACCTTCAATTGCTCCTGGGAAGAGGAATAGGCGTCGCAAGAGGAGTGACTAAACTTCAGGATGGGCGCACCGTGGTCCTCTTGACAAACTTCCGACAAGAAACGCAAGACCTCACAAAAGGTGCCGCTGTGGGCCACGTCGAAGAACTTTGGAACTCCGCCGAAATCGCCGCGATTGCTGAAGAATCATCGCCACCTCAGCAAGACATTACGCCGCCAGCGCAGCTTGACATTGACCCCAAGCTTCGAGGCCCGAAACGACGGCAGCTGAGTGACCTCCTCGCCGAATACAGCAACTGCTTCGCGACGTCGTCGAAGGTGCGCCAAACCACCGTTGCGAAGCATCGCATTGTCACCAACGACGACGCGCTCCCTGTGCATCGATCGCCGTACCGAGTCTCCATAAAAGAACGGGAGGTCATCCAACATCAAGTGGAAGAAATGCTGAACGACGACCTAATCCAGCCTTCAAGCAGTCCGTGGGCCTCTCCAGTCGTGCTGGTTAGGAAGAAGGACGGAACGCTTAGGTTCTGCATGGACTACCGGCAGCTGAACGCGGTAACGAAGAAAGACGTCTATCCACTCCCCCGAATCGATGACACGCTAGACCGCCTGCGCCACTCTCGATACTTTTCATCGATGGACCTGAAGAGCGGCTACTGGCAGATTGAAGTTGACGAACGGGACCGAGAGAAGACAGCTTTTGTTACGCCAGATGGCCTGTACGAGTTCAAGGTCATGGCCTTCGGCCTATGCACGGCGCCGGAAACGTTCCAGCGTGTCATGGACACAGTACTGGCAGGGCTGAAGTGGCAGAGCTGTCTCGTCTACCTTGATGACGTCGTAGTGTTTTCAAGTGACTTCGACGAGCACTTGCGACGACTCCGAGCTGTTCTCAAAGCCATTCAGACCGCCGGACTCACACTCAAGCCGTCAAAGTGCCGGTTCGCCTATGGCGAACTGAAGTTTCTAGGCCACGTGGTTAGTAACAAAGGCGTCCGCCCGAACCCCGAGAAGACTCGCGTCGTCGCGGCATTTCCAGCGCCGACAGACAAGAAGGCCGTGCTAAGATTCCTTGGACTTTGCGCCTACTATCAACGCTTCGTTCGGGATTTCGCTGAAATTTCCGCACCGCTCGATACTTTTCATTCCTCACGAAGGACGCCGAGAAGTTCGAATGGGGCGAGGAGCAGCAGCAGGCATTCGACGAGCTGAAACGACGACTCCAGACTCCACCTGTCCTTGGTCATTTCGATCAAGATGCGGAAACTGAGATTCACACGGACGCAAGTAACGCGGGACTCGGCGCAGTACTGGTCCAAGTGCAAGAAGGCATCGAGAGAGTCATCGCCTACGCACGTCAGACACTGTCCAAGGCCGAGAAAAATTACTCCACGACTGAGAAAGAATGCCTTGCGGTCGTCTGGGCAATCACGAAGTTTCGTCCGTACTTGTACGAAAGCCCGTTCCGCGTGGTGACGGGCCACCACTCGCTTTGCTGGCTTGCGAACATCAAGGAACCGTCAGGACGCCTCGCTCGATGGAGTCTCCGACTACAAGAGTTCAACATGACTGTGGTCTACAAGTCAGGCCGCAAGCACAGCGTTGCCGACTGCCTGTCCAGAGCCCCCGTCGAAACCCCTTCCGGCTGCAGCGACGACAATGACGACGAGTGCTTCCTAGGAGCAGTCAACACCGACGACATGGCACGACGTCAACGGGACGATCCTGAGCTGCGCGCATTAATCACGCACCTGGAAGGGGGCGGGAGTACCGTGCCCCGTGTTTTCTCACGAACCCTGCCGACTTTCGCCATTCGACAAGGTGTGCTCTACAAAGAGAACTTCGGAAACAACAACTCGGCGTGGCTGCTGGTAATCCCGGCCGACCTTCGAGAGAAGATTTTTCAAGCATGTCATGACGACCCGACGTCCGGACACCTTGGTTACAGCCGGACACTGGCCCGTATTCGTGAAAAGTATTACTGGCCCAAGCTCCCCAAAACCGTCCACCTCTACACCCGATCCTGCCACGAGTGCCAGCGACCGAAGAAACCGCCGACGAAGCCGGCAGGTCTCCTGCAGCCGATTCCTCCGCCAACTACGCCGTTCCAGCAGATCGGAATGGATCTACTTGGTCCTTTTCCGCCGTCGACCCTGGGAAACCGGTGGATAATCGTCGCCACAGATTATCTCACACGGTACGCAGAAACGAAAGCCCTTCCTTCAGGGACGGCTGTTGAAGTCGCCAAGTTTTTCATCGAATACATCGTCCTCCGGCACGGCGCTCCCGAAGTTCTGATTACAGATCGCGGATAATCGTTCATGGCATGCAGCTGACCCAAGATATCCTCCGGCTCATTCACACCAGCCATCGTCGTACTACTGCGTACCACCCACAGACCAACGAGCTGACGGAGCGACTCAACAAGACAATCGCCGACATGATTTCTACGTACGTCGACGTAGAGCACAAGACGTGGGACGAGGTGTTGCCCTACGTCACGTTCGCCTACAATACGGCGGTGCAAGAGACCACTGGATTCACACCTTTCCAGCTGGTACATGGTCGGAAGGTAACGACCATGCTGGACGCGATGCTGCCTCATGAGCCAGCTGACAATGAAAGCGACGACGCCCAGGAGGTTGCTCAACGGGCGGAGGAAGTCCGCCAGCTCGCCCGACTCCTGATTCAAGACCAGAAACGCGTCGACGCGGGCCGCTACAACCTTCGTCGCAGGGACGCCCAATTCCAGCCCGGAGAGAGGGTGTGTTTGTGGACGCCCATCCGTCGCCGCGGCCTTAGTGAGAAACCGCTGAAACGGTACTTTGGACCGTACAAAGTACTTCGTCGCCTCGGGGAGTTGAACTACGAGGTGATTTTCGACGGAACACGAACATCGTCAAGCCGCCCACCGCGGACTGAGGTCGTCCACGTCGTGCGCCTGAAGCCGTAATACGCTCGATAGGACTGTGGACCTTATGTGCTCCAAAGGACTCTTCTGTTTATCGTTCTTTTTTAATATATTTTGTTTTGTGTTGTGTTGCATCGGGGCGATGCACTTTTTAAAGGGGGGAGTAATGCCGCGCGCGCAGCTGGCCAAGTAGGCAGCACGCGCGTGGCCTAACGGTTATCGTACCTGCCTCCCACGCGAAAGGCCTGGGTACGATTCCTGGGAGCGACGTGTCTTTTGTTTACCCCTGCATTTTGGTGTTCTGGCAAATTCGAGAATCCTGGTGCTTGTTCGAGGTTCGAATGTTCGACTCGTCGAACTTTTCTGCGCCGATTATTCCTGAAGCTCACGCGTGTATATAAGGGGCTTCGCGTAGCAAGCCACAGTCAGTTTCGCCCCAGCGTTCGACTCTGCTCTTTCGCCAACTTCGACGCCCGCGACGCTCTACTGTTATCTTCTGTTTCCTTCGTTATTTTGGGCACAAGTTCGCCCGATTAAACGTTTAGTTTACTCAGTTGTTTGCCGCCTCATCACTTGTCATTCGTGACAATATGACATTGTTTACGCCTGAATGGCGCTGGGAAATACCCTGTAGATTAGATTTTACAAAAGATATGCGGGACTGCTACTATTAACACCGCTATTAAAGTAATTGGAAACGGGTTGGTAGCATGCTCCCGTAGTTGTTAACGAACCCTTTAGGTTCATGTAGTCGTAAATCCAAGACCAACGTCCTAGAGCAGTGGTTCTCAACCATCGATATTTTGCTCACCCCTTGTGCATAGGCGGAGATGATGGAGGCCCCCGTTAATGGTGAGGGAAGGGGAAGGTATACGTTAAATATAATCAGGATATAATAAATAAATTAGCTAAGGGGTAATGTGAAGTGGACTTTTCTTATTGACATGCAGACAAGAAAACTCGCCCGGAAATAGAAACTTTCCTTCTCGATCTGAAAAAGACAACTTTAATTGACGGGCTTGACTGATGTGGCAGGGCTTCGCGGACTCCTAGAATGCCTTCGCGATCCCCGAAGGGTCCGCGGACTCCCATTTGAGAGCCACTGTCCTAGAGGACTGCAACTAAAGTCATAACATACCGTTACTGTAGCTTTTTGTGGTGGGAAACTACTTTTACTTGGGAAGACCTGTTTTGTACGATGATGGGGAAACATGTCGACTGTGTTATACTGGGTGTCCCAAGGAGCGGCCAGGCTCTTTACATCGACCGCAAAATTCGGTTTCTTAACCTATTGTGCTACGACTTTGTGCAGCGTTGCCCACAAATGGTGCATTCGTTTTGTAAAATTTGCAAAGAGCAAACTTACCTGAGGAAAAAGTAAAGAAAGAAAAAGGCTTAGCTCCTATGGAAACGCAGCAAAGCCTCCGGTCTTCAAACAAAACGGCGCCGTTTCGCACGGGAGCCAAGAGATGGCGCAAGTGGTCGCGACGCCAACTACCGCCAACGAACGAGCATACGGCGCCGAGAGCCGGCGTCTTTAGCAGATGAGCTTTTCGACACAAAAGCGGCGCCAGCTTTTCTGATATCAGTTGCCAATGCATTATATTATAATCCTTACTAATAAACCACATTGAATGGACACATAATCGATTAAAAAGTGGTTTGTCGGGATATTTTGACTTTTTTTTTAGGGGTACTTATGTCGTCTGTTTTGCAGTTCACGGTAAAGCTTATGCTGCGATTGCCTCTTCCCGAGTTCTCGCCACTTGCGGAACGCTCGCCGCTTTTGAGTCGAAAAGATCGCCTGCTATTTGCTTACGGCTTTCGGTGCCGTATGCTCGTTCGTTGGCGGCAGTTGGCGTCGCGACCGCTTGCGCCATCTCTTGACTCCCGTGCCAAACGGCGCCGTATTGTTTGAAGACCGGTAGCTTCGCTGCGCTTTTATAGGAGCTAAGCCTTTTTCTTTCTTTACTTTTTCCTCAGGTAAGTTCGCTCTTTGCAAATTTTGCAAAAAAAAATATGCCCCATCAGTGGGCAACGCTACAGAAGGTCGTACCGCGATAGGTTAAGATACCGAAATTTGCGGATGATTTAAAGAGCCTGGCCGCTCCTTGGGCCACCCAGTACTACTTTTCTAAAAACAATAAGCGACGACACCGTCTACCGAGACTGCTACGGTTTGTAATAACAATCGTAATGCATTTAGCTCTCCAAGTTTGGATAGTCTCATTGGCTTTAATTCTGGTCTTGCCGCTCTGCGCATAGTCATAGATATCGTATTTTCCGGGGTATAGTCCGCAGGGGCAAATTAAAAAAAAAAAAAAACTAAAAGGTTTTGTTTAGATGGTCCGTACCCAGTGCATAGCCCGTACGCCGGGTGTAGTCCGCACCTTAGTGCTTAGTCTACACGATAATCTTCTCATACACGGCACACTTCGACAAATGTTTGCTTTCTTAGCTCACAAATAAGCTTGTAATATACATAAACCATCACAAGCATACTCTTTCATTCACAAAAATCCTCACTTCTTTTCATAATAAGTGATCTTAAAAATAAAAAAAAATAAAAATGACTGTACAGTCCGCACGCGTATATAGTCAGCACAGCCTAAAATTTCAACATCTAAACATGAATAGTCCGCGGAATATAGCTCAGAAAATGCGGTAAAATATACCATAGCTGACATTAGTATCACCAAAAAAAAATATGGCGCGTTTAAAAGCAAAAAAATTATATATAACTACAACGCCCCCCTCCCCCCTCCCCCAAAAAAACAAAAATTAAAATAAAAAATAGAAGGAAACCGTCGCTAACGTCTCGCTGTGCACTGTAACTTATTCATGACTCCACGACCCAACAGAACGACTGATTGTTCGGAAGTATCACGATGAGGAACCTACTGAAATCGCAGTGACTATAAATGTTTTTTTTTTGTTCTTTATCAAATAACAACCAAACTCCTCTCTCCTTGCGAGATGGACATCTTCCGGATACAGCGGTCTATCCTCCGCTTTTTTAGGATGCCCGTACTTTCTTTTATTTCTGCTTCTTCAACTTCAATAAGTGTTTTTTTTTTTCTCAGCTTGGTTTGTGTTTATTAATTATTTGGGGCGGTGGGGATGAGCCGGCAACTCTAACAGTTTTTTGTGCCCGTCCGTTTCTTGTAATAAAAATGTAAAACAAAAAAGGGGAAAAAAAAGAAGCTGAGTACGCGCAGCCCGCCTGTCATGTTTCCCTATGACGAATGCTGCTCTTCCGTTGGGGGAGCATTCCGAGTCTTCTCCCCTAATCCTCTTTTGCCCAATTTCTATTTTATTTTTTTTATATTGAAAGTATTTGCTTTTTTTGTTACTCTTGTTGCACCTGGTGTTTCAGTTATCTAGTCTCTTTTTGTTTGTTTGGCTCCTTGCTTTTTTTTATGTGAAAATTTGGTCCCGAGCAGATTTCCCCTTGTTCCCCTCTTCCCCGTTCCTTGAGCTCACGTCTTCGAAAATGAGAGGGGGCGGGGTGTATTTTACCCTAAGTCTTTTTCTTTTACTTCCCATGCTTACTCCCACCTCTATAGTGCAATTTTTATTACCTTTTTTGTGTTCAGTTTTTTATTAAAAATATTTCTTTTTTGTTTTATTATTTGCAACATTCTCGTTAGTGTGATTCGTATCTTCATTTTTGCAGTGGGCGCATTAGTTGCCCAGTCACCACGTCTACCTTCCCAAGACTAATTTATGTTGTATTGTGTATCTTTCATTGTCTTAAATGTATTGATTTATGTGCCAAAATATTTCCCCGCCTTAGTCATGCATTGGTTTCTTGATCGTTTGCACAATAATGTTTTAGTTTTTTAGAATGCTTCATGTTTGTGGCAATTATATTTGTTCCGGGCGTCTAAGGAGGGAATTGAAATCTTTTCTTTTTTTCTCTTCGCAAATATAAACCATACCTCTCCCGGAACGCTCAGTGTCTATCCTAATGTAGCTCTAGCGGGTGGAAAAAGCGCTTTATTAAAAGCTAAAAGCGATTTCAAAAGCTTTAAATGAAACAAATGGCCGTCACCAAAGCGCACGAATAGTAAGAATTAACAAAGACGACGTGTGATACAAGGAACCGGCCTAATTTGTATAAAAAAGTAAATTAAGAAAATCACGTAAAGAGCTTTTTTTTAGAAAATGATAAGTTCTAAATTTTTGGTAAAGTCTCTATCGATAGCGCTATTTTCAGCTGGAGGCGTTTGCTGAGGCGTTATTTATATTGTGTTTAGAAAAAAAAAAAACACAATTTTCCCCTGAGCACCTTGTGCTTCATCAACTACCTTCCGGTTTTTAGGTATTCGCTGCTTCAGATGAGCGAAATCGGTCCTTACGTGTATGTCTTTGTTTGTTCCAACTTTGTTGAATCTTAGAGATCAATTTTCTCAGTCACGTGCTCTCATGTGAAATCGGTCGACACTACCGTTGGCACTGAGCGGCATGTTTGCATCCGCTTCAGTTTCGGAGGATTTTGGGATGTTTTTAGACATAGTTTAGAAGTGTGGCTTTTAGAAAGAGCGGTTATTATGCACGATGCAACTCGTAGTTCCACTTGGATGTGGGAGCTCTTGACATAAGGTGTTTGACTGTTTCCTGCTTTCCAAAGTTTGACAATCAAATTTGGGTTTAAGCAAAACCTGTCGTAACGTGCAATGTAATTTAGTAGCTTTCTAACCCACTGAATTTGAATCCAATCCGAATTATTTTTGCGGTTCGGAAAATGATATGGACATATCTATTGCAGAAACATTTGTTTAGAAAATGTGAATCCTAGTGCGCGTTTTTTTATTTATTTGGTTACTCATTCATTAATTCGTTCAGTGGTTATATAACTTATAATACCTGCTTTGCAACAGTCACAGGCATTATGCAGTAATCTACTGGAATATGTACACACAACAACATTATGCACTTACGTGCGCGTGCAATTCTCGCTTTAAAAAAAGCAATACGCCGAGGAAAAGTTTTAAGTGTCAGACTGTAATTTTAAACCATGTTGTGTTCGCGAAACCGGGGACACTGTGTGCTGCAGGAATGGTTGAATTCTCCAACATTTTAAGTATTTCTGCTAAGGGGACCTAACAGTGTACTGACGCCAGAGAAGTAGGACCGGCCATTTAACTGTCTACTAATCTATCAAAAATATAAGACTAAAGGTTTTGCAGTATTTGCGAGATCCAGTCCCGCAAATATGAAATATGGTCTCTAAAAACATTGTAAAAAATTATTTCAAACTCACGGTGAAAAACTAATTCTCGGAAAATTAAAAACAAACATACAAAAACAAAGACTCGGATCTGGGGCGTTCAGGGGCTAGTCGACAGACGGCGCCAGCGTGGCAGTGTGCTTTCTCGTCGTCGTAAGGGTCTGCAAACGCACACCATCCGCTCGGTCATACTAAAATGCACATGTGTACGTGAACAAGATTTGAACGTGAGTAAGCGCGTGAGAATTCAAGACAATTAAACTGGGCGAGTATAATTTGAAGTGTAATATAAGCTGCGATGATCTCTAAATAGGAAACAAAGAGAAAGAGAGAGGGAAAGAGAGAGAGAGAGAGAGAGAGATTATGTGACAAAGAGATAGTGACATTACGCGATACAACAACATTTTTGTGTATGCCTGGAGTCTTACGACGCTGTTGGAACGTGAAAATGCCACTCTACCACATAAGTGACTACAGTGGTCAGGAAAATTCGTTTTAGAAGATAATAAAGGATAATAAAGGGGAATGAAAAGGGTAGAAAATATACTAAAAAAAAGCTAGAAGAAAGAGAAGGGCGAGGGGAAGGAGCACGAACTAATATTGGCTTGAGGAAATAAACGCAAACTTCTTCATTAAATGAATAAAATACGGAATAAAGCAAAAACAAAACGCCTCCGTGTTCGTATATTTCCCCAACTCCCGTCCTCCTGCTCAGAATGCCGGCCGTTCTTTCTTTAAAAATGACTCTCTCATCTTTCCGAAGAATAGCCGAAACCAACCTCGGCATCCCGCCATTTCAAGCTTTCAAATTCTCTCCCCTTTCCAACCCCTCAAAATTGAACGCGGATTCATCTGTTAGCGCACAAAGCGACTTTAGCGGATGCAACGATAAGAGAAACGCTCAAATGCGAGTTTGAAAAGCTGGGCTGCTCAGGGACGAAACGAGCGGAGACCCGAAGCGCGGCAAAACCCTGGAGCCATAGGCCCGTTTTCCGCAAGGTCTCAACGCCCGTTAGCCTCGAAGACAAATGGGGATCCGGGAAGCTGATTTCGGCCGAAGCATTTTAAAGGGAGCTCGGCCTCTCCTTATTCCTTATTGAGTGCTAAGAAAAACAAGCACGCTTTGATTGAAACGTGGAGAATTTGAGACAAACACGGGCGTCTTTTTATTCGCTTGTCTGCGTTTCGCCGAGCGCTGCGCTTAATAATGAAAGCGCTCACAACGCGGACAGAAGAAATGAAAAGAACCTACGTACTTTTCACTTATTCCCATTTCCCTTTCTTCCTAATATTTTTTTTTCTCGTTATATATCTTCATAAGTGTCAGCCTCTGTTTTACTACGCGTGGATTCATGTCCTATAAGGCCGCGTGATTTTTCTTCTAATTTATTTGCTTCTTCGACCTCGAACCTAGGTCAATAAACAAACTCCTATGGTGTCTGGAAGGCATCTTCGACTGCTGTCCTATTCGCCCACGCATCGAAAGCGGGACCACAATGGCAACAAAAGACGTCACAGGGGTCTGCGTGCCACTTTGTCGAATGTCGCGATCCCGGTGGTTAATCGGCGAAATTTCGGCAAGAGGTACGAGCAAACGCGAGCGTCGCTGTCGTTGCCGCGTCCCAATGCGGGGCTCAAAATCATCTGCATCTTCTGCAGGGGTTGTGTTGACGTCATAAGGACGCCGAGCTCTGATTGGTTCTGAATAAAGGATAGTGGATAGACCTAAAGGCAGCTTGCTTCGAGGTCTAACCACAATCCTTGAATCAGAGCCAATCACAGCTCGGTGTCCTTCTGACATCGGCACAACCCCTGCGAAAGAAGCAGACAAACTGGTGCTCCGCATAGGCTCTCTTCGTCCAGAGTCGTGGCTGCGGAAGCTTCCCTGGACTGTCAAAATGGAGAGCTGCCCGCAGCAGAGGTGACGTCTGCGGCTTTCACTTCGAATTCCGTTTTACCGCCAGGATCGCGGCAGGCAACAGCATGACACAAGTGCGACGTTATTAGGCGGAAAATGATGGACCGCGAGTGAAGACTCAATAAACACCCCACTCGGAAACGGTTTGCAGGTACAGAAACTTAGGTCTATTGGAATGGACATGTGGGCCACTGTCGCGCTGTTTTTCACTACGATACTTCGGTATATTGGACAGAGCATCCCTAAAAGCTCGCGATTCGACATTTGGGGGACAAATATTGCAGAGACGGCGCTTCACGCGGCTTCTGTTTGTGTGTTTTGTTCAGTTATTCCTTACGGTTGATAAATGATGTTTTGTTACGATTGAATCGAAGTTGTATTTGTTTGTTTCGTTAACCGCCTGTGTCGTGTAGAGTCATTTATCAATGCTCCCCTGGCGCTGCTCGGACATGGCGAAGGGTTCCCTCTGAGCGGGATGAAACGTCGTGCTGCCGTCGGTTGCCGCGATGGATGAATCTTGGGAATACAGTACGTCTCCCTGTGGAGATAGACGAGGAGTTCATTGTCTTTTTCGGCGACTGCTGATGGATCTCTCTGGGTTCACTAGTAGCTATGTCCATGTTCTTGGCTCTAGGAGAGGTTCGTAGGCTCGTAGGAATTCGTGTATCTCGACTCAAATTTTCGGTGGCCCGTGGTGTTGTATCGTGAGAGCATGAACCTGTTTTGCGCGGGTGATATGCTTTCAAAGTGAGCTCGTCGCAGGGGGCAGGCAGTAATGTACATTTGAAAGCAGACATGAAATCAAATCTCTAAAGGAGAAATAAAATGGGTAGGCTACCGGTCGTCTGGAATAATTAAGATATCTTAGGAAAAAAGTGCGGGTGCCCTGCCGGGTGCTGCTAATGTATACATTAGCAGCACCCGTCAAGGAACCCGCACTAGGCTATTACCGGAGTATACTCCGGTACGCCGGTGCTCGATCGCCGTCGGCGATCGAGCACCGGCGGAGGCGGTTGATCTGACATACCGCGTTCGGCTTTGGCTAGCAGACGGCGTTCGTAAAATGGCGTCAGCTGTTGCTGGCTTCACGCGGCGGTACCGTGCGTGCTTCCATTCATTAGGCGTTCGTTGCCATGGTGACGGCGAGGAAAGCAGACGTGCGGAAGAACGCTGCGGCGCAGCGATACCAGGTGCGTTCTAAGGCCCTTCCCGCATGCTTTTCAATGGGCGGAAGGCGAACAAAAAGAGTTCGAAATAAGGACTTAACGCAGAAGGCTGAATTTTTCCAGCGCCTCATAATTTGACGAGCCTTACACGAAAAGCATGTTTTTTTGGCCATCCCGCGTCCTGTTTTTTTTTTATCCGCAACATGGGTCTAAAGTATCAATCTGCCGTAACTTTTTTGATGTTTCTACGTTTTGCTATCTTGTTTTTTTTTGTTTCTTTACCTTCTTTTGTTTTCTTGTATTGATTAAGATGCTGAAAGACACAATAAACAAATCAACGCACAACTTAAATATATTTATGAATAGATAGATCGAGTGATACAAATGTATAACCGATGTAAGATATTTGATCACTTTTTTTTTCAAATCTGCCTTTAAAAGCAACACATTTTTTGTGCAGAACTAAAGAATCTAAAAGCAGATAAACCATGTATGCCAGGAGGTTCCTGGACGCAATAAGATCAATTAAAATAATGCGAATCATATTTAGCGCTGGATCTGTATGATTCTCGATAGGAAGTGCATAATAAATTCCATCCGGTATTTCTCTGACAATCCACCATGCAATTATCAATATCTCTACGTCAGCCTTTGGCTCGAGAAGATTTGAACAATTTCCAGACGAGAGTATGCTGATAAATACTCCTGCATTCTTTTTGACAATGCACTCAAACGAACGCCAAACTCCCACACTCTATCGCCCTCAAATGCGCAGCTCTCCCATTTCCCGTGACACACACACGGACAATCGACTACACCCTGCATGCAACTTCATCTCTGGCGAGAAGTCATTCGGCGACCGGCGAACGCCCTCACAAATGTCCCGAATAGGAGGCGTTCGGCCCCGGCGTCCCGAATGGGGACACCTCTTCCACGCCTCATTCACAACTTGGCACGCATCCGGTGCTTTCGCCGTCATCTCCTGCACCGTGATAAACTGGGTGAATCACCGGTTCCCTAGAACTTCCCCATCTCTTTTTCTCCTCTCCTCCTCTCCCCTGTTCTTCACCGTCTTTCCTGTAGGCCGTTTCTCTACGCTGCTTAGGGAAGAGAGGGGTATCTTTCTAGGGGACTGAGATATATGGGAGCGCGGGGAATGACCAGCTCGCCGGCCCTTCCTAGCCTGCCTTAATATTGTCCCTTTTCGGGAATAAAGAAGGGAATGAGGTTATCTCCTACACTTCCTGATGTTATTTTGGTTTTAGTTCTTTATCTTGATGCTGCTGTTTTGTTGTTGTTCCGCGCACCTTATTCGGTTACTGTACGGTTTGTATGGACGACTGTTTTTTTTTTTTGTTGAGTCGGTGCTTGGTTTGTGGGATCTGCGTTGGCCTCGGAAAGGCTCACAGACGTTATATATAATAAAGATATTGCCAGGAGGAAAAGGAAGACAGCCTGTTGCAGGTGTCGTGTCAGAGTCAGTGGTCACGAGCCTGCGGCGGCCGGTTCGAATTAAACCTCGCCATTTAGTAGACGTCTCGTCTCTGACTCCCCATCGTCGTAACAATATTTTAGAATATGGTTTTATTTATTAAACTAACCAACGTGGCTAGCGTATGCTGGCATTTATCACACAGTGTTCAAGGCGCTTCCTTACCTGCTCCATGCATATGGCATATAATATAAGGAAGTGGTATGTATATGGCGTTCGTCGTATACTTAGTTTTATTTTAAATCATAATGTAGATGATGCTACGAGCCGATGAGACCAATCAAACGTGCCAAAGGCTCAATGTCACCGTGTTCAAAATATTTCTGTAATCGTTCTATCATCGCTAAGGCAATAATGTAGAAGGCAAGCCCGGTGACTTGCGCTTCTAGTACGTGCGGTACTGGTTGTGTTTGTTTGTGCACTCGACTGCGGTGGGACTCGTGGTGAAACGAAGTCTTATCATAAAAACAGCGTGGGAAAACGGAATTCGTACCAAAACATACATTTATAAGAAACTAAAGGAAACAGAACAACTTGTTAGTCATTCGCGTTTTTCGAAAATGTTCTGTTGGATTATCATAAATCGTCTTCATGAAGAATAAAGTTACTCTAAGCTTTCTCATGAAACATAGTTGGTGATTTCTAGTTAAATATCACTCAAAGTACATTGGGGAGGACACCACTGAGTCGATGTGCCGACTTTTTTATTGGTCTAAACGTATTCTAAAGATGCTATTAAAAATAAAACCGTTAAGAAACACTGCGAGTGGCCGCTGCAAATTAATTTCTAATTCAAGCGCGTTTGATATTTTTGGGATGTGCATATCTATGATAATTATGCAATTAATGCGAAGGTGCAAGCGAGCTGGACAAGAATGACGACAATAATCAATGGAGAATTTGAACAAGGGGGACAAAGGACAAACACATATCTCCAAACACAGCTAGGTAACTGGTGTGCGACCGAAAAATTTCGCCTGGTCCTGATATCGAACCAGTGACATCTCCATTTCCAGTGGAGCGCTCTAAAAACAGAGCTAACCAGGAGTTAAACGTGAGTAAAGCAAACGGGTTTTATTATCTGGCACCAGTCTAACACCAACAAGGCTAACGGCCTGCATTTTAAGATTATGATGATAATGCACTTATTGCAAAGGTGCAAGCGAGCTAGACAAAAATCACGATAATAATCCCAGGAGAGGTGGAACTAGGGGGACAAAGGCCAAACACAGCTAGGTAACTTGTGTGTGACCTAAAAAATCTGCCTTGTCTTGGTGTCGAAGCAGAGACCTCTCCAGTTCAAGTAAAGCGCTCTACCAATTGAGCTAACCTTATGGCGGTTGATAAAACCCGATTGCTCCACTGATGTCTAACTCATGGTTACCTCAGTTTGTACAGTGCTCCACTGGAAATGAAGAGGTCTCTGGTGCGATACCAGGACCAGGCGGTTTTTTCAGTAGCACAGCAGTCACCTAGCTGTGTTTGAAGATTGGTGTTTGTCCTTTGTCCCCCTTGTTCCTCTTTTTCTGAGATAATTTTCGACATTAAAAATTGTTGCCTGTGTGCTAAACCTACTGAGGAGTGCGTTTTTCTGACCTGCAAGGTGTGTCCAAAAGGAGATTGTTTAGCCCTGGCATCGTTGTTAATCAAGGTAGAGGAAGAGATCACAATAGCTTCTAGGAATATCGCGAACTGATAAAAAAAGACAAATGGAAAGTCACGCATTTTGCAATGATCTCAGAAAGTGCGTAACAAAGCACCTCCCCCATTCATTCATCCGACGTGCTCAGCGGCTTGCTATCAGGTCAGAAAAGTCGCATCTCAAGACTCGTACTATTGTATTGCATTTTTACTTTGCGGAAAACTGGAGCGTCATTCGTCCGCGAGCGGTACAAGACTTTAACAAGAAGAACCAAATAGTGTCTGTGTTCACCTGCGTCTCAACAACGAAGCGGAAAACATACAGGTTCAGAGTCGTCAGCGACGACATCACGCATGATACAACACACGCACTCTTCGCTTTGCGCGCCGTTGAAGAGTGGGTGTAAGAGAATATTATGATATTTACACAACTTGTCTACATCTTCAATGGGGCGGCTAGTCATTTCAAAAGTGGGTTTCAACAGTACGAGATGGCGAAACGACAAGTCGTGACTAAATGCATTTTTCCAGTTACGTGACCCGGCAAAAGTCTATGTGATTTCGTGGGGTGAGTCCTCATGCAACAAGCCTTCCTGCACAGCCTCAGATCATCAGAACTAGAAACAGATCGTCAGAACTAAAACAAAAAAAAAGAAACAATTCACGTGACAGCGTGACGTTCGCGCAATCCGTGCATCTATTGGCTGCGGCCCTCCTACTCTCATTGGCCAATGGCCAAAGAGTGGCCATTCATTGGCCAATGTTTGGTTGACGACCAGTGGCCAATGGCCAGCGAAATGCGAGCCATCAGTCAATAAATAGACACTGGCGGGCCGCTGGCCAATGGACAATTGCCAGCCATTGGCCAATGATTGGCCAAAGCTGTGCTGCTGGGGTTTCAAGTTGGTCGCATGCCGGAGCCGGACAGAGTCCCCATTTGACGCTCCGGTGTCTTCGTCCGTTCTTTTATTGTTCCCCATCTCATGGTCTACAAGACGTCGAAAACTCACCTCGCCTCCGACCGTCGTTCCGATAGCGTGCACGTCAGATCGGATAGTTTTAACGCGCATGCGCCTTGTGCTTAAAACGCCGTTCACACACTTGGAACCGAAGAGGACCGAGAGAGACATGACCGGTTTTTAAGCCTCTTGCGACGACGCAGGACCAGATGCGCTGCTGCGGATGGCGTCGTAATAGGCTTAAAAACCAATCTTGTCTCTCTCGGTCTTCCTGGGTTGCATATGTGTGAACGGTGCTGAATGCGTTCGACGAGTGCAGTCGTGACAAGGGCAGCTAGCTTTAAGCGCGAAACACATGTACGACGAAACCGTTCAATCCGACGTCCGATCAGGCGATACGACGGTCGGAGGCGAGGGTTGTCAACGCTCTCCGATGCTGTGAAATCCCTCGCCCCTCAATTGTATTTGTTCTGCGGCTGCTAAGGTTTACGAACTTGGACAAAGGAGACTATAAGGACTACACATACACACGAAGGCGCAACTAACAACTGGTTTATTTTTCCTTCCACACCATGGATGAAAGAAAAAACACATAGAAAAGAAAAAGTACAAAGGGAAAGACATAAACAGATCCAAAACAGTCATGCAAGGGTCATCTCAAGATTAGATGTTGTCTGCGGCGGCCCCTACACTTGCCCGCTACTCATCATGATGCGGCATCTTTTTTAGCAAGTCAATTTCTTTTTTGTTGAGGAAAACCGACGGTTCACTGACAAACGTTCCATGCTTCCCTGACTTCATGAAAAAGGCCTCCATAATTTCTCGTTTCGTTCTTTCACTCGATCTTTCCAAGATAGACGTTGATCCAAATAAAGCATCGCAGGGGCATCTACTACAATGTGCTGCAAGATTCCCCGCGGCTTGCAACTGCTCACACGCGTATTTGTGTTCCCGTAGCCTCTCATTTAAACACCTACCCATTTGGCCTATATAAGATTTTCCGCATGATAAAGGTATTTTGTAGACCACGCCTTCAACGCACTCTACAAACTTGCTCCGGTGTTGTATTTGACACCTCACTTCGCCCCTCGCTTGATCTCCAGATTTATTGACCTTTTGACACAAACCTTTCAGCTTATGAGGGGCAGATAACGCTACACGGACGTCGTGTTTTGCTGCGACCTTTTTGAGCCTATGTGAGATATTGTGGATGTAGGGCAGAACTACTACGGGTTTCTTTTCCTCCACCCTATCCTTGGTTTTGCCGTTGTCTTTCAGTTTGTTTAGACATATTTCTGCTACCGTTACCAGAAGTGTTTTTGGAAAGCCACTTCCTTCCAACCGGTCAATCTGCCTTCTCAGGCCTTCATGCACCCTGTGGTGGCATGATTTTCTCATGGCCTGCGACAAGCACCCTGAGGCGACACTTCTCTTCACTAGCTTAGTGTGGGCGGAGTCATAAGGTAAAATTCCCTTCTCCCCTCTCGTCCTGTACATCCAACATGTATGAGCTTCCCCCATGGTCAGGTTGACATCCAGGAACTGCAAGTTATCGCCCTCAGGGAGTTCGTATGTGAAATCCAGTCCGCCATGCACCTCCCTAAAACGGCTCATGACCTTGTCTCTAATGGAGTCTGTTAATTTGTGCTTCTGAAAACACAGCAAAAAGTCATAAACGTATCGGAAACACTTCACAACACCTAACTCATCTAAAAATGGCCGAAGTCTGCGGTTGCCCCTAGCTAGGTACAAGTCACATAGCGCTGGCGCAATACAGGATCCTATACAGATGCCATCTTTCTGTTTGTACACTCGGCCTTCAAACGCGGCTTGCAACTGCTCACAAATACGCGTGTGAGCAGTTGCAAGCCGCGGGGAATCTTGCAGCACATTGTAGTAGGTGCCCCTGCGATGCTTTATTTGGATCAACGTCTATCTTGGAAAGATCGAGTGAAAGGACGAAACGAGAAATTATGGAGGCCTTTTTCATGAAGTCAGGGAAGCATGGAACGTTTGTCAGTGAACCGTCGGTTTTCCTCAACAAAAAAGAAATTGACTTGCTAAAAAAGATGCCGCATCATGATGAGTAGCGGGCAAGTGTAGGGGCCGCCGCAGACAACATCTAATCTTGAGATGACCCTTGCATGACTGTTTTGGATCTGTTTATGTCTTTCCCTTTGTACTTTTTCTTTTCTATGTGTTTTTTTCTTTCATCCATGGTGTGGAAGGAAAAATAAACCAGTTGTTAGTTGCGCCTTCGTGTGTATGTGTAGTCCTTCTAGTCTCCTTTGTCCAAGTTCGTAAACCTTAGCAGCGCAGAACAAATACAATGAGTAACCAACTAGCCCAAACCCAAGCTTTGTCGCCCCTCAAGGTTATTCCGGCAGTCCGCACGTCGGATCGGACGGTTTCGTCGTACATGTGTTTTGCTTTTTAGGTCTATCCACTAATCAGAGCTTGGTGCTATGACGTCCCCGCTCACTTCCGTCTCCTCCTCCCCCTCATGTCACCGAAGGCATAGGAAGGTCAAGGCATGGCGTTTTGTGTTCACGCTTCTAGCTCGATGATGGGCTCTTTGGCGTCCCTATCGGCTAATGCCGCAATCTCCTTGACTTCGGAGACATAGTGAGACGCTGGGAAACGCTCACGCCCTCCGTCTTTGAATGTACACGTCGCGACACTGTTAGCGCGAACACGACATCGGCGCATTTTCGCATTTTACTTCTAAATAGTATTAGCGAGCACGAAATTTTATCGTTTACAACATAGAACTAAATGAGCTCTTTCCGTGGCAATAATAACTTTGATGACATCCCTTGGTTTCAAAGAGAAAAACTGGAAGAACCGGCCATCGCTTGTTCGCGCTAACAGTGTCGCGCTCTGTACACTTGGGCGCGCGCCGATAACGAAGGTTTAATAAGACTCCTAAAGTTAATTGAGTTATCTCGCCAGACAAAACTTGCACTCGTAGCACCAAGGAGTTAGGCCGTTGACGCGAATCAACGCCGATTTTCTACGTACCATATATATTCTATTTACCACTTTACGTTTCGCAACCACTTTCAGTCACTCGCCTCGTCAATTTCTTCGAAAAATAATAAGTCTACAAATATACCTCTACATTACAAGTTAAAACACGGTAACTAGTCTACGCGCAGTTTTCTACACACGCGAGAAAAATTATACGACCCTCGTTCAGAAAGACGTTGACGACGAGGTGTAACTTGGAATAAAACGTGAACACAAGTTCTGGTAGTGCGAACCAGACAAAATGCGCGACAATTTTAACTCCATTTCCTCACACAGAAGACGTACTATGCAGAAAAAAAAAGGTAACAATAAACGAATAAGGTTTCCGCATTTGAGCACGCGGCGTCACGCGCTAGCGTTCTTTAGCGGACACGCCGGGGTTTACGGCTACTTTCGCCGCTGGAAGTTCGGGCACATAGTGTCGCCTCTTCTCCGCGAGACATCGTTGCATCTAGCACACTCGCCCGGGCAGCAACTACGAGATGTAACACAACATAAGAAGCCTGTTTAAGTAAAACCAGCAACAAAAACGACCCTCCTTGCTTCGCTTTCTCTCGTGTATGTCTGATACTTGAGGTGTCCTTGTGTGTCGCTGTCTTCTCGGCGATCGATAAACCTTCCGTTCTCTCGGTCTTCCAAATTTTAGTTAAATATTGTCACGAATGAAGGGGCGATGAAACGAAGAACAACTGAGGAAACTAAACGTTTCATGCGGCGAACTTCTGCCCAAAACAAAAAGGAAACAGAAGAGAACAACAGAGCGTCGCCGGGCGTCGAAGTCGGCGTGACGGCAGGATCGAACGCTGAAGCGAGACTAACTGCGTCTTGCCACGGGGAGCACCTTTTGTAGCCGCGTGGGTCTCTGAAACATTCGGCCTAGAACGTTCGGCGCGTAGAACATTCGTAACGCAATCAGACAGAGAGCTTCACGGATTCCCGAGAACGCAAAGTAGAAATAATAAATAAAAGAACATTCCGCTGCCTGGAATCAAACGCAGATCTTCTGCGCGACAGCAAAGCACGGTAACCATTCGGCCACGTACGCGCTCGCTCAGTGACGCGCGTGGCCTTACTCCCCCCTTTTAAAAACGCATCGCCTCGACGCGACATGTTGGTTTACAAAACAGCAAAACGAACAAAATAATGGCAAACTACGGAAAGTTGTAAAATGCTATCGTATTGAGCGTACTTGAAAACACGATTTACAGTCCTATCGATCGTAGTACGGCTTGAGGCGCACGGCGTGTACGACTTCCGGTCGTGGAGTGCGGCGTAATGAAGTCCGTGTTTCGTCGGGCATCACCTCGTAGTTCAGATCCCCGAGTCGACGAAGCACTTTGTAGGGTCCGAAGTAGCGCGTCAGGAGTTCTTCGCTTAAACCGCGTCATCGTATCGGGGTCCAGACCCACACACAGTCTCCGGACTTGAAGCGAACGTCGATCCGACGAAGGTTGTACCGGGTGGCGCCGGCAAGTTGTTGATCTTGGATTCGTAGTTGGGCGAGCTAGCGAAATTCTTCGGCTAGTTGAGCAAGCACCTGGGAGTCGGGGCTCCCATCGTCAGCTGGTTCGTGGGGTAGCATCGCAGTCGAGCATGGTTGTTACTTTTTTGCCATGCACCAGCTAAAACGGCGTTACTCCTATGGTCTCTTGCACCGCCGTGTTCTAAGCAAACGGGAGGTAGGGTAGCACCTCGTCTCACGTCTTGTGCTCTACGTCGACATACATGGAGATCACTGCGGCGATAGTTTTGCTTAGTCGTTCCGTTAGTCCATTTGTCTGTGCATGGTACGCAGCGGTTCGACGGCGGCTGGTACTACTGAAACGAAGAATTTCTTGCGTCAGCTTAGCCATGAACGATCATGTACGGTCTGTAATGTGGACTTTGGGGGCGCCAGTGTCGGAGGACAACAGACTCGATAAAAAACTTGGCGACTTAAACAGCAGCCCCTGAAGGAAGGGCTTTCGTTTCGGCATATCGCGAGAGATAATCTTTGGCGACGATTATCTAGCAGTTTCCTGATGTTGACGGCGGAAAAGGGCCAAGTAAATCCATTTCGGTCTGCTGGAACGGCGTGTGGATGGGGGAGCAATCGGATGCAAAAGCCCTGGCGGCTTCGACGGTGGTTTCTTGCGTCGCTGACACTCGTGACATGATCGGGTGTAGAGGTGCACGGTTTTCGGTAGCCTTGGCCTGTAGTATGTTTCTAAATCCTGGCGAGCGTCCTGCTGTAGCCAAGGTGCCCAGCCGTTGGGTCGTCGTGGCAGGCTTGGAAGAACTCCTCTCTAAGGCCGGCAGGGTTTACCAGCAGCCACGGCGAGCTGTTGTCTCTGAAGTTCTTCTTGTAACGTAGACCTTGTCGAGTGACAAAGGTCGGCAGGGCTCTCAAAAAGACGGGGGGGATAGTACCCCCTTCTGCTTCGGGGTGCTTGATTAGCGCGCGCAACTCAGGATCGTCTTTTTTACGTCGCGTAAATGTCGTCGGTTTTCACTGCGATTAGGAAGTACTAGTTGGCATTGTCGTCGCGGCTACCGGGAGATGTTTCGACGGGAGCTCTGGACAGGCAATGGGCGTCGCTCTTCTTGGGGCCTGACTTGTAGACCACAGTCATGTTGAACTCCTGCAGTCGGAGACTTGTGACGTTTTATATTTTGTCTCGTCTCGTCTCGTGACGTGAAGTCACTCGTTGTCTTCGGGGTCTGTGCTGACGTCGTTGTCGCCGATTGCCAGTCAAGGGTCTCTTTTCTTGGGTTTTAGTGAGGTCGGGATCGTAGACTTTTAGGGTTGAATAACTTGGTTTAATATACAGGGATTATACACAAAAATTACACATAGTTAAAGTTTGATAGTTCTCAATACTCGATGGCCTCTGTCGTTTGACTTTCTAAGTGACACCTCTGCACTTTATCCACTCGATTTCTCCACATCGCTCTCGATGCGACTTTTATCTCAACTCCTCCTGCATCGCTCTCGATGCGTCTCCTCTGAAATCTCTTAGTCGACTCCCCTGTTCTCAACTCTCCCGCTCCCAACATGGCTACCCTCATCTCTCTCTCTCTTTCACTCTCTCCCTCTAACAAGCATTCTCGTCTCCGTGGTACGGCTACACCTATCCCGAGAAGCAAAGTCA
Organism: Ixodes persulcatus; assembly: GCA_013358835.2. Lineage (NCBI taxonomy): Eukaryota > Metazoa > Arthropoda > Arachnida > Ixodida > Ixodidae > Ixodes > Ixodes persulcatus. Next base: position 297,494 of record JABSTQ010010642.1, on the reverse strand, counting down.
AATAACGAGTTCAGTTGGCGCTATCCAAAACAAAACGGCCCTCCGCCGCCAACTCTGTAAACATTCCAACCATCGACCCCAACAAAAGCACGTACAAGTCCTTAACATACCGCTCGTGTTCACGATAGCCGATTCCCGGTACAACCCCGAAAAGTCGACAACACGGGATAGGACGTGCCATCAACGGAAAAATGCGCGTTCATAAAACAGTACACATTCCGCACGAAGCTGTCAAGAGCAGCTGAAATAGTACAAAGCACCTTCGTAGACGAAGAGGTTATATGCGGAGCTCTATATAAACAGGTGTAAGGTTACAACGTTCACGTTCGCACATCCACTTGGGGCCCATCGACCCCGGTTGGGGGCACGCGCCGTGCCGTAGAGATGCTCGAACTAGGGCTGGGCAATTGATCGATTAACCTTCCGATTAATCGATTAGGGCTTTAATCGCGATCAAAATTCTTAACCGGTTAATTCGTTTTTTTTTTTTAAATCGGTAGTCAAAAAGAAGTCAACTGGACGCATGCATGGCTCTATCATGGATGACCTGCCGGAACTAGGAGTGACTCATGCCCCCCCCCCCCCCCTCCCCTTTAAGGAAAACACCGCGTGGCGTGCATCCGGTCGTTCTGTCCCGAGCGGTTTTCCGTTCCCAGCCGGGCGCTATGAGCAAGGTTCAATTCTCGAGCTCGCCAAGTGTCACGTGTTCGAGGATATACATTACAGTCCTGCCGAGGCCAGACGAACAAGCTGGGCCCGCAATTGATCCACGCGTGACCGCGAAACTTGACGTGTTGAGGATCTATTACACATCTTGCCCAGGCACGACAAACAAGCAGAAAAACAAGCTGGGAAGCTAACAACGCCACGGTTACTTGTTCCAGTATTCGGCCCGTAAAAATGGACGAGTTCACGAGTATGAAAGGCAATCTCGCTGGAAAGTTTGGGTTTAAAGTAAACTCTAGTAGTAAAGTTTTTAACTCGAAGGAAGTCGACAGCATCATCTGCAAAAAGCCGTTTTCGAACAGTGGAAGCGTAAGTTCGCTTCAGTATCGCCTACGAGCGAAGCACCCATGTAGCTGCAGCAAGGACCATCCGCCAAAACGCAGACAACAATCTACGCCTTCTCATCGAGGCCCCTTTCTCTGAAAAACGAAGAAAGCATCGCCCAAGCCCTGACTTCTTGTCTTCCTGTCGGAGAATGTGGACAAACTTCTTTGTCTTCGGAGCTGGAGCAAAAAAAATGTCTTTGAATCGTTGAACTACATGTATCTTCAATTCTAAATGTCCTATGCGCCGTGTAACAGATAGTAAAATAAGTCTTCAAAGGCAAGACGAGTTGTTGCATTCTTATAATACATTATTTGTAAAAATCAACGCAACCAATTAATCGAATAATTAATCGATTAAAGGGTAAAGATTAATCGGGTTAAAGTTTTTAATCGACGCCCAGCCCTAAAGTCTCGAACCCCCGAAGAAGGCAAAAACATACAAAATTACACAACACGCCCCCTCTAACCAAAATGAAAACATATGAAAACAAGATTTGCGAGCCTCTGCTCACGAAACCCATATTGTTTTAGAGCGCAGCTCTTAGGCGGCCGTTTCCGGCTTGAGCGGCGTCACCGTCGGCGTCGGCGTCGGCGTCGGTGTCGCCGTTGGCGTAACCACGCGGTGCATTATGGGAAATGTCCCATAATGCACCGCGCGAGCCCCCCGGGGTCACGTGACCTCGCGGGGGGGGGGGGTCACGTGACCCCCCCCCCCCTTCCCGCGGAGCAGATTGAAGATTGAGGAGAGGAGGAGGAGGGCTATACCCTACCATCAGTACCCTTCCCTCCTCCTCCTCAAGAGCTGCGGTCCAATTCGGCGTTACAGGGAGTTGTAAACGGCTTTCACTTTTTCTAATAGAAATGATCAAACTAATACAAAAAATTACTTCAGAAAGCAATCGGTTACAAGTAATTTGATTACCTCTAGTGAGTACCGTACAAGTCACGAGGTTGCAACTGCTGTGATTATCTCGCGACTGTCTTTGTATTCCGTTTCACACGAAAGTCTGAGCGCAGCCGACACTATGCGGAGCGCAAATCGTCTGCCTCTTTTGCTGTGGTTGTGGTGACGTCAGAAAGACTCCGAGCTCCGATTGGCTCTGATTGAAGGAGAGTGGGCAGACCTCGAAACAAGCTGCCTCGAGACCTACCAACTATCTTTCATTCGGAACCAATCAGAGCTCGGCGTCTTTCTGACGTCACCACAACCGCTGCCATGAAGCAGACGAACAATTGTGCTCCTGGGACCCGATGGAGCCACTCAAGGTACGCCAAATGTGCAGCGCCACGGCGCTCGTCGTCTTTGTGCGTTTGCTAGAATAATAATAATAATAATAATAAATGTTTATTTCTCCATCACATTCATGATGGAAGGAGACCGATTAAAAAAGCTGCATAAATGCAGCTTGACGAGTCCTCGGCCCCCTCCCTACAATCAGCAGCAGTGGCAGCCCACAAAGAACACAAAGTAAAAAGAAAACCAATCACGCATAAAAATAAAAATGCGCACGATCATGGTGCGTTCTCTGCGTGTGATTGGTTTCGCCGGTGATAGCGGTCAGACAAAGACGACGAACGCCATGACGATGCAATTTTGGTGCTGATTGAGTGGTTCCGCCGGCAGCGTCTGCAACTGCGCTTGGATTTAAAGTCCCTAGATAAGAGAGAAGTTTCAAGGGCCTTACTTGGACTTGGTGCGAAACAGAGTACACGTATAAGATTATTACACTATTACTCGCAGCAGCTCACGCGCTCGCCTTAAAGCCGGGTTCACGCTGCTTGTGCACATCATTCAAAAGATTCGAACGCGAGTCACCGCGAGATCTGTGCTTCGAAAGCCGCGTGCATGGCAATAAGTTCGAGGAGAAAAACTTGACCCTCGGCATTCGAACCACGGATTGCTCCTGCGTCGTACAAACGACACGGTGTTCGCTGCAGACACGATGACAATGTTATCTGCGGACGAGCCTCGCGCAATGTTCGAAGCCGCGCTTCGAACATGTCTGCAGAGAGTTTTTGTGTGACCAATGAGGATCGTTATATAAGGAAGAAACATCCCCCAGGCAGTGTCTGTAGACTGTATGATGTATTAGCAATGTGACCGCAGCTCATAAGGAAAACTAAAGATATCTCTCTAATATTTGTTCTGCACTATCGTCCCCTTTCTTCTTTGCTCCGTCACGGATGCACCGGACGAATAAATCGAATAATTTTATTGCGTTCTCGTACCGACTTCCTCGTCCTCGGATTTCGTTGCGGACCTTGCAGTGTTGACGAGCGGCCATAGAGCAGTGCGTGCTGTCCCTTTGCATCGCCACAGGGTGCCTGAGCGTGCTGTCGAGCTACAACGACTTCTACAACGACATCTTCCAGTGAGTCCCCGCAACAGCTAGCCTCCTGGCGTCGGGTCTAAACGTCGTGAAGCACGCTTGCGCGCCACTTTTACGACGTTCATCATCATCATTACCGATGCTTAGTTTGAAAAGTTTTCCGAGCGATCCAGGGATAACTATCATTGAATAGTTCGAGAGGTGCTGCAGTTAGGCAGACCACTGATTGACAGGGGAACGTCTACGAGGACTGAGAACGACAGTCTATCCTCATCTGACGCGTCCGCCAACGGTGTTTGACATAGACGTACAAATTAAAACAAAACAATACGAACAAGTGGACTCAGCTGTCGGAAGCCTCTCGTTGGTTCAGCTTGCATTGGACTGGATTGGATTGTAGTGGTTTAGACCTTGGCACAGGGCGATCACGGTGTGAAGGACCGGACCTGGCCAAAATCCGATGAAAGTGATACCAGCACTGTTACTGTATTGCGGGAGAGTATACATGCAGACTCCTGGAATGTAGGGTTACTAAAGCCTAGGAACTGCGGGACGTGGTTATCTCATTTTATCTCACTATCACTGGAGAGCCAAGCAGATCGCGTCATTACCCTATAAAAACTATCAACGCCAAATCACGATGCCGCAATTGTGGGGTCCTGATAAGCTAAGCGCACCATAACGTGCTTAAAGCACACCCCAAATATAAAATATGAAATAAATATATTGATAGTACTAATTGCATGTTCCAATATTTTTTGATAGATTTGTTTTTAAAATGACGGGATAGTTTCGTGGATAAATTTATTTATATGCGGGACCTTCGGATCCACCTCCATTCGGGAAGCCCGCTATGTTTGTTGGGTCAATGACGTCATTCACCCAACGCTTGGCGTCCCCTCGCAGCGCACTCGCAGACTTAGGTCCCTCGGCGTCTCGATCTTGAGCTTCCTCGTTTATACCTTGCGCGTTTTGAGCACGCGGTTTAGAGACGATGACGTCTACGGTATCCCTCGCTTCGTCGAAGTCTTCGACACCGATCGCGGCAGCGATGAGAGCGATTGTTATCAACAACCAGTCATTTTGACTTCGACCCAACAACGTGACGACGATCTCGTCGTCGTCACGTTCGTACGTGACGACGACGAGATCGTCACGTACGAACTTACCGTCGTCCGCGACTATCTCGCACGTAGCATGCAGAGTGGAAGGTCAAAGGGCACGGGGTCGAGAGCGAGAGTAGCGTTAGAGTAGCCGAGCAGCGTGAGTGTGCGATCGTACACCGTGGCGAGGCGAGCTTGGGCAACACGACCTAGAATGATCAAAGCCTGCGCATGAAAAGTTTGACGTCATCACAGCGAGATGGAGCGAAGACACGGATTGGATACGAGTGTTGCGCCTGCACTCGGCTGGGTCTCGTGTCCAATCAACGCGTCGAACGACGCTCGGCATCGGGCTCGGGTCCAGTTGCTGAGTTGGCGCAATCCGATTGTGATGACGTTCCATGGAGGAAGAGTGGGGCGTTCGGAGGCCTTCATTAATCTGGTAGATGGCGTCAGTGTCGAGTAAAGTACCTCTAAAAAGTACGTCAAACAAAGTACAGATGTAAATTATAGGTTGTGCACTTCAAATAAAGTAGTAAGTGCACCTGGCGCAACGTACTCGGAAAGTAAAGTACAAGTACTTTTTAACACAATCTTTCGTGGTGCGCTTTCATTCCACTGTAGCGTTCTTTTTTAAATTAGTATTCATTGCCTAAGGGGTAATCGGGGGTGCGGCAGTTATTTTCGGAAATGGTAGTAAATGTTGGACGAAGCCAAGATGTGGCCACGGAACAATTATTTTCGGAAATGGCGCCAATTTCAGAAGTCCCTTCGACTTCTGAATTTGGCGCCGCTTGTACTGGCTTGCACCCAGGGGGGTTAAAGGTACTACTAGGAGAGAGCATGACGCCATACCCCCAGTTTCTGCAAGCAATCCCCTCGTGGAGGAGTGTCCTTTCTTAATATTTTTAACCTCCTCGCTCGCGCTGACCGTTGGCGAAGTAGCGAGAGTTCGAAGTCCCGTGGGAAAGCCACTCCCAGTACAAACGGAGCGATGCGTCGTTTGCTCGCGTTTCTGGTGAAAGTACAATATCCCTACCAGTATATTTTCAGAGCAGACAAGGCATCATTTCTGTGGTATAAATTTAACAAGACCAAAATTTGATAGTGTACTTGGCTTGGAAGTTCAGTATTATACTTTCCTAAAAAAATAATAGAAAAAAAATCTTTAAGTACAGTGTTTTAGAAGGGGTGTAGGGCGAAAGCGGCGCGCTCTCCGTGAGGCAGCACACCATTTAATATATCAGTTCTGCTTTGCTCAGATTGAACGAAAGAGTGCTTCAGATGCTTGGAAGACGTCATGCGGTGGCTATGTGCTTCTTGGTGTTCAACACGACACAAGTGGCAAGCTATTCACGTCGATGCATTCACACGCTCTGCTTTCTGCAATATCCTCTTCTCAAGCATATTCGCTCAGTTATAAAATCGGATCCCAACGGCTATAGCTTTGCATTCCGACGTGGATCGAGGGTTCGGTGAGTGGTGGTTAATTATTGAGGCGAGAAACACACTGTTGATATTTTACTCTTCAGTTTACTTCGGCCCGATAAATAACCCTACTGATCCACCAAAATAGTTTTAGTGCCATGTTCTTTACTGGCGGACTGACCTGCAAGTTGGAGACAGAAATTCAAGATATACCTTGTTTCCTTAGCTGCTCACTGTTCGTATATGCGGAAATTGCTGAACGCTTGTGTGCTTACATTCTTGGTATTCTGCTGATTTGTAGTCGTAACTCCCCACCAAAATAATTCCTTCTTACTTTGGCACCGCAAAAAAAGCAACATTGAATTCCAGTAGATGGTTTGACATAAATGTACCACGACATGGTGAAGAATAAAAACCAAGAAGATTTAAATCGTGATTTAAATTATAATATAAATCATGATTTATAATATAAATCATGCCGGAGTAAGGCCCTTTTGAGACAAATATTCAATCACCGAACGTGCCTTCACTTACTTCATTTTAGCTCGACTGCGCAGAATACCACCTGTCCGCGGCCGCCCATGGAAAACCGTATTGTGTGCATGCGCCATTTTTGGTGTAGCTAATGTTAGTGCCCATGTGCTATAATACTTTTTTTTTGTCTGTGCTCACACTGCTTCTGTGTCAGGCAGGAAACTTTTGGGACGCCCCTCGTCGCAAGTGCCAATGACCATTCCAATTCAAGAATAATCTACCCGTTTAATCTCCGTGTCCTAACCCCTTTAAGCTTTCAAGTGAGATTAAAGTGAAACGTATCTTATGATGAATGTTGAGCCTTCACTGGTACCGTAGATTCATAGATAGATGGAGGCATACGGCTGAACTCTTTGAATCGGGCGACGGCTTGCGCCGCCTAGCCAGTGTTTCCCTATAAAGGCGGCATCTAGCGGCGGTTGTCCGAACTTACTTCGAAAGAATGTTCTGTGCCAACTAGTTAAAAAAAAAACAAAAAAAACGACGCAAGCATTACGCATGCGCCAACTGTTCGTTCCGACGGAAATCTCTTCTGCTATTTCATCTGTCCCCGTATCTCCCGAAGCGCACGAGTTCCCGCCGCTAGGTGGGACGAGAGCTCGTGCATTGTCACAACTCTTTTGGGAAAAGGTCCACCATAGAAGTTGCAAACCACGGTCGTGCACCTCACCCGCAGACACGCAATGTGTTTCGCCATACTGAACTTCATCTGGGGTGTGTTGTCGAGAACCGCCATCTTTTCCACGGTGGGCAGCATGTCGGTCACGCTCAACACCAGCCTTACAGAAATGTCATAGAGAACAGTGAGTCGCTATTGGCGTTTCTAGTTTCACACGTTCATTTACGTTCCGTCAAAATCTGACGTAATGCATTGTCGTTTGATTTATCTTAAATATACTTGTCGTTTATTTGGACATGACGGAAAATGCCAGCATAAATAAAGTAAAAATTGCTGTAAGACTGCGGATGAATCGATGGGTTTATAACACAACGTGAATGTCGACTATGATGGTGTCTGCCAGAATGCTCGAAGAAGCGTTTCGCCGACCCCAAGATGGACATGAATGTCGACTATGACGGTGTCTGCCAGAATGTTCGAAGAAGCGTTTCGCCGAGCTCAGGATGGACGCAGTGTTGAGATGGACGGGCTTCTTCTTTCTTTCTGATCGAAAAGGTGAATCGCGAGTCGGCCCTCTAGGTGATTTAGAACATACCATAGTCACAAACAGTTTAGAAAACTCTAACAAATTTACGTTTCTGGCTTTGTGATTTGCTCTTCGTCATTCTTACGGGCTAATGTAGCATTCGTTTTGGACCTAGAGTTCTGTATCAGTGCGTCTAGAACTACCGTGCTAATCAACTGTATTCTCGGAGTTGATCGAGCATCGCTTTTGTTTGTGAATTTCAAAACTTGTGCACTGCTGCCGAACACAGCAACTGTTGGTCGCGCCCAAGGTCGCGTGACCCCCAGGTCACGTGACCTCCACGCCAGGTGACCTCCCCCTGAGGTCACGTGACCCCCGGGGTCACGTGACCCCCCGGTCACGTGGCTCCCTAGTCCATGTGACCCCCCTGGTCACGTGACCTACCCGAGGTCACGTGACCGCCCCTCCCTCGAGGTCACGTGGCCCCCCCTCCCCCGAGATCACGTGACCCCTCCCCCCGTGCCTTCCCCTCCTCCTCAAGAGCTGCGCTCTAATTCGGCGTTACAGGGAGTTGTAAACGGCTTTCATTTTCCATTACACAGTGCAACCCCTTCTGTAATACAGCTCTATAAAACTAAGCATCCGAAACAGACACGCACAAGTGAAATACTCCGAATACAATAAACATATTTTTTTTCACATCCTGAACGTTCAGGTTCATAAAAATAGAAAAAAAAAAACTCTGCGACTACATGTTCAGGGGGAAAGCAGATCGCAAGCCTTGGCGGGGCACTACATTCTGATCTTAGTGCCCTTAGATACGCGACAAGGCGTCCGCATTCGAATGCAAGCGACCCTGTTTGTACTCTATCTTAATCTGGTAGGCCAGCAGCAACAGGCTCCCCCTTTGTAGATGGTCATTGTTTTGCGTACAGTTGTTTAGCCATCGGAGCGCGTTGTGGTCCGACTGGACTGTGACATTTTGTCCATAAACATACACATGGAAATTTTTCATGGCCCACACAATTGCCAGACACTCCTTCTCAATTGTTGCGTACTTTGTCTCACGAAGAAGTAGCTTACGGCTGACGTACGCAACGGGGTGCTTGACGCCCTCGCTAGTTTGAGCTAGGATGGCCCCGATCGTCCTATTGCTAGCGTCTACTTGCAGTATGTAGGGTCGACTCGGGTCTGGGCTCCGCAGCACTGGACTGCTGCATATTCTCTCCTTCAGTGCGCGGAATGCGCTCCCTGCATGACGGCGTCCACACTACTTGCTTAGGTTCAGCCTTGCGTGTGAGGTATGTAAGCGGTACGGCCAGCTCCGCGAAGTTTTCAATGAAATTCCGGTAGTAGTTAACTAGTCCCAAGAAGGAACGGACTTCTGTCTTCGTGTAGGGCTTCTCGATCGCCTAGATGATCTCGATCTTTTCAGGGTCAGGTTGTGCTTGCCCGTTCCCAATCACGTGCCCCAGGTAGTGCACTTCCCGCTTCTCAAACTGGCACTTGTTTATTTTTAGAGTCAGGCCTTCCTGACGCAACTTCTTCGGGATGGTGCGCAAATGTAGCAGGGGCTCCTCCCACGTGTTGCTGAACACCACTATGTCATCTAAGTAGGCTCGAACAAAGTCTCGGTGCTCTCTCAGGAGGTCGTCCACCAGCCTTTGGAATGTCGCCAGTGCTCCCTTCGGCATGGCAATGTCTTTAGAAAGTGGATTGCCTTGACTCAATCGGCCGGGTATTGATAGCACACAAAATGTTTATAAATTTTCCAAGCACCGAGATGCATGCTATGAGTGTAGTTACACGCGTTGCACGTGCTGGCGTCTGCAGTAGTAATTGTTCTAAAGCAAAAAGTCTAAAACAAACTTTGCCTTGCACGCGCGTTCGTCAAAGCCTTATTATGATTATTTACTTCCAATCTTTTCGAAAAAGAAGAAGCGAAGGGCGCGAGCGTGCACACCTTCAATCGGCGCTCTGCGAACCATCAACTGCGAAGGCGAAAAATACCCCAAATCTTCCAGCAAGAACAACAACACCGGGTGCCTAAAAAAGGTATTTGCTACCCGAGGACACCAAGTTTATGGAAATCGGACCACCGCCTGGCCTTGTTCGGCCAATTCCTCCTCCCGACGGGCCGGCGCCCCACTAACCCTAACGAGGAATACGGCACCTGCGGCAGGCCAGCGGCGGGGGCGGAGCCCTCCCCAAGGCACCGAGACCCGAGATGGATTACGTCGAAGTGGCAGGTGAGGACATCTCACTGGAAGAGTGTACAGCAGAAGCCGGCTGGCTCGTGAGCCACCGACAACGGGGCACACGAGCCCTCAACAAGCTAGGCCTCACGGCGACGGGCACAGCCAAAAATGACGCAGGTGGCCGGACAGAAAACCGAAAACCACGTCAGAGACACAGAAAACAGCGTCAGCAACCAGCCCTCCCACGCGAGGACATAAAAGTCATCCTGCGGCCACGAGAGGGCCTCGATGTTACCAAGGTGAGCTCCGCGAGGCCTCGCGACGGCGTATTCTGCGCCATCGGCCTCAAAGAGCAGGAAGCCGAGGGAGACCTGCTACGGGTCAACCCGGAGAAGAACATCATAGTGACAAGCACACCAAGCATGGACCGAGCCAAGAAATATAAATCCATTTCAAAAATCTGCATCACAGGCAAGACCTATGAAGTCACCGCGTACGCGGCGCCGCCAGAGGATACGGCAAAGGGGGTTATACATAATATCCCAGATTATGACACCGCGGAGGACATTACGCGCAGCCTTGTCTACAACAAGAACCCTACCATCCTTCAGGCACAAAGGATGGAAAAAACCAACTCGGCGGTAATCGTCTTCGAGGGCAACAAAATGCCCTATTACGTATATTACCGTGGAGCGGAGTACCAGTGTTTTTTACATAAAAAAAGCACGAAGTGTGCTCCACCTGCGGAAAAGTGGGACACCGCATGGACGTCTGCCCGGCGCCCGAAGACAAAATATGCCGCTCTTGCGGTACAAAGAATCCACGAGACGGGAATAAATGTGACCCCAAGTGTGCCCTGTGTTGTGGCGATCATCCCACAGGAGACAAAAACTGTAAGAACCGGTTCCAAGCGCCGTACCTACTACGGAACAGACAGCGAGACAGAGAACGACAGAATGACGCCAGCCAATATGGCGGGCACCGAAACGTAGAGTCGACGTCCGTTCTGGGTGGCGGCGAGGGCGGCGGGACAGCGAAAGAAAGGGGGACGAGAGATCGTTCGGGCTCCTTCCCTCGTCTACCCCACCGCGGATCAGGGAGCGACAACGACGCGGGACAGCGGCAGCAGCGCCGGTCAAGATCTAAATCAACATGCCGGAGCCCTAACACCCAAGGCCGACATCAGTCAAGATTGACATCCCAAGGCGGCCGACACGAGACTCCGGGAGAAACCAAGCAGAACAAGGTGAGCTGGGCTAGCACGGTCTCCCACAGCTCGGCTCCGTAGGATGCAAAGAAAAAGATTAGCAACCAAACTAGCGCGCAGCAGGCAGACAGGCAGCAGCAGGTGGAACTCACCAAAATCAAGCAAATGCTAGAGATGGTAGTCGCCGAGAGTGCAAAGCTAAAGGCTGAAGTGGCGAAACTAAGAGGAAGCGAAAACGCCGACAAAGTAGTCCCCGAAACGCAGGGTCCCTCGAGATCGCAGGCCCCACCGCCAGACCAGGGCAAGGCAAACACAATACAACCCACACAGGTCCCGCTAGCTGAGGACTCGTCTAGTGACGAGATGGAAAACTCGGAGCCCGAGTCTCCTCCCCCGAAGCGTAAGGCGACAGACACAACACTAACAAAAGCCCCAAGGCTTTCAAAGAGAGCAGAGAAAACGGACGCAGAGACACTGCAACATTTCTTGGAGAAGTTGAGCGAAATGCTCACCTCAAAATTCGAAGCCATGCTGGCGAAATTTGCCGAGAGCATAGGCTCGCAAATTGCAGCACTCAACGCTAGGGTAACGGCGATTGAGGCCATCTCACCGCGCGTCACAGGAGGGGGAGGAGGAACGGGTCCGATGAAATCCACCAAGCCTTACGCCAGACCCGTATCATTGGAAAGCGCTAGAACAAGTCTAGAAAATACACAGGTTAAGGTTTATGGCACTGAATAATCAGAAATACATAATTTGGCAGTGGAATTGCCGCGGATACCGCTGCAAAAGGGGGAACCTACAGCAATTCATAGACAATAAAATATCAGGGGAGGCACCAGACGTCATATGCCTGCAAGAAACAGGAACCTTGGCTAAACTTTCGGGGTACAAACCATACTACAGTGAGGATGAACCGGCCTCGGACGATAAAAGTTTGACAGTAGCGACCCTCGTTAGACGTAATCTACCGGTTATACGGCGCCATACCGGCGTAACGACCGTGGACCACGTCCTCGTGGAGATCATCTCGAGCCAAAAAAGGGGCAAGGGAAGCCTATTTGTATTAAACGTGTACAGCAACCCACGCAAGCAACACAGATTCGCGAACCTTTTTCGCAAGACATTAGACATTGCAAAGCGCCAAACACTAGTGATAGTAGGTGATTTCAACGCACACCACCCAGCCTGGGGATACAAGCGGGAAATGATCAAAGGGCGGAATCTCTGGCTGGATGCCCAGCAGGAGGGGCTGTCCCTGGTCACCGACCACGCGTACCCCACTAGGTTGGGAAACAGCGTATGTGCGGACACCACACCGGACTTAAAGGGATACTGAACCATAGAATTTAGTGTCCATAATAAGTGGCGCACGTCCTTTCCACGAGCCAGCAGCCGCCGGTGTGCGCGAGCACTCGCAACGAAAATGACGTCAAAGACCTCCATTCGCGCTTGAGGACAGTGAAATGCATGGGCTTCGGGCCAAAGGAGAATAAAGACAGGCTTTTCATCTCTACAAGTGAAAGCTACATGCTTGTTAGACCAATTAATCGCTTACCTTTTACACCAGACACCACTGTATAGATGAAAAACTTGTCTTTATTCTCCTTTCGCCCGAAGCCCATGCATTTCACTGCCATCTTAACCGCGAATGGAGATCTTTGACGTCATTTTTGTTGCGTGTGCTCGCGCACACCGGCGGCTGCTGGCTCGTGGAAAGAACGTGCGCCACTTAATATGGACACTAAATTCTATGGTTCAGTATCCCTTTAACATTCACAAAGAACTCTAAAAATGAAGCCGAGTGGCTGAACACGCAAGAAAATCTAGGAAGTGACCACTATATTGTGGCCACAAAACTAGAAGCGGGCCCCCAGAAACCTAAAAAGGGCACGCAGCTTAAGATCATCGAGTGGGACGAGTTCAGGGAGCTAAGAGCAGCCGAACGTGATTCATGCGAGGGCAAAACAGAGACGCACGAGATTGAGGACATCGAATCGTGGGTCGAACAGCTTCACACATCGGTGCAGAAAGCAACAAAGACCATTCCGGAGGAAGCCGAACTAACACAGGCCGACGCTAAGCTTCTACATATGTGGGAAGCGAAGCAAGGCTTGCAGAAAAGGTTAGGCAAACAAAAACTAAACCGCGCACTTCGCCGACGACTAGCGATCCTTAATAAAACAATAGAGGACTACGCGAACCAGCTGTCGCGCCAAAACTGGCACAGCGCGTGCGACGGTATGAAACTACAGATGGGCCTTGCAACAACCTGGAATATTCTTAAGTACTTAATCGACCCAGATAAAAGCAAGACCACGTAGAAACACAACCTAAGTAAAATTCTGCATACTTACCAGGGCACGAACGACGACCTCATCAAGGAACTCCGCAATAGATACATCGGGAACAATCCAAAAGAACAACTTAGAATATACGCGGGAGCCTCGAATGAGACTCTCGACCATCCGTTCACGACGGCGGAGGCGCGGGGAGCCATACTAGGTCTCCGCACCAACTCCGTTCCGGGACCGGACGGTGTAACAAACAAGATGTTGAGGAATCTAGATGACGACTCCATCGAGGCTCTCACCAAGTACATGAAAAAGTGCTGGAAGGACGGTAAAATCTCCACACAATGGAAGACCGCTAAGGTTATCATGATACCGAAACCGGGCAAAAAGCTACAGCCGGATACCCTGCGGCCCATCTCGCTCACCTCATGCGTGGGGAAGCTGATGGAGCACATAGAGTTAAACAGACTAAACAAGTATATGGATGAGAAGGGACTCTTTCCGCATACAATGATAGCCCAAGCTCTCGACTCAAGACGTGATGCTGAGGCTCCAACATCAAATTATAGATGGAGAGGAATGCTCCCCACTAGACACCAGGGCCATTGTGGGGCTCGACCTCACAAAGGCATTTGATAATGTAAAACACGCAGCAATTCTCGAGAACTTAGAAAAATTAGAGGTAGGTCAAAAGACCTACGACTACACCAGGGATTTTTTATCCGACAGGACGGTCACCCTAACAGTAGGGGGTGTTGAGTCCAGCGAGCTGGAGTTGGGGAGCAGAGGCACGCCGCAAGGCTCTGTCCTCTCGCCTTTCCTCTTCAACGTCGCTATGATCGGCCTGCCCAGCCTTTTAGAGGAAATACACGGACTAAATCACAGCCTGTATGCTGACGACGTCACACTCTGGGTGGCTGGCGGCAGCGACGGGCACGTGCAGGATACACTGCAGCAGGCAATTAACGCGGTGGAAGGGTACGTGGAACCAAAAGGCTTAAGCTGCTCCCCGCAAAAATCGGAGCTGCTCCTTTATCGGCCAACCCGGAGAGGGCAGAAAAAGGAAGCAACCACCGATAAACCACAAATCCAGCTATACGCTTGCGGGGGGCTGCCCATCCCGGTTGTAAACTGCATTAGGGTCTTAGGCCTGAAAATTCAGGAGAACGGCCACAACATCGAGACAATCAGGACACTCGAAAAAAGTGTGTATCAAACCACCCGCCTCAATTCGCGGATAGCCAATCGGCATCACGGAATGAAGGAGAGCAACTTAATCAGGCTGGTCCAGGCATTCGTCTTGAGTCGAGTAACCTACGTCGATCCTTTCCTTCACCTCAAGGCAGATGAGCGCAAGAAAATCAATGCTTTAATAAAAATGGCTTACAAGCAGGCAATCGGCATACCAATCACGACCTCCAACGAGCGCTTTGAAGCACTAGGATCGCACAACACGCTAGACGAGCTAGTAGAAGCACAGAGGATAGCACAGATGGAAAGGCTTACCAAGAGCCCGACTGGCAGACACATCCTCCAGACGCTAAATATCAACTACGAAGGAAGACTCGGAGAGAAACACGACATTCCACCCGACATCAGGGGGCATATACACATCCCACCATTACCAAGAAACATGCACCCCGAACACAATACGGAACGCAGGCAGGCCAGAGCACAAGCACTAGATAAAAGGTTCGCACACCTCGAGGACGTGGTTTACGTGGACGCCGCAGATTACAGTAGTCGCGACGCAATGGCCATATCGGTAGTTGATCGACAGGGCATGTTAATCAATTCTGGCACGGTCTTCACGACTTCATCGGAGGTCGGGGAGGAAGCAGCCATTGCCCTGGCAATGACCTCGTCCTCCCGGATCAAATTCATAGTAAGTGACTCCAAGCCGGCAATTTTAAATTACACGAGGGGACGCATATCGTCCGAGGCAATCAAAATTCTACGGACCGGTCTTCACGGAGATCGAGTTCGGGGAGTTCTCATCGTGTGGGCGCCAGCTCACTCTGGCCTCCCGGGGAACGAGAATGCGCACGACGAGGCTCGAGGCTTAACCGACCGGGCCGACGTCACCAACATCTTTGACGCACACTCGTTCCGCCGGTCGGACAGAGACAGGCTGGTTGCCTACCGGGACGTGATTAACCACTACAGGCTGGGAAGGGCTAAATACCCCGCAGCAGAGAGGACTCTGTCCAAATGGCAGGCAGTGGCGTGGCGCCTTCTTCAAACTAACACATTTCCAAACCCAGTGGCGTACAGCCGCTGCTATCCGGGGCTTTACTCCAGCGCGTGTAAGCATTGCGGCGACAGGGCCGACCTGCAACATATGGTCTGGGCCTGTCCCTTTAAAAAACATAGAAACGACACAAATAGAGCTCAAAATTTAATGTTAAACATTAGAATCTCCGAGCAGTGGGAGACCGTGCTGCTCAGCTCGGCCCCGGGAGAACAGGTCCGTCTGGTCCAGATGGCCGAGGCCACCGCCAAGGAACATGAACTCCTGGCCGCCGACTGAGGGGTGAGAGGGTGAGGCTCTCTCAACACTCCCTCTTCCCTGACCCCATCTATGGACAAATAAATGTTGTCCTCCTCCTCCTCCAATCTTTTATAAGAGGAAGGCCAGCGCGCGCGGACCGTAGAATTACACTTCCAGCGTTCTCCTCGATGCTTGGGTAATTTAGAAAAAGGTATATTAAGAGGGGGGGGGGGGGGGGGACGCTGTCTGCTTTTGTGTGCTATTAATACCCGGGCGATTGAGTCAAAGCAATCCGCTTTCCAAAGACGTTGCCATGCCGACAATTATCGCGTTTATTTTGGCTTAGGAATGGCCAGAATCGAAAGACTCTAAAAACTGTGGCGAGGTCATTGCTCATGCTTTGCGATTTAAGTGAGGTAAGGCAAAGCGAAAGCTTTCTGCACCATTCGTTGCTGAATAACGCGCCCGATATTGCAGCTATACAACGACATATTAGTTTTAAAGCGAGCTGCGCTCACTAACCGGGGCACCGCCATGCTTCCCCGCATCCCTACCGAGCCATTCACGTGATTTCAAAATCCCTGTCCTAGGTACTGCGGCTAACTTTAGCCGCGGTTAGCGCTACGAGCAAACGGGCCCTGGTCGTTCTGACCGCTGTCCCGAACGTGACCACCCCCGTTTGCTTCAATCACGTCGTCGCTGTCGCTGACGCTGTCTTCCAGCGCGGTAAGCGTTCCTCCTGTCTCTCGTTCTTCGTTTTCGACACGTGCTGCTTGTTCTTGCTTTCTTCCTTGCGCGCGGGTTGTCATCAATGTCGTCTCCGGCTTTCCGTTTTCAATACATTTAACGGCCGAGTCCTCTGACGTCGAGGTGCCATGGCCGTTAGCCACCGCTTGACCGTGATCTGATGTGCTCTTCTTCTTCGATCCGCCAGCAGTCATGATCGGGTCGATAAAACCCCTTCCCTTTGTGAATAGGTCGTTTCCAAGCAGAACGCCTGCTCCGTTGGGCAATCCACCCTTGCACAGTGCCAGTACACACTCTTCGGGCGCCTCGTTGGGTCGCCTTCCCAAGGCTTGGCCAGACATATGCACCTTTGCAAGTGGACACTCCGCTGTACCCTCGAGCATATGGATGCTCGTTCGCGACTCCAGTCTCTGCCCGGCGCCTACGAGGCGCTCATCAACGAGCGTAATCGTGCTCCCGGTGTCGCGAAAGCCCATCACTACAGTTCCGTTCACCACAACTGGCCAACAAAACTGCGTGAACACATCTGTTCTGACGGTGTCATTGCCGGCCTGATGCATTTGCATCGTCCGAGACGGCAAGTTTGCCTTGTTTGGGTGATTCCCTCCCGACGGTTGTGCGTTGCCCGTCGCATCTCGAGGTAATGGAGCAGCCTTACAGTCTCTCTTTACGTGTCCCTGTCGCCCACAGTTGAAACACGTCGGCGCGGATCTACACTCCTTCTTCAGGTGACCGACTTTGCCGCAATTGAAACAGCCGACAGCTGACGACCGCGAGGTAGTCTCGGCCCGCTTGTCCGGAAGGTGCGACTCGTTTTAGGCAAAAACTTCGGATTGCCCCCCGACTTCCGGTTCTCCTCGTAGCGGTCGACGAGCTTCGCAAACTCCTCGTGAGTTTCTGGTCGCCAGTCTCGGACCCAGGTCACCACCTCCCGCGGCAGAGCTCGCTCCATTTGCTCCATGACGAGCAAGCTCTTCATTCAACGATCAAAGAAATGACAGATCTTCGCTGTCCACTCCGTGCACAGGTTTTTGCCTGTTCGCTTGGTGTTTCTGAACTTGTCTCGGTAGGTGTCGGCGTTTAGGTGGTAGCGGGAGAAAAGCGCCGTTTTCACGGGCGCGTAGTTTTCCGCCTCCGCTACGGACAACTCGAAGTATGCCTCCAGAGCGATCCCCGTCAAAACAGACGCCAATAGACCTTTTCTTTAACGGCGCCGCCATCTTGAGAATTGCGGCGCCGACGACGCCGCCTAGCGGCTTAGAAAAAGAAATACCGGCTAGTTCTGGCAGCACAGCTATCTCGGTAGGCAACGGTGTGGGTATGGGGGGAACTTGGCTAGACTTGGCTATGGTGGGCTGCAATAACTTGGTTGGAGATTGTCTGGTTGAATCCAGCTGGCTACTCACAGGCCATCACCTTGCCTCCTCGAGAGAACGACGATGAAGACGGTGGGGTGTTTTGATTGAGTTTCCACAACGAAAGAATATATTAGCCGTTTAATGTAGTCAATGCAGGTAAGCTCTCGGCATTTGATAGCTCCATCTTGAGTAGTGGCATGTAGACTTTTGTATAAATTTCACATACCATGGAGCTTGCAGTGATAACCTAATTGGACCACCTGCACCGGGAAATAAAATCGGTCCTCTTGTCGTAATCGAAGTGGTCGTGAGCTTAAACGTGACGTTGAGTGTGATACGAATCTCTCGCGATTCAAGCTCGCAATCGACTGACTTCATAAATAAGGATTCTTGGGGAAAATGCGAAGCTCGATAACATTGCAGCCACACTCGCGCTGCAGCTTCTTGTGCTCATTGCACACTTTCTGCTATTGCTCTTATGCTTTTTAAAGTTATTTATCCATCCGACGACCACGCAGTGGTAGCCAGACAACCGTAGATTTTCGGAAATTGCAGCACGGTAAAAAGGAGCACTCGGAACTAACTCATGCACGACGTCCGTTTTTAAGCCTTTTCGCCCATACCCTTAGCGGTTGCATACCCTGTATCAGCGGGCAATCCAAAAATGCAACAGGTCTAGGGTACGTCAGTTACTGGCTGGTTTGAGGTTATGCGAAAAAGGTCTATAGGCTAGCTTGCAGATTGGTGGATAACTGTCTGCTCGCTTTATTTACTGCCACATAAGCAAGTTATTTAAGAAGATCTTGAACAGCTTGAAAATGAACTTCCAAGCTCGTACCTGCTTCTTGGAGATTTTAATTCACACAGTAAATTGTAGGGTAGTGAGCTGGATAATTTGAGAAGTAAAGTTGTGGAACGATACCAATAAAAACATCCAGTTAGCCTTTTAATTTTTTTTTAATTCTTGCATTGTGCGATAGACTGTGACGCTTGACCTGTGGAGCCTTCGTCAGACAGTGTTGGTGGTGACGACATTGATATTGAGACTATTTAAGGAGGTGGACTACAGAAAGAAGTTAGCTGAGTTTACGACGTCATCCTGTCTATTTTCTGTCTCTTCTGAGTTTTGCTGTTTCCTCTCCAAACCGGTCTCAGATACGATGCTTCCGCTGTTTCACTGCTTTGATTCGTAAATATCAAACATATGTAGCAAATATTAATGCACATTCATAATGTTGCCGGCCGAGAAGCGAGTTTGCCACGATAAACGCAGGATCAGCGCAAGCTCAGAACAAGCCTCCACTTACCTTTTGAAAAGAACTACAATCTTGGTGGTGCGCAATACACGTTGCAGAGGCGTGTAAAAGCTAATCGTAAGCTCGCACTGAGTAAAGTCAACGGATCCTGAGAAAGTAGCGCCAAGCTCCCCGTATGGTTGCCATTTTGGCTCTGAAAATGAGCAGTTTGTCTTTGACCTCTCTATTGTTTGCGAGCCAATCTAAATTCGCTGGTGACGGGTATCTTTATAGAGACGTTTCTTGTATACCGATATTTTGCTATCAACATAGGCGAAACAAGCGTACATCTTCGTACCGCCACTGCATGCAGTGTCGGTGCTTGGAGACATTGAAAAATATTTTTCTCGTCTTGAAATACGGAAGAAGAAAAATATCATTGTACGATATTTGTGGAAATGGGCATGATTGTTAAGTTTATCGCATACACAGTGCCAAGGACGTTTATATGGGCAAGGAACGCGTTCAGTACGATGATGATTAATTGTGATCTTGGGGCGACAGGATTAAAGCGACCCTCTCGAAGCTTTGAAAATAGGAAGGGCCCGAAACATCGCTCGCCATCCGTTTTGCCAGATGGTCCCACCAAACAACCGCCAAACCGCTGTGGAAGGTAAACCCCAAGTATAACCAAAGCCGTAAAGAATATAGCCAAAATAGCGAAGACTAAATCAATGATTTTGAAGCCTTTTATTGACAATGTTTCTACATACATACAAAACGAAAATCTTTTTTGAACCCTTAGGTGCGCCTGATTTTGTGTACATTACGTCACTTGTGTGTGTATGTGTGTCTGTGTGTTAGAGAGAGAGAGAGAGAGAAGAATAATCTATTTATCAAAGAGCAGACTTTGTCTTCGTCGTCTGGTGGGTAGTCCTCTCAGTCCAGGAGACCACGGTCCTTGGCTGCCCGCCGGGCCCTGTCGATCAGCTCGTTCTCTTCACCAAGGTCCAGGCTGGTCAGCCGGTTCTCCCACTGCTCTCCGGTGGGTATCATTACAGGTTGTATTGCCGTGCTTTCTTGGGATCTCCACACCATGTGGTAAAGGCTGTTGGGCACCTTGCAGGCCCTGCAGTCAAATAATCTCCGATTAGAGAAAAAGAGTGAGAATGAACTTTATTTATCGAAGAGCAGACTGTCTTCGTCCCCTAGTGTGTGGTCTCCTCAGTCCAGGAGACCAGGGTCCTTCGCTTGTTGGGGCCCTGTTGATCACCTCGATCTGTTCACCAGGGTCCACGCTTGTCGGCCAGATCTCCCAACTGCTTTCTGGTGGGTCTCACTATGGGTTGTATTGCCATGCTACCCTGGCATCCCCACACCACGTGGTTGTGGTTGTTGGGCACCTTGCAGGCTTTTTAGTTATATTCGTAGCAAGCTGGATGTCTCAGGTGGTACAGTAGACCATGTGGATATGGGTTGGTTTGCAGCTGCCTCCAAGAGACTGCTTCTTCCCTGGATAGCTTTGGGTGGGGTGGTGAATATACCCTCTTTCTAGTCGGTAGTCAATTTTTCAAAACAAAGAACTTCGGAAGGATGAAACTCTGTAAAACAATGACCCTTACTTCGTAGGTTTCCAAAAGTACAAAACACAAAGAGAGGTTTATTGTAAATCCCGGGAGATATGATCATAAAATAAAATAACAGAACACATATGCAGAACAGTCAGAACACTGGGAGTTTGAAACCAGAACTCTCAATATCTAAGGTCCTCACCAATATACCACCGGTCTTATTTTGTGTGTGTAAAATATAAGCGTCCCCGATCCCGGATTCAAGCTGTTCCTGATTGTGTTGTCCTCCCTTGGAATTGGCGGCGACTGGAAGGCAGTCAATTGTTTAGCGGTGAAGCCGCGGACTTCTCGTTTTCACAAACGTTTGTGCCTAAGAATTCTTAAAATGGGCACCAAAGCAGCGTTTGAATATTTCAGTCTCCATCCAGGTAGAAGACGCCCTACCGGGCCTGTGGTAACACTGCTATCTGTTTGTTTGGTTTCTTCCACTGCGCTGTAGGGCGACCGCATGAACTCCGCAAGCATTACTTCTCTGCGCATTGTGAAAACCCCGAAGTTTGTCGAAGTTTGAAGCTTTTCTCCTTCCTCTCTCTGCTCTCGACTATACTTCGTTTCAGCTGAAGTGCAGACGCAGCCGATGCTACAAGCGCGAACATGTGGCCTAAAACAGTGCTTGCGCTGCACGAGCGCGGGTGCTTGGCAGGGTAGTTGAAAGCCCGGAGCTCGCGCTAGTAGCATCGGCTGCGTCTGGACTTCGGCTGAAACAAAGTATAGCTAAAAGAGAAAACAATTTTCCGAAAATATTTGGAAGCTTGAAAATTCACTAGTCGAATTTGAGGTTGGACAAAACTTCGCCGCATCCCTAGAAAGAACCCCAAAATAGCCACATAGTCAACCACCAACTTTCGACGCCAACTAGAAAAACAAATGTAGCCCAATTGGCTATATATAACTAAATCCGGCAACACTGATTGCCATGGCAACGTGCACCGATCAGTCAATCAACTTGTGAAGTTTTAGTCGTTTGTACGCAGGTATCTGTTTGTTTACAGCTAGAAGGCTGGGAAGGCAATGGGGCGATTTTCCCTGAATCCAGTGGCTTTAGCGGTGAGCAGTAACAGACAAAACTATGACCGCCAGTTAATGCCAGCTTCGGCACCACGACGCTCTTGAGCAAACAGGGAGTAAATAATTTACATGCGTGATCAGTGAGGAGCACTTACAAACTACGGCCACTATAGCATAACAAGCAGAACTCGCCCGCTGGGACGGTTGATAACGCAGGAGAAAAACACGGCGGAAGAAGTAGCAGTACGAACAAGCAACCTCCTTGAGTACGCGCATGACATCAGTGCACAAGATTGCTTGAATAACAGCCAAACCGCTGAATGCCCGCTGAGAAGCTGGCGGTAGCAATTTTCATATCGGTTTTAGCTTGGGTCGCGGTTTGCCATTAGTGTAATGTTTGGCAGTGTTCGTGTTTTGTCTTCGAAAATGGAAATCGGCCATTTATTTTGTTTGAAATTTGATTGGAGTTACCCTTGAACCCATTATTTAAAACTTAATCCCACGTTTTTCTTCGTAGTAGCAGAAGTCATCCGCAGGTCGTAAAACCAATGTAAGGCTATTCGAACAGGAAAAGTTGTCTTGGAGCGGGGAGACGGGAGTTCATTATAAATATCTCATTCTTAAAAAAAAAAAAAAAAAAAAGATGCAGGCAAAAACAAAAAAAAAAAGAGCGCGTGAGATTTAGGACGTTTAAATCACTCCGTTCGCTTTTTCGGCCCGCGTCAAAGACCGACGACGGTAAAAAGTCGTTGACACAATTGCGTTAAAAAATCCTGTGTATGTTTATACAGCCCGAAGTTAGTCTGCCTCAGCGGGTGACCAATTCAGCCAGTGCAGTACAACCACTAGCCTTGGGTACTTTAACATGCACCCCGCAGAAGTGTTATACCCCTGTCAGACGGGCACCTCAAATGACAGTTACCCCAAATGACATTCAGTGTAAATGTCATTTAGGCAGTGTCACACGGCAACTCAAATGACATTTGACTTAAATGACATTCGAGCTCAACTGAGTTGTCCCAAACTCATTCACGGCTCGTAAACGTGTAGTCTCGTCAACAGCGGTCAGCACAAGTTCCGCGAATTGAAATAAAACATTATAAATAATATAAATACAATTGAAAACAATGCTTGTAGCAATTATTTTTAGAAAAAATGCTTATAACGTGTATATCTCGCATACCTTTTGCGATATATTTGTTTAATATACTCGCGGTCTCAGTTGCGCGTCAGGAACGCGATCCGACGTTCCGGCAGTTCCGGATCCATCGCACTACGATCATTGTCGTCAGCAGGCTTCATCACTACAGGGTCACGGTCTTCGCTTGAATCGATCGCAGACGTAAACGTCAACGAGGTATACGAATCCGGCGAAGAACGAAAGAGCGCGAGGAACAACGGCGAGCAAGATGCATGGAGTTCCGAAGGCAGATGAGCCAAGCGGCGGAACAGCTTCGGCTACGGATTACTTGGGATTGCTGACGTCGTGTCATATTTGCCACAAAACACCTTGTCTCTGTCAAAACGTGTACTTAGTTTTCATCGCCGTGTTTGAATTTTATGTTCTGAGAATTCATTACATTTTATTTACTTAGTAAACAATAAAATAAACACTAGTTTGCCGGGTTAACAACAGACCGCTATCGTGATAGACATCACCTAAATGACATTCGAGTTGCCCGTCTGACAGGTCACGACTTAAATGTCATTTGAAAATCCTAAAGGCCTTTAGCGTAAATGACATTCAAGGTGCCCGTCTGACAGGGGTATTACACGACCGTACGCCGGTCGATGCTCATCCAGATCGAAACGAGCAAGGGGTGGGGACTGAACATTTCTTGCGTCCACTGCGTTGTGTTGCGTTGCGTCGGGCAGCACAGCGCCTCCTCGTGGGCTCGTCGTATGAATCGCCATAGCAACAGCTCGAAGCAATCGGTCCTAAAGCCCGGTTCACGCAGTTGCGTTTGACTGCGTTTGACTGCGTTGCGGCAGCGAGACACCAGGACATCCCTGCTGCTTATATCGCGTGCCAAGAAGATTCCTTGAATTGGATTCCACGCTTCATACGAAGCACAGATGTGCCGGTGACTCGCTTTCGGTTCTCGCCGCAACGCAGTCAAACGCACTCAAACGCAAGTGTCTGAACCGGCCTTAACGCAGTCAAACGTAGTCAAACGCAGCTGTACAAATGAGCCTTAAAATGGCCCATAAAACGAATTTTGGGCTGGAATAAATCATTTTATATTGGGATTTTACTAATAGGACATCGTTCGGTGGGCCAAAAGAAGAAAGGTAGAAAGTCAAAAGCCTGACTTTCGGAACGAAAATTTGGAAACACAGCGGACTATTTTGTACCTCCTTCCCTTCGTAAGCTCACTGCCTTTTCACTATGATACATCCACGGACCCCGCAGCGCGTGAGCGGTGCCAACCTGATGTCAGCCGAGCCCAGCTCACGCATTGGACACGAGAACTGCGTCACTCGGACGTATGCGCTCGTCAACAATCAACCCGTCGACGAATATTTGGATTCGCGTTCGTGACCAATGAGTGCCCTGACGGAAATTATCGTCACTGGCGAATGACAAGTTCTATGGTGTGCATGAAAAGCACGGTGGAAGCTAGGAGTCATCGCACCGGTGCCGAAGAATGTCACGACGACGGGATTTCACAATTCGCATTTGAGTTGAGGATTAAAGCTAAGGAGGAAGAAGTAGGAAAATCGTTTTATGACCCCTTTAGGGCGAATTAGGCTCCCACCTAAAGCACTGCGTTTTCAAGGCGCAAGCCTGCTTCGCTAGCATGAACGGATG
Source organism: Ixodes persulcatus (assembly GCA_013358835.2). Lineage (NCBI taxonomy): Eukaryota > Metazoa > Arthropoda > Arachnida > Ixodida > Ixodidae > Ixodes > Ixodes persulcatus. The sequence continues at coordinate 272,921 of JABSTQ010010642.1, read as the reverse complement.
AATAGATGCTGCTGAACCGTTTTAATTCGGCGGTGTCTTGCGCCACCTAGCTAGTCTTTCCAACTTCCATAGGTAATAAGTAATACTCCAACAGGTCTTTAAAAGTGCAAGTGGCGGACAATAAAATATACTTTCTAGAACGACAAATTAAGTCTACTGAACCTGTTTAATCGTCTCTCATGCGTGTGAGGGAACAAAGACTAATTCTCCCCAGTGTGTCGGTGGATGTAAACGGATTCGCTTCTTTTTTTTTTAATTCTATGTCATCTTGTAAAGACGAACTCTTGAACACAAGCCCCCGACTGGGAAACGACTGCACATAACTACCGAGCCAAACAGGTTCTAGACAGAGTTTCGGTCTTTAAGGTCAAGTACAGTTCGAGGTCAGCTAGAAAAAGTGCAATCAAATCGCCAAGCCGTTTAATTAGTTTTTGTTTTCGATCGCTTCTAGTATATCAAAGTAAAGCGACCTATACCTTCTTTCAGCACAATCGAAAGCGCAGCCGACGCTACAACCGATTCAAGCAAAACAAGGAGGGCAATAAAGGCAACGTCACGACATTGTTCATCCTTCTGTGAGGGTACTACCACCGACCAAACCACCCAAGCGCAGAGTATGCACGCGAACCCTGGATGCTTGGGAATCTCCATTGAACCATTTATCAGCCCAGAAACCATACAAAATATAGTAATGTTTGCATCTGCTAAATAAAAAAAAAAAGGAAAGGCGGTAAAACTTAAAAAGATGGAAGTGACAAACAAAAAACAATAAAACCATTACACTTCGCAGCAATGAGGGTATGAAAAATGTCACGTGTGTTGATAGTTGCGTAGTAGAAGAACTTGTGTAAGCCATTTTACAGCGAATTGACTCATTCAATAAAATGGCGTTCGATGAAACGGTTTGGATCAGAAAGCGTTCGATGAACCGGCATTCGATGAAACGACGTTCGACGAAACGTCCGGACCCAGATCGAAGCTTACATATGTACGATGCAAACAGGCTTCGGACAGGCTTGGGGCGCGTCCACAGAAAACTCCGTCAGTGTATCTCCAGGGACCATCCTGTATTTTGTATGACGTATGAGTAGTGGGACTGCGGAGTTAGTACCTTCGTGACTTTGGCACGTAATCTCGAGCGTGACGTCACGCTCATAAAGTCACGGCGTTCATGTGATGTAACGGAGTTTTAAGAAGTGCACTCTGACGACAGCTCCCGAACACCGCGGTAGACGTCATGGCGTACAGACGACGTCATTACGCGAACGCTGCGTTGACGTCATGGCGTTCACGTGAGGCCATCAGCGTGAGGGTCTTCGGATGTTGTCACGTGACGTGACCTAACGTAAGATAACGTAAACAGTGACGTCCCGTCACTCACGACGTCCTTTGATGTTACGTGACCTAACACAATGACGTCACAGACGACCTACGAATGATATGAATTTAGAGCTGTCCTTAAAGGGGCTATGCAACAATTGTTTTACTTTGCGCAAATACCGCTTAGAACGGATCCCTGACGTTAATGACCTATGAAACACGCCTTCGTTTTTCACCCCACGCAATAGAAGTCCCAGAAAAAAATGAAAGAAAAACGAGCAGCGTTCACGCCCTCAACTCGCAGCCAGAACAAGCGGCCACGTGATCTGGAGCCGATTATATGCCGCCAATGTTGATCATAGCCACGCGCTGGGGTTGGAAAAGCACAGGACACGCGCTGAGTTCCAGACATTGTTCTGGCTCGGCTATTGTCGTCGTTGCAGCGATTGGACACGGGCCACTACCCGAATGCTTCTCGAGCTATCAATTATCACGAGCCCAAATCGAGTGCCCACGCAATGCTCGGGTCCAATCTATGAACCGCATTCAAATATCGTCATATGGGTGTACTGCGATCTCCACGTTACGTCATCAAATTTTGCAAAGGAGAGATTGAATGAAAATGATCGCTTTTCTCCTTGAAATTACACCGCAACAAAGGAGTTTCTTGGCCAGTGGTATTGCATGCGAGTATCCTTGAGTCCCACTAGTGCCAGTAAGCTCGTGTAAAGTGAAAAACATTTCAATTGAATATCGTTGCACAGCTCCTTTAAGAAGTACCAAAAAGACGGGCAGTTTTTCTGTTTTTTTTTTCTGACGTGGTAGCTTGTTTCTGCCTGGTGCACGAAACGAAAGCAATGCGGAGAGCAAGTCGTCTGCTTAACGCAGAGGGATTGCGATGACGTCAGATTTCCGAGCTTTTATTTGCTGATTGAGAAAAACAGTGGGTAGACCTCAGGGCATCTGGCAACGAGGTCTACCCACTATCCTTCCAATCGGAGCCAATCAAAGCGCTGCGTCGTTCAGACGTCACCGCAACTCCCGCGCAAGAAGCAGACGACTTGCTCTCCGGATAGCTGGGGAATCAAGGGTTCAATTCAGTGTTTGTTGTCGTTAGATGACGCACAAAAAGAGGTCCAGTTGCATTTTGTCAGCTTATACATTACTTCATACTTAGTATCAGTGGCGTCACTAGGGTCAGCGGCACCCGGGGCGGTGGCCAGCGGCGACAACCCCCCCCCCCCCCCCCCGGCTCGTTGCCGGCCTACATCCCCCCCCCCCTCCGCTCGTCGCTCGCCGCGACACCCCCCCCCCCCCCCCACCCTCCGCTCGTCGCTCGCCGCGACACCCCCCCCCCCCCCCTCTCTCGTGGACCGTCGCGACACCCCCCGGAGCGCTGCACCCGGGGAGGTCCACCCCCCCCCCCCCCGCACCCCCCTTGTAACGCCACTGCTTAGTATACAACGCTGTCAAAGCCATAGTTACTGGATAAAACTCAGTTCATAAGCTTCCTAGATCGTCTTGCGCCTTTTCGTGGCGACGGAGCCGGCGAAACGTTGAATGCACGTTGGCTGTGGTATAAAATATTTATATTGTGGTTTTCCTGGCAAAGAATAAAGTTCAGCAAAACGTTTGCGAAAAAAAAAAAAAAAAAGCTCGAGGTACACCTAAGCATTTCTTATGGAAGCCGCACGTCCGCTCCCTTTGTCGTCTGCTGCGTACTAGCGCGCGCGCGCTTCGGGATCCCGGAGGCCATGGCGCAGCGGCCAATAAGAGCCCCGTTGACGCGAGCCAGCCAATGGAACCGAAGGCGAATTGCTCCTATTGGGATCGCAGCGGAAACTAGGAGCCGTTTTCGCGCTTCAAACTGATGACGTCAGCTCGCTCCATGAGACAGTTAATGCTTTCGCATTAAAAAAAAGCGTCGTCCGAAAACTGTTTTTTGCCGTTGCCCATATTGACCTTGTCGCTGGTGGCTCTATGAACGCTATTCGCCCGCACCTGCTCGCGTGCAGGTAACATTGCGGTACCGCTTTCGAACGCGCCGCTCTTCCGTAGAGCTTGCCAGCAGATAGACCAAGAACGCTTGGTCAAAGCTACTGGCGCGAGCGGACGATTTCATGTATGGTTTCGTCTACGCGAGAATGCGTGCGAAGGAATCTGCGAGATCAAGGATCATGTTTGCGCCGTCAGATTTGGCAGCGTAGTATAAAACAGAGTAGACACTTTTCGTTGCAAACGCCACCAAGCGGTGCTCCAGTCTTTGACGCCCCAGCAAACTTCCGGTTTACAAAAAGAATGAACAAAAACCACCTTAACAGCGCTGCTTCAAACGTCGATGAAACATTTAACTACCAATTCTCCAGGCCAACGCCAAAAGAACCAAGAAGCGCGAGTTCTGTTCAAATATTTTGAACATTCTTGTAAATTAACTTGACTCCTTCAAGACGTTAAATGGGCGATGCAACGATTTCTGTACTTTGCGCAAATACCCTTAAAAACAAATTCCTGGCGTTAATGACCTGTGAAACACCCGTTTCTTCTTAACCACACGCAGTTGAAGTCGCAGAAAAATAATTAAAAAAAAAAAACGAGCAGCGTTCACCCCCTTTAACTCGCAGCCAGAACAAGCGGCCACGTGATCTGGAGCCGATTGTATGCCGCCAATATTTATCATAGCCACGCGCTGGGGTTGGCAATGCACAGGTGACGTGCTAAGTTCCAGACATTGCAGCGATTCGACACGGGCCACTTAAAGGGATACTGAACCATAGAATTTAGTGTCCATATTAAGTGGCGCACGTTCTTTCCACGAGCCAGCAGCCGCCGGTGTGCGCGAGCACACGCAACAAAAATGACGTCAAAGATCTCCATTCGCGGTTAAGATGGCAGTGAAATGCATGGGCTTCGGGCGAAAGGAGAATAAAGACAAGTTTTTCATCTATACAGTGGTGTCTGGTGTAAAAGGTAAGCGATTAATTGGTCTAACAAGCATGTAGCTTTCACTTGTAGAGATGAAAAGCCTGTCTTTATTCTCCTTTGGCCCGAAGCCCATGCATTTCACTGTCCTCAAGCGTGAATGGAGGTCTTTGACGTCATTTTCGTTGCGAGTGCTCGCGCACACCGGCGGCTGCTGGCTCGTGGAAAGAACGTGCGCCACTTATTATGGACACTAAATTCTATGGTTCAGTATCCCTTTAAAGCCCCTTCATGTTGCAAAAGCACAAGGCACGTGCAACGTGCAGCCCTTGGGAAGATCGAGGCGGCACAGCGCAGCACTGAGCTGGATTTCAGACGCCATGAATTTCCCAGAAGGGGCGCGCGGCCCCTGCCTCGAGCATGTCTACAACAATGAATGGCGCCACTTTTCCCAGAATCCACCTCTTTCGAAATTATGGTTCCTGAGTTTCTGGTATGAAAACACATGTTCGCGTTCCATGGATTCACGAGCGGCCATGGCATGCTTTCAATCGAGATCTCGTGAAAGCGCTCGTGGTGTGCACGCGCGTTCTCTACCCAAAAATCTCGAACCGGTGACTTCGTAAAAAGGTGGATAGAGGGGCTTTAGAGCCGCTACCCCAAAAGCCGGTTCAGACACTTGCGTTTAAGTGCGTTTGACTGCGTTGCGTCGAGAACCGAAAGCGAGTCACCGGCACATCTGTGCTTCGTAAGAAGCGTGGAATCCAATTTATCAGGTGTCCCCCAGGGCTCCGTCTTGGGCCCACTGCTATTCCTCATATATATTAACGATTTACCCTTACGCGTTACTTGCCAAATCCGTATGTTTGCCGATGACTGCGTTATTTACCAACCAGTTACTAACATTTCTGACCAAATCAATTTACAGGAAAACCTCAACCGCATCCAGGAATGGTGCGACCACTGGCTCATGTCACTTAATCCTAATAAATGCAAACTAATGTCCTTTCATCGCCGAACCAACCCTTTCCTTTTCCCCTATTCAATTGCTAACACTCCCGTCGAACTAGTACAGTCCTATAAATATCTTGGTGTCACCTTAGGTAGCGACCTATCATGGCGCGCACATGTCACTAACATTATCTCATCAGCAAATAAAAGTTTAGGATTTCTAAAACGCCATCTACGTACCGCTCCCCAAAGCATAAAACTGCTAGCATACAAATCACTCGTAAGGTCAAAGCTAGAATACGCATCCCCCATCTGGAGCCCGCACCAAGCCTATCTCAGTTATGCACTCGAACAGGTTCAGAACCGCGCCACCAGATTCATCCACTCATCTTACTCGTACAAAGTTAGTATCTCATCCTTAAAAGCTGAATCGGGCCTCTTAGACCTCTCCTCTCGTCGCCAAACTGCTAGCTTATGTCTATTTCACAAGTTTTTCTATTCTCCGCTCCATCACGCGCCCTACATCGTACCCCACGCCCGCATCTCCCTCCGAACAGGTCACCCTTTGCAGGTCACCCGTCACCGCACTCGAACTGCCACTTTTTTCAATTCCTTCTTCCCCCGTACTGCAACAGACTGGAACGGCCTTCCCGGCGATGTTGCTACGATCACCTGCCCATTAAGGTTTGCTGAAGCTGTGTCAACCATCAATCCAGCGTAACAACCTATTGTTCAAGTTATTGTTTTTTTATATTTTCCCACCCCTTATGTAATACCCCTCTCGAAGGGGTCTTTAAGGAAATAAAGTGAAGTGAAGTGAAAGTGAAGGAATCATCTTGGCACGCGATTGAAGCAGCAGGGATGTCCTGGTTTCTCGCTGCCGCAACGCAGTCAAACGCAGTCAAACGCAACTGTCTGAACCAGGCTTAACGCTTCTCGAGCTATCGATTATCACGTGCCCGAATTGAGTGCCCACGCAATGCTTGGGTTCAATATAGGCGTTTGCAAGCATGGCGTCCCGGCTGGTGCCCCATCCGTGCAAGCACGTGCAGCATGCACGTGAAGATAGCCTTGGTAGGCCTGGAATTCCACGTGCTTGCTCACACGAGGAAGAGCATGGCGGCCGCCAGATGCCCTGTTTGCAATCGTCTATAGACCTTTCCAAAAAAGGGCACTTGGCAGGTTCCATTTTCAGTGTTCGTGCGTATGGCGCGTGATTTGCTCGCTTTCCGAAGCGACGAACGTGCGCGTTCTGGACTGTGATTTAACACGTGTGGACTGTGATTTTTGTAAACAGTGGAAACGTCTATATGAGCGGCATGAAACTATCGTCACTGGGCGGTACTGCGACTGCCCAGCTACTTCATCAAGCTTTTCGAAGCAGAGCTTGAGTGAAGACGCGCGCTTTTGTCCTCGAAATTACACCGTAACAAAGAACAGCTTGTCCCATTTACCGTCGTCCGTCGGTTCCGGTTTTTCGAAAATGTGTAACATCAACCAGCTCCCCTGCCTACTCACTTTATCTGCAACAAAGGACTTACTTGACCAGTGGCGTCGCGTGCGAGTGCCCTTGAGTCCCACGCACACTAAACATTATCACGCCCTTTTGGGTGTAAATGGCTTGTCCTATAACTAACGCCCTTATGGGTGTAGCAAAACGCCCTAAGAAAAGGGCGTTTTTCCTAACACCCCTAAAGGACGGCGATATTCCTAACACCCCTAAAGGACGGCGTTATTCCTAACACCCTTAAAATAGGGTGCGATTCCACTGTACACCTTTTTATTAGGGTGTTATGACTGCGCAGTACGCCCTCTAAATTGGGTGTACCAGCGCCAGAAAGGAAAATAAAAAAAGACACGATGACCAACACCCATAAAGTAGGGTGTAATAACCCAAAAGAGTGCCCGAAAAAATGACTGCAAAGGAGTCGAAACATGCCTGGTTCACTTTTTATTTTTCGATCAAGGTTCTACCAGGATTTACTAAATTCTCTATAGACGATTGCAAGCAGGTCATTTGGCCGCAGCCATGTCTGTGCTTATGCGGGAAAGTGCATACAATTACAAGCTTGCCAAACGGCAAACCTACGGTCACGCGCGCGTCATCAAACTTGGCGGGCAAGACTGAAAGAAATAGTTCCCCTTTATCCTCGCAATTTCACCACGACCAAGACGCTTCTGAACCAGTGGCGGTCCGTGCGTGTAAGGTAATGAACATTCCAAACGGATATTGTTTCATAACCCATTTAAATTGTACAACCGAAGGCCCTAGTTCAATCTCCAACATTACTTTTCTTGCGACATTTATGCTTTCTAGCACTGGTGACGTGGACAAAACTGGCAGGCTTGCAAAGACAAAACGACCGGGAGTTGCTTGGGACGTAAGCGGCAGTTCATGTTTGTAACAATAAAATACTCTATTGAGACGGAAGCAGGACTACTATCAGAAGCATGCTGGCAGAGTACTTACAAATAAAAGAGCGATCTCATGTAATCCGTGATAGATGCATAATCCGATTCGGGCAGCACAGAACAATCCACAAACACAATGTCGAGGATGAAGGCGGTCGCTCACATTCAACGGAAGTTTGGTGGTCGCCGACGAACAGCTCTTTGTCGTTATAGGTGCGTAATCCGATTCGGGCAGCACAAAACAACGGAAACACAATGTCGAGGTTGAAGGCGGTCGATCACATTCAACGGAAGTCTCACGGCCGCCGATGAGCAGCTCTTTGTCGAAACGCGTCCAACAAACACAGCACAATAATTCCATGGACTCCGACAAAATAAATGACCATTACCGAAAAGTTGGCATGGATGTATTCGGGCCGTTCACGACGAAAAATCCCGGCCGCGACTGCAACGCTCGTGGAGAAAAACACCTTGACGGGCGCCCCTTTTTGAAAACCGGACCTAAGTGGCCCCTAAAACTCATCATAACTTGACATACGGCAAGGACTACGGTTCCAGTGAGCCCATCAGCGCGCAAGAGCGAGCCACGTGACAAATGTTCGTCCAGGCGTTTCTGTTCTACGGAGAGCGGTCACGTGTTTCGCGCCGCCCCTCTGATTTGCTAGAAGCGGCCTTCGACTCGCTCACAGCCACACGAAGACACAAAAGAAGGTGTGGAGGCTTATCAGAAGACGAGGTCAAAGGGGGTTGGACAAAGCAGCTAATCCCCCTCCGCTGCTTTGTATTGCCACCTGCACTGTCGAGGGAAGGTCGCGAAATGGGACTCGTCTGGAATTGCTTTGCGTAGTACAACCTTGAGCGCATCAAACTGACACTCATGTAGAAGGGCATGCTCTGGTACGGACCGCGAGATCACAAAATAAATACAAAAAAAAAAATTTGAAAGCCGTCGAAGCACGGGACAAAGCTAAGACGCTGAGAGCATGAAGCAAAAAGAGACGCGGCTTCACGTATAACAAAAAAAAAAAAAAACACGTCGGGACGCTAGATATTCTGGTGTCATTACGCAGAGATAAGAGTCGTGAACCCTAGCGGGGGTGTCATGAATCCGGCACTTTCGATGGTTTCCGACATTGCTTCCTCAGAAGTGCACACAAAAATAAAATCTCAGTGAAGGTGCTATAAGTAGTGCGTAACCCAGTCAGGTGAGTTTGTAATACCCGAAATAAAGGCGCCACAGTTTGTTCAAGGCTTTATCGCAGGAGGTCTTTCTCGGGTTAAAAGTAAGTAGATTCCGTTTCGCTCAATCTTGTTTTATTTTGTGGTTTAACGTCGGATTTTAGGCAGACAAGAAATAAAAATACCTCGCCGGCATAGCCGATTCACGCAGGACACTCTTGACACTCAACCAAAAACGGCGCCGCGTAAGGTATGTCAAGATGGCGTCGGCGCGACCCATCCCATTTTTCACAAATAATAATAATAATAATAATAATAAATCTTTATTTCCATCGATGGTGATGGTGGGACCCGTGGAAAAAAGCTGCAATATGCAGCTTGGCTGGTCCTCGGGCCCCTACAATGGTCAGCAGCAACGGAACGGAAATAAAAATAAAAAATACACACAAAAAGCAACAATCGAAAGATACGCAACTACGCACTTGCCTGCTTTTGAAGCAAATAGACAGACACAAAAAGCAGCAAAAATTTACAAAACTGCACTTTTGTCTATCAATTTAGCAAAATAAAACAAAAAATAGAAATCGGATACAAGTCAGGAGCAAAAATACAAACGCAGTTCTTTAGACGTTTTGGAGTCAAAATCTATGTCATTAATATAAAAATTATTTAGCAAGTGTGGTAGGGCAAATTTAAGCATTTGGAGACCATAGTTCGTTCGCTGAGTGACCATCTTCCACTTCTCCGCGCCGCGAGTGGGGTATGCTGGTGAATTTTCCTGTAAACCTGCAAGGTTTACTAACTTTACATATTGGCTAGAACAAAATGGTATCGGCACAATCTTTCCGATAAATTCCTTAACGGCGCAATACTGTGTACTGCCTCGGTTGTATATTTACACGTCTTCGTTCATTTTTGCTAGCGGAGATTATTTATTTAAAATCAAAATTGAACTGATACAACTGATGCACGCGCGACACGTAATTTTCTGCTCGTGTCGGACGGAGAGTTCAATCGGAGTTGCAAATATATTCTCTAGAACGTCCTAATCATACGCCACTTCATGTGGCGATTAATTATACTCGATGTTTGTACCGCCGTACATCAGCAACAGCTTCACGAAAGCAATAGACATGAACGGCTATGAAATCATGGGTGTATTTGACAGCATCACCATTACACCCCTTTCACACCATGTGAATGAAGGGCGTAAAATTCGCCCATACACCCTTTTTACATGATTTTGGACACAATTGCTACAAGTGGGGCGTAAAAAGGGCGTGTAAGGGGTGTAAGACGTCAGCACACCCTTTTTACACCTACCGATATTCAGAAATCGTGTACAAATGGTGTAAAAGGGGTGTTTTTCCTAACTTACACCCTTCTTACACCATTTTTACACGCTTATGGGTGTTACAATGTTTAGTGTGCAGGGCCAGTAATCTCGTGTAAAGTAAAATACATTGCAATTGAATATTGTTGCACCGTCACCTTAAATCATTACAGCCCCTCGCTAAATCTTCAAATTTGTTGTCTGTGTAGCATTTATGATTTCTAGCATTTGTAACATAAGGAAGCACGACAGGCTTGCAAAGACAGAGCCACCGGAAGTCACTCGGTACGCAAGCAGCGGTTCATGTTTGTAAACTGTAAAAAGGGATATAGTGTCTGCGGTTATAGACCTCTCCTAAAAAGGTCACTTGGTCGGTTCACTTTCCTGTGTTCGTGCGTGTGGCGCGTGATTTTCTCGCTTTCCGAAGCGACGAACATGCGCGTGCTGAATTGAGAAGACCGCACGTTAGGCTGAGGACTTGTAAATATTGGGTCGGTGTGTACAGCGCACGTGCGTTGAGAACTTATTTACTCTGCTCCACTCTTCAGATTTCGCTTTAGAGGCGTTTACATGGATTTGAGAAATGAATGTACTCGGTCTAAGGAAACTATAGATTGCGTAGACAACATTTTTTTTTATACCCAATCACTCTCTAAGTCAACTTGCGGAAGCATGCTGTAAACTTTTTTTAATTTATTAAATATCTATAGCACTCTTGTTATTTGGGAAGGTGCTGACAGTGCGAAACTTTTAATAATGAGAATGAGGTACACATGGGGAATGATGTGATGCAGTGGGAATTCCGAATGTTAGCAAAGAGATTCTGGTTAGCAATCATAGCGATGGAGAACTTTGTGAAAAAAAATGTAAAAGTAAAAAAAAAAAAACAATAACGATTTTTGCAAAAGCTATAGCCCGTTATAAACGGTACATTCGCTAGCATCCATCCATCCATCTATTCATACAAATGAATGTTTCTACAGAAAGCTTTGTGAAGTAATGAAAAAGCGGAAAGACGATGCAGCGATGATCTTAACTGGTAGGTTTTCATAACGCCTACTCTTCGCCGGAAAGACAAGTTTACTTAGATATATTTATTCTGCACTCGCATTCGCTCACTTTCATTAAATTATTTGTGCGGGAAGCTCAATCGGCCATATTAATCCCCTTTTTAAGCTTCTCAATTTTCCTCCCTTCCCCGCTGTAGCTTATAATTACAAAGCCTGCGTTTCGTTAGCTACGAATAGTGGCCGGTTTGTTTTACTACTTTGCAGCCAGTTTCGGAGTTCAGTCGCACCGTCTATAACCGCTAGCGTCAGAAAGTGTGGCTGAACTCCCAAGCATTTTGTTGGAGTTTGCTTACTCGTCTCCTTGAATTCTTGCGCAATTTGGTTGAAGAGAGTTTTCTTTTTGTTCTGTATGCGTAGAAAGTTACACCGTGTGCTTCTGTTTTTAAATGAAACGTATGTTAGAATAAGATTGCAGGCGATCTTTAATGGAATCGTCCCGCTTAATCGGTATGTTGAAATCCTCATTTTCGTGTCTCATTAAGCGCTTAGCAAACTCGTTTATGAAAACTTTCGCAGATCGTTTTCTTTTGAATGGTACCATTATTCGTTTTTATTCTAATGCGTGGTGATCTCTTGTGTGATTTGGTTTTCAGAGATTAGAAGGGGCATTCGTGATTTAATTTTGGAGGTTTGGAAACAGCAATCACCCTTCCCCGTCGCAACATTATTGCAGCGAAAAAGTAATTTCTAAGAACTTTGAAGTCAGCCTCTTTCTTCCTTTTTGAATACAGGAATTTCTTCATTCTGTGTTGCACGCTGCGTTGGAAAACAAAAGGGGGGGGGGGGGGGGGACGCGTCTAGTCATTACGCCTTCTTGTTGATTTCAAAGACGCAATTGTTTTCGACTTGAATAGGAACGATAAATTGATAGAAGGCAATTTCTTTAGAAAATCACGTTTTGTTTTTCATTCCCCGGGGCCTTTGTATGAATTTGGTGTTTGTTTGCTATTCTTAGGCGCATTTTTTTAAGCTGTTGGATCCCGTCTCAGTGTCCCTTGCTCCTGATCTTGCGAGGTCAAGAAAAGAAGTGACAAAACCTCGTTTTCGTACCCGGGATTACGAGATTGTTCGTCTTTTGTTAGCAGACATTGCGGTCTAACAGTAAAAAGACAGTTTTAGAATAGCGCACGCTAAAGCTTTGCGTACGTAAAGAATAGTGTCGTTGCCACTGCGCGTGCGCCGAACGCTGACCATGTTTTGCGCTTTGCGTGCGCTTTTTTAGCGTAAGCAATTTTATAGAAATTGCGTGCGTACACAAAGAGTCTTTTCGCTCCTCCAAGGAGGATTCGTGATAAGAATTTGGCTAAAGCCAAGACGAGCACTGTTATAACATGGCGGCTCTCAGAACCGCTGCTGCTGCAAGCCTCGTGAGCGCGACGTCGGCGGCATCTTCTCGACTTCGATTTTCAACGGGGGACGGCATTGCCCTCCTACTGGAGGTGCACGTCAGAAACGTTTTGGAAAAACGAGCAAGGTGGGCAACAATAGCCGTAAACTTGCTGCCTGCGATGCACGAACGTTTATCGGCGAAGGTACTACAGTGAAACTCGTTTAGAACGAACCCACGTACAGCGAATTATTGACAATATCAAACTCACGGAAAATTTGAATAAAAATTTATGTAAAAAGTACTTTTTTATAACGAACAACGTATTGGCTATATCGAACGTTTCCCCCCGTGAAGGCTTCCAAAAATGCGCAAACAAATCGTCTTCTAGCCTGTCCCTTCCCCCCAACAAAAAGTAGTAAAGAAAAAGTTCCGAAAGCTGAAGCCGTGAAAAATATTAGGCGAAGAGAAACAATTCAGGGGGGGAGAAAGCAAAAAAAAAAAAAAACAGTCTGCAAACATGCACGCTCAAAAAAATAATATTAAAGCGGTTGCCCACAAAGAGAAGCGATTCGGAAGGGGAGATAAGCTAAAAAAACAAACTCTGCATGCATGCAAAAAAAAAGAATTTTTTTTTCTAGCGCTTTGTTACAAGGCGGAAGCGAAGAGATCAGAAAGAAAAAGAAGCTCTCGCCTTACAACGAACGCATCGTGGAAGTTCGTTGTAAAATGGTTTTTGCTATATCGAACTACTTGCTATAGCGAACTGATGGTATATTGAACTGATGGTAGCGTTTCCTGCTGTTCGGTAGAAACGGGTTTGACGTACTGTGTGCGAAGGTCAATACAGCAGACCTCTCCCGCCGAGGCGTCGCAAGCGGACACGGACGGTCGACCGCCCCCGTCGCAAACTCATATTTACACAAATCTAAGATCGTTCTGTGAAGCAAAAATTCGCAGGTTATCTAACGTTATCCCTAAGACGGCTTGAAGGGGAAAGCCAAGCGCCGTCGTGCTACTCTCAGTTTCTCGCTAGCATTTCTACGACCAACCGCCATGATCGCGGCATGCAACAGCCTGACACTCTGGCCCTTGTGGTATCATTTGTTGCCACTTCGCGACCACTATTGACTTGTGGGCAGTATAGGATGCTAAACACACCAGTCGAAGACGCGCTCCAGGCACCATACTTCCGGACATTCGGTAAGTCTATAGACCGACACGCTGTTTACAAACAAGCCCGCGTTTGCCCACACCAGGTGTGGGCACTGCGCCTGCGCAGAAACCGGATTCGCGTGAAGTGAAACTTCCGCGCATGCTCCGTGCCATCGACAGCGCCACCGCACCTGCGTGACGTCAGGGCCGCGTGTTGGTCTATACTCCATTTCATACATAGCGTGCAACGCTGGGAAAGGTTCTGGAGTAGTGCTCATAAAAAACAAACACGAAAAAAATGTGTTACTACGCTCGTTTCGTGGACGAGTGGTACAAGGCGCTGCTCTGGCGATTTCGACGTCTCGGTGGCGGTAGATCAAAGCCATTTGACGCGGGAAGTTTTTTTTATATTTTTAGACGTATTTTTTGTGCAACATTGTGCGCACTGCGGAAGTGCATATTTTAATTCCTCTTTCCTTCTTGCTTTTTTATTTATAAGTTACTAAGAGGCCACATTTCTACCATCTGCTCTGCCGCTTTGCGAGTGTTATTTGCCTCCAGTACCGAGTTATATTTTTCTTTCGTGCAGCTTTATATGAGGAAATGCAGTGATAGCAGCCTTGTCCCAAAGTTTGTAGTAAGACGTTATTCGACAATAGTTGTGGCCTGTACAATTTATTTTTGGGGTAGCTGTTTTCATTTGTGTCCACACCTTTCTTCCATGAGGTGCTTTATTACATACCGGAAACATATTTTCTCGCACAAGTTACTGCTGCAAGGTGTGGAAAAATTTGATTCTCGTGTCTTGATGTTGTAAACAAATTGGAAAGCTAGCACAGTTTGTTAGAGATATGCTCCCATTTGAGGCTCAATTTTATAGCTCCCCTCGCATATCATTGTAGAAAAGACTGTAAACAACCAATAAAAAAAAAGTATGGTAAAAAACCTTGGAGTTGAGTGTGAACTCATCATGCTTGACGTTCCGCGTGCTCGAAACCTTCACGTTGCGAGGTTTTCGCTTCGGGGACGCCACCTTGCCAGATAGACACTGCGCCTTGTACTTCGCGACAGTACGGGCGCACACTTCGGTGTCGTTACTGACCGTCTCCAGGACTTCACGGACCGACTTCTCCGAAAAACGCGTTCTTCTACTCGCGTACACGTTGGTGATTACTTGCTTGCACTCTTTCGAATTTTTCGCACAACGAATCTTCGAAATTATCCGAGCAGGATAGGTACTTCAGCTTGCTGCGTAAGACGCCATCTTCTCAAAACCGGCGAGGCAGGGGCAGCCGCACAACCCGAAAACCCGCAGCGGCTGCCGCACAGAAGAAAACGGAAAACAATTTGAAGTAGTTTACATTATCTTTTCTTTCTTATTGAAAAAAGTCTGTGTTCCGTCGAAATCATAACGCCACAATCAGTTACAAGCTCCGAAGATGCACATTTTGCGACTTTTTTTTTTGTTCTTTTGGTGGGGACGAACTATTTTATGGGGCGAACGTAGGCACGGTCGGCAGTGCAAATCGGTGCTCTAGCTTTGACTGCGTTGCACGCTATGTATGAAACCACCACCTGCTAGTCGCGCGAGCAGACGCCTGGGAGCCTCCGACACCGCCTGCTACACCACTACCGTCTATCGCGTCCGTAATGCCCAAACGCTGACATGAAAGCTGCGCGTGGGCGCCCGTTTTCACCTTTGTCCGCCTGCTATTCCGCCCTGCCTAAAAACTTCTCGGTCATCAAAGCGGCGTTCTAGCCTTCCATTATGCAAGAACCACAGTCCAATACAAGCGTCTCGCAGCGTCAGTCGACGTGCGGTAAGAAGCAAGCAAGAGGACAAAACAAAAAAATAAACAAAATAAATAGCACTTCTTGTAGCTTTTTGTTCTTGTTATTTTTTTTTTTGCATGGCATATTTGCGAGCAAGGTGGGTGAGCGTTGGGCCGCGCAATTAAAACGCGACAAAAAAATATTCGAATTGGCTGGTCTGGTGCACTGCAAAACTTAAGAACAACTTTCCTTTCTAAGCCAAACGCTTGAAACAAACCTGAACAAATTTCATGCGAGCCTAACGCCCGATTACCTCCAGTTAAATAGCTCGCAAATTATTACCTGTGTAGGTTCTCTCGGTATTGAAACCATGGTTAAAGTCACGACGGTTGCACAAATCACAAAGCAGCGGGGCCGCTCTTACGGGAAGCAACCTCTTTATTCAGCATCAACACGCGCAAATGAACAAATCAAGCCAGGTCAAGCGACAGAGTTGAAGTGGGACGTTAGGCTTAGGCCATTCCTGCTACGAAAACAAGCACCCAAACAGCGCTTCCGAAGGCGCGTACTTGCGACAGTTAATTGTCTGTTTCAAACTATATCGGTTCAGGAGATCTTCCTCTACACACCTCGCTAAACGCAAAACGACCCGCACTTATAAAAATATACAAGCTCGACAGGCTGCACACATTGAGCTGTACGCAGACGCCGGTAGCCATGTAGAAAGGGAAATATTGGAATACTTTTAAAAACAATAGTGACTATCTATATTATTTGTCTCTTAAACCTAAGAAAATATCGTATATTAAAATACTATTACGGCACGGAGAAACAATTTTACAGCAAGCGTTTCACACGTCAATCATTTCTCCATCCAATGAGAGCCGGGAAGAGGTGCCTAGTTTTGTAATCACCGGGTGGGAACTAGAGCAGGGCTAACCCTCTCTTAAATTGCGTCTAACGTCGTGAATATTTCTCCCCAATCCTTTTTTAAGTCGTGAACAATTTTACAAGAAATGTACGTGTCCCAAATGAGCTTGTTAAACAATTTTTTTGTATTCATTTTAGCGTCTTTTTTTAAGGCTACTCAGGCACGCGCCGAGATTACTTTATCTGGTGGATAGCATCGCAGCGCTCGCCGTGCTGTGTGTGCTCACCTATATACATGTATCTTACACCGTGCTCCAGTCTCAATAGCGTAGCCACGTCTTCCGTTCGTACACCTTTCTTTCCTGCTGTTTTCGCAGTTTTCGCATCTGATAAAGCATAGCCTCCTGTATACTGACACAGCCTGGCAGATCGCCACAAGACTCGGCCGCCGGAATGGCAGACAACGGATGAGAGGAGAGCCACGCGACGGGCGCCGCGCTGCGGCGAGACGCCGAAACACACTTCTCCCGAGCGATGGAATGTCCGCTCGTGATCCTCGCGTTCCTCGCGCTACCACTTCTTTTCTCGTCGGGTTTGAAAACCATGCCTTGGGTTCTCGCCGCTTCACAAGCTGTGCGCTGACGTAGGGGTTACCCGAGAAATTCTTTGTACTACCAGATCCTGGCGCTCCAAATCTGCAACCGGGCACTCTATGGCTACGTCGTTGAACTGCCAGGCTTTGTGAGTATAGAGGAGGCTATCGATAAAGTCTCCTCAAAGCGTTTTGAAGTCCCCAGTCCTGTCGCTTCCACATGTTTTTTTTTTTTCTTTTTCTATTCGCAATGTTTTTCTTTTTTTTTAACTTGCGTTGTGGTTGGAAAAGCATACGGCGCAGCTATTTGGCGGCAGGCCAACTCTCTTCGACCATAGCACGTTTTACTTTTTGAGGCTAAATGGTCGAAGTTAGCGTCAGTAAGAATGTAATCCTGCATTAAAAGCAGATGTTGCGTTCCCGTTCAAAGTCTCTCGCGGTGTGAGTGTTTATCCGTGTCTCGACATAGCAAAAGTGGCACGCTTCAATGGTTCGTTTCCCTTTCGGTGAGAGTGCAGCAAATGCCACAAGCCGATAGGGTGCAATCCAGCGCCTGTAAAAGAACAAGCACTGGATGTTCGTAATTTTTTTCGTGTGTACTATCATTGACGAGACCAATCAAGCGCAGTCAGTGCGCTCGATTGGTCTCGGCATATCTGCTCGTGCCTTTGTGTGTTTTATGCTCTGACTTAGCTCGGACTTGCAATAACACGATGTATTGCTGTATTTATGCTTCTTGAACACCATACGGCGAGCAAGTGTTCTTAAATGCGTTTTCTGTGCAACGGAAGGCACGAAGCAGCATTTCAGTCAAAGGGCAACATATGAAACGCGTAGGAACCGCGAGATAGCGAGGCATCCAAGAACGCGCCGTCATTGTCCGTGGGAAAACAAAAATCACCTGGTGTATTTCGGGGGGGAAAGAAACTCACGAGGTGCGCGAAAAGCAAGCGAACTTTAGGCCCTATCATAGCCTCCCCTATACTCAGAAAGCCTGGCATTTCGACGACGGATCTAAAGAGTGCCCGGTCGCAGATTTGAAGCGCGAGGATCTGGTAGCACAGAGCATCAAAGAGCCATTTCTCGGGGAACCTGGACATCAGCGCACAGGTTTTGCAGCGGCGAGGACCCGAAACACGCTTGTTCGCTCGGGAGAAGCTTGTTTAGGCGTCTCGCCGCAGCGGGGCGCCAATCACGTGGCACTCCTCTCCTCCGTTGTCTGCCGCTCCACCTTTTCCATTTCGGCGGCCACCACTCGTGGCGACCTGCCAGGCTTTGTCGATCTGGCGATCTGCCAGGCATAGAGGAGGCTATACTAAAATTCATTTTAACCTCGCCATCTTATCAAACAGTAAAAAAGGTGCATGCGACAACGAACAAAAAAACAGAAAAACGAGATCGTCGAAAAGGCGGGTTCCGTCAGGCCAGTAATTTTTCGTGCGTTGCGCAGTACCCTGTATACCCTCGTTACTGCCGAGCAGGGTCGGCGGCCCGTCCGTTTAATTTGAAAACTTGCGAAACGCCGATGGCTCCCGGCGAAAGGTTTCCGGTCATGCGCTTCAAACCAGCGTAATAAACACTGGAAAACGAGGGAAGAGAAAAGTTGGATTTCGTTGCCGTTTGATTTGGGTATGGAACTTGTCTTTTTTTATTCTACTTTGTTACCACGCGAAACAACTGATTATAAAATGTCTTATTTTGTATTGCGTACAGCTCAAATTTAAATTGGACTATTGCGATATATGCCATGACTACTGCGCGTTATGTAATTCCATGTGAAGACTTTAATTGTGTCCGCGCTTTCAACCGCCGCCCCCCCCCCTTTCTTCTTTCCTTTGTTTTATATACTAATCGCGAGAGAGTACATACTCTGGGTTACTCCCCTTACCACTGCTATCAGCGTACCCCGAGAGAGGGCGCGCCGCCGGCACGAGCCATCTCCGCGATTCCGCTGACAGTATCGCAGTCTTCTTTTTTTCGCCAGCACTCGACATGTTCCCGCGTTTTCCGTGGAAAAAGCCACCCGTTGGCACAAGCGCTCCTCGCCCTTTTCTCCAGCGATGCTGTTATGTGCTAGGACAATGGTTCTCAACCATCGATGATTCTGGACCCCTTGTGGATCGGCGGAGATGATGGAGGACCCCGTTCGTGGTGAAGGGAGGGGAAAGGTATAGGTTAATTATAATAATAATTTAATAAATGAAGTGACTAAGGGCTAGTGTGAAGTAGACTTTTCTTATTGATATACACACGAGAAAACTCGCCTGCAAGCTGAGACATTTCTTCTCGATCTGAAAAAAGACAACTTTTATTGCCGGGCTTTACTGAAGAGGCAGGACTTCGCGGACCCCTCGAATGCTTTCGCGACCCCAAAAGGTCTGCGGACCCCCATTTGAGAACCACTGTGCTAGGATCTAGAAAAAACGCGTCAATGGAAGTTAACAAAAAAAAAAAAAGCTCCCTTTAAACGGCGCTCCTTCGTTCCGATTGGTTGTGGCAAGTGTAAATAAAAAGAGGGGTCAACCGGCGTGAGTCAGCCTTCGTTGGCATCATTAGATAGCGAGATCCTGATCTCCTTGTTATCATCTACGGTCACCGACTTATTTCAGCTAAGAGTGCACTATGACGAGGCAGAGGGCAGAACGCGCCGATTAACATTATTTTATTTCGCTTCCTTGATGCTGATAAAGAGACTTGGGCTCCATAAAAAAAAAAAAAAAAACTGTCCTCTAGGTGTGTTTCGAAAAATCGGGTTTAGAACTTACAGCGTTGTGTATTGAAAGAGCTCATCGCTTTTATGGTATGTATGTGTCTTTAGTCATTCAATATATCAATTCGCTGCAACTTCGCTATATAACCTAAAACAGCTATCAACCAATGGCTGTTTTTCTTTGTCTCTTGACGTATCAATTTCCTAGCGACGTTATCAGCTGCCCTTTGGACTCGCCATGGGTAGGCCGCGTGTTGTTCGCTCTGAAGAGGAAGGGCGCACATATAGGTGGTATTCACTGGACGCCTCAAAAATAACAGCGCAAGTAGGGAATCCACACAAGCACATGTCACCACAGGCCACAAAAAAAAACAGAAAACAATCACACTTAGGGACACATTCACAGCAGACAAGACACTCGCACAGCGCTGACTCACAACTCCCGTCCCGAGCCTCACCCTTACCAACTAAAAAAGTGGTGACCTACCTGAAGGAGCATCACCTGTCTCTAATGCCGGCTGATAAAGAAGGAGGATTCGTGCTGATGCACTACTGCTTGTTTGGAGTAAAAGCCCTCTCTGCCATTGAGTCCGTTTTTCAACGCCACAATGACATCTCCTTAACTAAGATCGAGAGCGAAGCTAAAAAACCGCGTCTGTCGATGGAATTAAAAAGGCTTTCCCCTTACATTGACCGCAGCCAACTTTTAAGCCTGGAATTACTTTTCAGTGCCAAGACTCACAAAACCGAATGCCCGCTCAGAGTTATCGTCTCCGAAAAGGGAACCTGGCAAAAGTCGCTAGCCTTATTTCTTAAAAAAAAAAACTGAATCTTCTCACGATTGATGATCCGTTCTTAATTGGGAGCTCCAACGAACTAATAAGATTCCTATCTGAGCGTAACGACAGCAACTTAAACGCCTTTTCAGTTGACATAAAAGATCTGTACTACGCACTCCCTCAGGACCGTCTTTTATACTGCATTGAGGAAAGTATTGATTCTTTTGGGTTCATCGCATTCCGGAACACTTCAGGTATCCCCCAAGACAAATTTTTCGAGTTGATTGCCTTCTACCTGCAATCCACATTTGTCACTTGGGATGGAAATACATACTTTCGAAAACAAGGGGTTTGCATAGGGTCTTGTATCGCCCCTGTGCTCAGTGACCTTTACCTTGCGCACCATGACAGACTGCTGCAAAGAAGCTTAGACTCCCAGGAAGTCGTGAACATCTTTCGTTACGTAGACGATTATATCATCTTCCTTGACGTCGACAGAAGCAAGTTTCCCACCATGATGGTCAAAGTTCTGTCAACTTTCGAAGAGTGCATGAATCCGTTGGAGCTCACGCACGAGCTTCCCGTTGAAAGGTTCATTAGATTCCTGGATTTACGAATATTTTTATTGACCTTTCACGTATGCTGATTGTACGAGCCACGAGGAAACAAGCCGCTTCTTAACTTCAATTCTGCACACTCCAAGTTGGTGAAGAGGGGCATCGTCAAACTTTTCCTTAAAAACTAACTTACAAAATCGTGCAAACATCTGATAAAAACAAGCTTCGGTGCACAAATGTGTCGCCTGTCATCAGCAGAATATCCCACTTCCTTATTAACATCAGTGGCGGAGAACCTTCTCAGAAAACAGAGAAAAGATGTCATCAGACGAAAACCAAAAGACAGGTCAACTAGACCCATTGTTGTGCCTTACATCCACAACGTCTCCCGTGGTCTTAAAAAAGTGGCAAACAGGGTCAACGTCGACGTCATCTTCTCGGCTCCAAACAAGCTTTCCAGCTTATGCAAAAAAAGTTAACAATCCTCCACGACATACAGCGAGCTGCACAAAAAAAAAAAAACACCGGACCAGTTTCGTTTCGTGCACGGTAGGTGTGTGTGTTCTTTTCCCGTCTCCTGTGGGAAACGATATATCGGCCAAACTGGGAGATGTTTAAACGATCGACTCCAAGAACACAGCAACAACATAAGTAGAGCCAACTCAGGATATTTAGGCCTGCACTGCCGTGATTGCGGATGTGCGGCACATCTAGACAGGTGTACAGTGCTGGGCAGAAGCGGTAGCCAACTGACTAGAGAGATAGTGGAAGCAGAAAATATTGCCAGGGATGACGACAAATGTGTAGGCACTCCATCGCTCACTTTATCAGGACAAGAATTAGCTCATCTTAGAAACTTATCTTATTATCTCACATGAGTATCTTTTAATGGGATGTAGAAGAAAAAGAAGCCAACTTCCATGAATGTATTGAAGAGGCGTAGAAGAAAAAGAAGTGCAAAAATAGAGATTGAGTTGTGAGTCAGCGCTGTGTGAGTTTCTTGTCTGCTGTGAATGTGTCCCTAAGTGTGATTGTTTTTTGTGGCCTGTGGTGACGTGTGTTTGTGTGGATTCTCTACTTGCGCTCTTATTTTTGAGACATGGATAACCAACTCGCCCAAGCCGCCGTTTTGTCACTGGACGCCATATTTGAGGTAACTGCTCACAGCGCATGCTCGGGAGGAGTGTCTCGTCAGCTCTCGGGTAATCAGAAGAGGAGAAGGGAAGGAGAAACTCTCTTCTCACCGGGACTTTCCCTTTTATGTCCCAGGCTTCACCAGACGTCGCTATTCTCCCTCTAGAAGATTATAGAATATTAACTTTAACTCAGAAATCAAACAAAAGCAGCTTCCCCCACTCTCTCTTCCCCGGTTTTTCGAAAGCAGCAGCGAGCTCAGCTATGGCCGCCAGTGAATACACCCTATAAGGATCGTCGGCGCGCCCAACAGCGCGAATGTGTGCGAAGGTGCCGAGAAGCCGAAGGCACAGTGGCCCAACGTGGTGCGGCTGATGGTGTGGGCCCATCGACTTCCATTGATGCAACACAAACCGACGAAGAACGTGCACCTCTAGAGCATCAGCGGCAACAAACGAGGGAATGTGAACGTCGTCGCCGGGCGTAAATGACCGACGAAGATCGGGTCGCCGATGCCAAGCGGAAACTAGTTTCTTTTGTCGTAGAAATAACAGCTTCGCTGGTCCTTTATCTTCACCTGAAGTGGATGAGCTCTACGAGTTTTGTATTTCGGTAAAATGTGTCTGAAACCTTATTTTATTACTTTGTACCCTAGACTTGCTAAGCCCCGCATCTGGCGCAGTTGACCTATGAACCGCCTGCCACCACAGCGAGATCGCCAGCCTTGTTGTGTTCTCCTAATCTGTCATTTGCACATCATCCAGTTCGTCCTATGTATGTTTTGCCGCATGAAAAGGGAAAGTAATAAACCACTCCTTCTGAACAAGGGATGTGTGGGGTTCTATGCTTTTTTGTGCAGCCTGTAATATATTTCTGTAAGGCTTTAACTTTTTTACAAAAACCTGAGAGTTTATTGTGGGCTGAAATGACTACCGCGATATTTGCGCGGTTCCCAATCTTCTTAAAGGGACCATGAAATTACCTCTGTACTTTTGCCAAATAACGTTTACATCAAACCTTCAATGTTCACTGAACGCCGAACAGGCATCTATTTTCGGTTCGGTTTATTAACTTCTACACGAAAAAAACCCTGAAATATTGAGTTTTTCTTCCTCTCTAACTCGCCGCAGAACAAGCCGCGGCGTAATTTTGACGGTCGTGACGTGCTTGTTACCGGAACCGGGAGTTCTCTTGGCAGTAGGAGAATGGGAGCGTTAGCGGCGATTTGGCGGTGTGCCGGTAGGTGTTACAACAGGGTTTTACTGCGCCAACGCCTCGTTGACCGCGCTAATGGCGTCAATTTCACCGACATATTTTCTGAATCGGCGCCTTTCATCACCGCTATAGTCATGGACACATCGCAGCTGAGCGAAATTCAATTAGATACGTTGCGCTACAGCGACAACTCGGGACTGGTTTCATACGCCGGTACGCCTGTTGGAAAGTGCGGCGACTCCTCCGACGAAGGCTCTACTTCCCCTTCAAAATCGGGCGACGAGGAGCGGCGACTCCAATGTACGGAATGTTCTGAGCATGCACAGATGACCTTAGACCTCGAGTTCCTCAAACCGATTAGCATGCACCAAGTGCTTTGATGTGCTTCCTCAAGTGGCAAGCGGTGAAACTGCAGCCGTTTCTTTTTAAGCTCCGGACTGCACAAACTGTAATTCGGGCACTTGCAACGGGCGCGTTAGCTACGACTTTGTCCGTTGTGCGTGGAACGACTGTAACAACCGCTCTGCGCCGCGCGTACACACTCCTGTAACCACTGCAAGAAGCGCAGCAGTTCATCAGCCCGACCGCCGCCTCTCCGCCGCCGTCAGCTGTTTCCGTGGTATCGCTAAGAAGAAGGGGACGCGCTGTCACTCACTGCGCAGCAGAAAATGCACATAGTTTTCTATCGGCTCAAGCTTTATTAACTTCTGTTTTGTCAGGATAGACTCGCAGGGCAGAGTGAATGAAAAAAGAAAATAACAATACAGTGCGCCGTTTTGCACGATCATGACTTCAACACACGATCTTACTGATATAAAAAAATGGTACAAATCTTGCCACACGCCTTTCCTACTGATTGCAAAAGACGATGTAATCTTAACAGAGATATAGCAACGTACAGTGCGCCTCAAACTTAACGCCGCCACGGCATTTGCCGTTTCTGACAGTCTCTGAGGCGGCCGATTGAACTATCTGAAGAATGTTTGAGTTCCCGATTTCTATCCCCTCCTGGGAAGGCATTCCAAACGTTTGGTGACAAATTTGACAGTAAGTAGCCGACACCAGAACAATGTTTGGGAACACAGTGGTGGCGTTAAGTTTGTGGTGGACTGTACAAATATGATTGCATGACCACATAGACGTTGAGATCGTTCAGGAATGCTAATACTAATAATTTTTCTCGGCGATGAAAACGCGTCAAAAATCGCATCCTTCATAGACGCCTTTAAATACAACTCGCACCTGTCATACCTTGAACTTGAGCACACGCATGCAATGCTCAAGATAAAAAAAAAAAAATCCAGGCGATCTTCGAGGATACAAATGCTAAGAAAGCACCGCTGTAGTCAAAGTAAACAAAGACGACGGCAAGAGCGTTTCTGCTGTCTTGAGGATGCCGCCCCAACATCGCGGCATGAGTAGATGGACCTTCCATTCTAGGACGTGCTGGGTTATTATCGCGACACACGACGAAAATTCAGTCAAGGTAGCTCTTTACGCGGAATGATGAGCTTCCACCATGCCGATCAGGTCAACGATCACCACCGACGCCATGTTTTTCAGCAGAGCAGGAAAGGCGAAACAGCGCAGGCGCAGTAGTATCTTTCTCGTGCTCCGTTTACCACACGATAAATAGCGCATAGCTCCGAGCATTATACAATCCGGCAATTTCCGCCACATCGCTCATTATGCTACAAATTGTGGATCAGATTATTCTTTAACGAAAATTCGAAGAAACATTCGCCCGCTATTTATTGTTTATGATTGCGGTACTGGTGAGGTAGGCTATTATCCAATAGGTGACGTGGATTTGGCTGACGTGAATGGGCACCAAGGATGCATCGCAGTGAAAAGGCAGAGAGCTTTCAAATTCAAGATGGTATAAAGGAGTACGCTTTTCTTTTAGAAGTTCTATAGCGAAATTCTTTCTTGGTTCTCTATTTTTTTGTTTCTGGTTTTCTTTTCACACCTTTTACAAGGTGCAGTGGATGAAATTCACTTTCAAAATCGTTTCATGGTCCCTATATGGTCACGGGAAATGTTATTAATGTAGGGGATGATTTTGTAAGGGGAAAAAATCACTCCTCAATTCGGAGCAGTAAAAACTGGCAAAGATAGGCATATTTAGTCAGTGCTTAAAAAAACTATATTTCCCAGTCCTGCCAGCACGCAGGCCCAAGAAGTTTCGCGGGACAGGTATCTAGGATACTAAGTGCCGGATATCCTTCGCATCTATTAACTTCAGTCGCCGAAAGTCTCCTTAAGCAGATTAAAAAAATGAAACCACTCCCGATAAGTCACGAGACAGAAACAGTAACCAAAGACCTGTAGTGATCCCCTACATTCATAACATTTCCCATAACCTTAAAGATATTGGGAACCGCGCAAAAATTGGGGTAGTCTTTTCAGCGCCCAACGAACTCTCAGGTTTATGTAAAAAAGTTAAAGACTTAAAAAATCTATTAGAGGCTGCACCAAAAACCATAGAACCCCATAATCCATTGTTCTGAAGGAGTTGTTTATTCTTTTCCGTTTTCATGCGTCAAACAGTACATGGGACAAACTGGAAGATGTGTAAATTGCAGATCAAGAAAACTCAACACCCGAATAGCTAACTCAGAACTTTGGGCATTTACTGCCGTGACTGTGGGTGCACCGCGGACTTCAAAAATAGCACCGTAATTGGAAAGAACTATCACCAATTAACACTGGAGAATATTGAGGCCGCTAACATTATAAAAATGAGTGATATTTATCTTAGTAGCCCGTCTATTACACTTACTGAAAAATAGTTTTTATATCTTGACTCTCGAGCAAAGCAAACTGTTGCGTGTATGTTTATACAGCCGGAAGTTAGTCTGCCTTAGTGGGCGTCTGGTGCCTCAGCTGTAGATGAGCAATTTAGCCAGTTCGGTACAATCGCTAGCCTGGGGTCTTGGACGTGCACCACGCAGTAGTGATACACGACCACACGCCACCACGATGTCTCGACACTCGAGGGTAATGTGTGATAGACATGTTCATTTGTTTGATACAGAAGACAACGAAATGAGATAGAATCAATTTTCATACGGGTCAAAGACAAAGGAAAAAGACGAAAATACAAACTGATCTTTAAGTTAGAGCGTCGTGAGTGATCTTTTCCCCCGTGTTAGTGTATTTTCGGTGTGAGTTTAATTTGCGCTTTTTCCTACATGTGTTAGTTAGTTGTATGTTATTCAATTTTCCCTTGGTAACACCAGTCTTCATTCCCTCTATTTCATTAAATGCACTTATCATACATTCTTCTATTCTCGTCGGCAAATCCCTGCGCTCCGGCTCCCGCCCCTCCTGGAGGGCGGGGTCAAGCCCTGTGCACCTCAACACCCTCCACACCACATGTTTTATTGTCTCAGCTTCCCCTTGGCATACTGCACAGCGCGTATCTATTTCCTCATGCTGCGATGCCCAACGTTGCTTGAAGCAAGCGGACGCGCACAATGCAGTTTAGCGGCCTTTAATAACAATATAAATGCCTTAGATTTCAGTTTCCTTTTCATTTTTACTTTATTCAAACGAAGTAACAAATTAAAACGGAAAAGAAATCGGTTGTATTTGTTTATTCACTTTAGAAAGTTCGTTGTCTCGTTTGGTGAAACCTCGGTTGGAAAGACTCCAACAAATATGGCCGCCTCCAAAATGAAATGTCGAATGGAGATATCAGTACATTAAGAGGCGAAGAACGACGACAGCGAAGCACGACGACACAAGAAACTCTCAAAAGCTAAACACAATGGCAATCTGGACAGGTTCTGGCACAAAGGGGAAGAGGAGAAGGGAACCTGACCTTGCAATCACAGTTCCATGGCCCGCGGTGTCGGAACAGCAGGTACCTGTTCGGGAGGGAGGGGGGGGGGGGGGGGGAGGGGAGGGGGCGAACAATCGGCCCCGATTTAGAATATGCCCAAATATTTGAGACACTTCTTGCAAAATAGTTGGAGGAATCAGAAAACAATCTCCTCGCCGATTTTCCAAACAGTTCCGACGCGACCACTAAAGCAAAAAAAAAAAAAAGCTGAACCCACCTATGGAATTTAAAACGAAAAAAGAAAACCGCAAACCGCAAACCAGTCGCTTACGTACCTTCACTGTATGTCGCCTGCTTGAGAAACGTGAAAAAGCCATTCTATGCCCAAGCTTTCCTGCGAAGCTTCTTCTCCTGGTCACGTGGTTCTCCGTCGCGCTATGAATGGCCAGTGCGGATGCTGCCGCTCTGCCACTGTGAAAAAGTTTGAAACTTCTGGAACAGCGACGCTCTAGGAGCAAAATCGCTGCATGTGAATTGCGCATGAGCCTTTCCTGTACCCCCCCTGTGCCTCGCCTGTTCCACAAATGCCCCGAAGCCCCAGCAGTGAGCAGACGAAACTAAGGTACCGCCAGCCGTTCCCGGCAAGAAACATAAACGTCGCATCGACCTTTTGACAAGAAAATATCCCGCACGCCTCGCACCAATGTGGTCACGCGTCCCTCATGGTCGCCCTTAGCCTGCGGTGAGCAAAAACTTCCGCCATGTGCTACGCCTCATCCGTCGCAGCACCAATGAGAGTCATTCTTTGGGACAAGCTCAAACCCATCACCATATCTTGCTTATGCATAGTAATCATAAAGGAAGAGCTTCCAAGACGCGAACTCGATACCGGCAACAAAGATGAACTTGTTCAATGGTCCACCGCCGATATTGCAGCGCGCCGAGGAGCTTCGTAGTTTGTTGAACAAGAAACTGCGTCGGTCAGTGGCACCTTGTCGTTAGATCACGACCCTCTGCAGAACCTCGCAGTTCTCTTGCAACACCAGTCTTGACCGTCAGCGACGGTTACCACGTTTACCTAACTGTCCGCGCCCATCCCGCACCATGAAGAGTCGATGAAGCAAGACATCAAAGTGTGGTTAGAGCACATTCACCGCATTCAGCAAATTGCAGCCTGGGAGGACGCAATCCCCATCGCCGCCAGCGATCTGAAATACCCTGCTTGGTATTGGCACCTTGTGTTCAGGAGCCTCTACAACACTTAGTCAACGTGGAATGCCGCCCTCCACGAAACTTTAGCTCGAGAATGGGCACTCATTCACTGGCAAGTACGTGTCATGAACTTGATTTCAGGACTGGCGAAACTCTTCACCAGTATGCCTTTGATAAGTTACGAATCATCGAGCGTTGTCCAGTCACAGTCGGCAGAAGATAGGTCTACCTGCTCCAAGGACTACGAGAGCAACACATCGTTTTATCTTTGGCAGCCAACCGGCCCAAAACTGTCAAACTTTCTCGAGACATGAACAATCCAAGACAAGTGTGCTCAACACATCGAGGCTAGCTCATCGCCCGCTGCACACCAGCCCAAGCAGCAAGAGAACAACCTGATCTCCTGAAAGTTCATCACAACCTATACAGCCATTCGTGGCTGCATCACAGCTGCGCAAAGTGGCCCGCCAACGCAACGCGGAGCTCCCTGTTAAGTTACAAGAGGCCTAGTACCAAGCCATTTTGTCCCAGTACTGAGCCCTAGCTTTCCGCAGTGGTCAAGACCTTTCGCACGCGGTTTGCTTCAAGTCGAAAAAGCTCAGACAATTAGTTTCGAAATGTCCATGTGCGCACTAAACTGTGAATACAGCTTTCGCCACCAGCAGCTAAAGGCACGCCACAAGTACCCCTCCCACCAGCCGTGCATAGCACCCCTGCACTCCTTGAACGTTCACAACTAAAGTCCGTTTTTCACTGCTACCTTCACTGGAATTGATGAATGTGACGCCTTCCCAGGCTCAGGCTCCAAAATGAGTCTTTCTTCCAAGTCTCTTGTCCCAGAACGTATGGTAAATCCCTGAAAGGTTCCTCCTCTTGCTGTCATAGGAAATGGCAGAGTGCTTCCAGAGGGTTCAGAATTTCTCAAGGTGATTATCGTTCCAATCCAGGAAGCGGTCGAGGCTGCGGTTTTGTAAAACAATATGTTCCCCTTCATCATCGGTGAACATTGGTTCGAAGTTGCCCAAGACCATCTCATCTTCTAGACCCCAAGCCCCATCCAGCTCCAGCTTACATTAGCTAGCGTGACCAACATTGCGATCCAGGGACTTGCCCCGCAAATGGTAAATGCAGTCATGTTCTCACACTCCAAGCTTAGCCCTACAAATGCAGCCCATTTCCATAGACTGGCTCCGGATAGAGTCTTTGCCTTTGCCAGAGCAGCCACCCCGCCAAGCCCCCGCAGGGGGCACCTGTGAAAGCAGGTGTTTGGAGAGTGGCGTCTCCACGGACCCCGAGCCATGCGGGTTCGCCCGCCCACGTATGGCTGTGCGTGGCTTTCCCGTGTCTGGGGAAAAGGGCATCCTGGTGGTTGAGCCGAGCCCGGGGTAGGTTTGGACCCTTCGGGGCCCCCCGGGTGAGGCAATACACCACTTCGGCCCCCGCTTCTCATAGACGGGAGTCCTGGTAAGGCCCGGCCAGGATGATTCAGTCTAGTCGCCACTCCTTCTACTATCCCCTCCCTTCTCTCACATTTGTCTTCTCCTTCTTTTCGCTCTTCTCATTTCTCTTCTTTCCTTTTTCAACTCCTTTGGTGGCAAGGGCTAACCTTGGTTGGTGACAGATACTCTTGTCCAGATCCACACTTGGTTATAGTTTCTGGGTAGCGCTAATAGAGTAATGCTTCCAGCAAAACCATATTTGTTATGGGGCGTTACCTATTCCCGCGTTGTGCTCCGTGGTGGGCGGCGCGCCACAGATTCCGAACATCCTTTGCCTTTTTATGGCGCCCCTCTCTTCTAAACCTCGAGCAGAGCGACCCCCCAAAAGGGTTCGCCCCGCTCCCCCTACTTTCGAAAAAGCTGATGAACCAGAAAAATATCCTAGATTTCTTGTAGTTCACTCTACAAGTGACACTGTGCATTTGTCCAAAGTTTCTCCCTTTGTTATTGCAAAGCATTTAGAACAAGTGATTGGAAAATGTTATAAGGCAAAGAAGCTTGCTGGAGACCTTCTTGTTGAAGTAGAAAATAAGCCGCAGAGCACAGCACTCTTAAAGATGACAATCGTGGGAGATTACCCGGTTACTGTCACCCCCCACCGTACCCTGAATACTGTTCGCGGTGTCATCTCAGAAGATGACCTTCTTGAATGCAGTGAAGACGAGATCCTCGAAGGTCTGCGCAAAAATGCTGTTGTTGCTGTTCGACGAATCACCTTAAAACGTGACGGACAAGAAAAACCAACCCGCCATCTGATACTCACTTTTGAACTTCATGCTCTTCCATCCACCGTGAAGGCAGGGTACTTGAACTGTAGAGTCCGCCCTTTCATCCCGAATCCTCAGTGGTGTTTCCGCTGCCAGCGTTTCGGGCATGGTTCCCGAAACTGCCGCGGCCGAGAAACGTGTGGAAAGTGCGGTGGTACTGACCATGTAGCAGACATCTGTGAAAATGAAGTCAAATGTGTGAACTGTAGTGGAGCTCACCCTGCTTTTTCTCGCTCCTGTTCAAAATGGAAAGAGGAAAAGGAAGTCTTGACTTTTAAAGTAAAGCATAACCTTAGCTACCAAGCAGCCAAAGAACAGTTTGCCTTTCAGGCACGAGGTTTTTATGCCCAGGCAGTGTTGAGGGGACCCCCACTGTCTACGGCATCTGTGAAGACACAGACTTCCCCAGAAGATCTGTCCTCTCCACAGGGGTCCCCTTCCGAACCTCTGAAGGTGACGCACACTCAATCACCTTCATTTTCTAAGGGTGCTGTACCCTCCAAGGAGGGTACCACTCCCTCCAAGGTACCAGAGGTGCCATCAGCGGCCCTAGCTGGCCCTTCTGGCAGGAGTCGAGGGCCCCCTTCTCGTGCTTCCTGCAGCCACCAGAAGCCCAGGCGGACAGAACAACCTCCTCCGCCCAAGGGCCCAACGCTGTCGCCGGACGAAAAAATGGACGAGAGCCTACCGCTCTCTGAAGACGACCAGTCTCTTCCTGAAGCAGAGTCTCTTCCTCTGGTCTCCTCTGAGGTTGTAGGACGAACAAAGGACACTGCTAAGAGAAAAACAATCCCACGTGTTGAGGCACCAAAAGCCCCGTAAATTTATGTTTTAGCCCTCTCTGGTATATATATATATATATCGATCTGACTTGCTTTTAGAATACCAATGTCTCTTTTTCTTCAATGGAACTGTAGAGGCCTCCTTCCTAACTATGACGATGTGAGCCAGCTACTAGATGATCATGGCCCCATTGCATTTTGCTTGCAGGAAACACATCTAAAAGCGAGCCACACTAATATATTAAAATACTTCCAGGTGTTTCGCAAGAACCGCATACAAGCAGTTCATTCATCTGGAGGCGTAGCAGTTGTAGTGCAACGCTCAACCCCATGTAGCGAGGTGACTCTTCAGACTTCTCTGGAGGCTGTGGCAGCCCGCATTTTGTTAGATCGTATAGTTACAGTTTGTTCTTTATATATACCACCCAGTTATCAGCTAAAGATTGAAGAGCTTGAAGACCTTGTTAGTCAGCTTCCACCACCTTTTTTTACTTTTGGGAGATTTTAATGCACACAATCCTCTGTGGCGGAGTGGCAGACGAGATCCCAGAGGGGCTCTCATTGAGCGCTTTCTTCTTTCCTCGGGATTGTGCCTACTTAACACAAATGAAGCTACATATTTTAGTTCTACCACTCATACTTTTACTTCTATAGACTTATCCATTTGTCACCCTTTAATATTTCCATTGCTTTCATCGAAGGTCATCCCAAACCCATTTGGAAGTGACCACGTTCCACTAATTTTAGAGTTGAATCATTCTCACGTCATTCTTTCATCGCGTTCACCTCGGTGGAAGTTCGAAAAAGCTGACTGAGCACGTTTTAAGCAATTATCTCTTTCAGCTGTTTCATCTCTACATCAACTCTCTATTGACGAAGCAACAAATCATCTTACAAAGCACATCCTGGAAGCTGCAATGATTGCCATACCGATGACATCCACCCATCTTCCTAAAAGGCCAAAGCCGTGGTGGAATGAAGACTGCCGAGAGGCTAAAAAGAAACAAAACAAAGCATGGGGAATTGTTAGGCGGCATCCTACACCGAGCAACGTTATTAATTTCAAAAGAATTAGGGCACAGGCAAGGTACATCCGAAGGCACGCTAAGCGGCAAAGCTTTAGAGGATATGCTTCCTCTATTAATAGCAGTGCATCCCTGAAAGAAATTTGGGACCGAGTGCATAAAATCGATGGTTCTTACCGGGCATTTTCTGTCCCACTTTTAAGTCGAAATGGAATATGCCCCGAGAGTCTGAAAGAGCAGGCAGACATCCTAGGGGAACACTTCGAATTTGTATCGAGTTTCGAGCATTATACTCAAAATTTCCAGCGATACAAATTCCAGGCTGAAAAAAAGACTGTGTCCACAATCGGGGCTACGAGAGAACCATATAATGCTCCATTCACACTACACGAACTTCAGTCGGCTCTTCCATCCAAGCAGTCTGCACCTGGACCAGATGGGATTCATTATAAAATGCTTGAGCATATTCATCCGTCCACCCTGGAACATATTCTGTACCTTTTTAATAGAGTTTGGCTCGCGGGTCATTTTCCATCCTCTTGGAAGGTTGCTATCATTGTACCAGTGCTAAAGCCAGGCAAGGATCCCTCATGTTCATCTAGCTTTAGACCCATAGCTTTAACTAGCTGTATTTCAAAAACTATGGAGCGAATGATTAATAAGAGACTTATGTTTTACTTGGAGAGAAACAACCTACTTGATAAGTACCAGTGTGGTTTCCGTTCAGCTCGGTCCACAGTTGATCATCTAGTTCGTTTTGAGACTGCTGTGCGGGAGGCATTTGTGAACAGGCAACAATGCCTTTCTGTTTTCTTTGATTTAGAGAAGGCTTATGACACGGTTTGGCGGTTTGGCATACTGCAAGACTTGTTGAGTTTCGGTGTTCGAGGTCGTATGTTAGCTGCCATTCAAAGTTACTTGGAGCACCGTACCTTTCGTGTGAAGCTGGGCACAACACTTTCAAGAGAGTTCATACGGGAAAACGGAGTCCCCCAGGGAGGCGTGCTCAGTGTCACTCTTTTCATCATTAAGTTAAATTCAATTACTCGTGTAATACCACCTTCAGTACAATATTCTATATATGTTGACGACTTGCAGATCTCCGTCTCGTCCTGTAACTTGTCGATTTGTGAACGTTGAGTTCAACTTAAGGTCAATAACTTTATCAAATGGGCTGATACAAATGGTTTTAGATTTTCGCCTGAAAAAACGGCTTGTGTTCGCTTTTCGCGTCGGCGTGGAATTTGCCATGATCCAGTTTTGAGTATGTATGGTACTCCAATTTCCATAAAAAGTGAACACAAGTTTCTGGGTCTCATATTTGATTCAAAGCTCACTTTCATTCCACATATTAAGAGTCTTAAACTGAAATGTCTGAAATCTCTCAACATTCTTAAGGTTTTATCTCATGTGACATGGGGCTCGGACCGACTGTGTTTATTAGGCATTTATAGCTCTGTCGTCCGTTACCGGCTTGACTATGGTTGCATAGTGTATGGTTCAGCCCGGGCATCGGCTTTGAAGATGTTGGACCCCATTCACCATCAGGGGTTGCGTTTAGCTACTGGAGCGTTCCGCACCTCCCCAGTACCTAGTATGTACGTAGAAGCTAATGAACCATCCTTAGAGTATAGAAGGTTCGCACTGGGTTACATGTACTCCATTAGGGTCCGCTCGGTTCCCGAGCATCCTGCTCGAGATAACATAGAAAACATTCGGTTCCAGAGAACATTTCAAAACAAACCCTCCATAGTTCCTCCTTTTTCAATTAGGAATTGCAGTGCAGCAGAGGTTGTTGGGATGAATGCAAAGGCCCCAGTAGTCCAATGCCCTCCACATATCGCCCCATGGGACTACAACAACATTCACTGCGACTTCACACTTACGAAACATACTAAAAAAGATGTTCCAAAGGAAGTCATGAAGCAGGAATTTTTGGAACTTCAATGTAAATATCAAGAGTATACAAGTTTCTATACGGACGGGACAAAAGACGACTCCACTGTGGGATGCGCTTTGATCGGACCATCCGTTAAGCGAGTTAGGAGAATAAACTCAAATGCCACCATACTCACGGCAGAGCTCTATGGTCTGCTATTGGCGGTCGATTACATAACCAAGAAAAGGTTTCCTCACTCAGTAGTATTCACTGACTCTTTGAGTTCTTTAAAAGCAGTCCTATCGCTGGAACGGGTGAGAAACCCGCTTGTTTCTGAATTGCAGAGTAAGATTATTTTAGCTGCAAACAGCAACATTCGCATAACTTTATGCTGGGTGCCTAGCCATGTTGGCATCCCGGGAAATGAAGCGGCTGATTCTGCAGCAAGGTCTGCTACAGAGAAACAAGTAGACCTGCGTAAAATACCTTATAAAGACTATCACACGTCTTTAAAACGGTGCATTTGATTAAAGTGGCAACTTCAGTGGAATACTGAAATGCACAACAAATTACATGCAGTAAAAACTTACATAAGCGAATGGGAGAGTGCCCGGCATCGGGAGCGCTTCTATGAAGTGGTCTTGTGCCGGTTACGAATTGGCCATACACGTCTCACACATGGGCACCTTTTGAGTGGGGAGGATGCTCCAGTGTGTGAACACTGTAACATGACTTTAAGTGTCTTACACATCCTCATTGAATGTCACACTTATGATGAATACCGCCAGAAACACTTCTCACAACTATATAGAGAACATGTCCCACTGCACCTAGCCCTGCTTCTAGGTGATGAACCACTTATTTCACATGACTGCTTATTTAAGTTCCTCACAGATATCGGCATTATACACCGCCTGTGATTTTATTTTCCACCCCAGACTCATGACCATACCTTTTACACTTATACAAATGCATGTTCATAGTTTTATCACATCACCAGCTACTATAGCTCTTTCTTCTCTCTAACCCTCTACTGCAATAGTTCAGACTCTTGGCGCATTATAGCATTAGATGCTGATGTGCCATAAACCCCCAATCAACCAATCAACCAACCACCCCGCCAAGCCTTTGCCAGAAGCTCAGTGATTGTCATTAAGTAGTCCCAGTGCCACGCGCCCAGCCCAGATGTCTAAAGACTTCAAATAGAGATAACCTTTGCCTTCACAGCAGCAGCCACCCTTGGAAGCATACGCCAAGGAAGTTCGACCATTGCCAGTAAGTTGTCCCAATGCGAATCTTCAGCTCAAATAACCGGCTTTATGCCTGCTAGTGTTCATCTTGATCTTTCATCATACCCCCTTGGAGATAAGTTGCCTCTCGGTCAGCGGTCCGCCACTACGGACATTTTAGCTCAGCATCACGCAATCTTTGCCCGTCATGAAGACGACTTAAGTCAATTCAGTGACATGCAGCCCCGCATTAATCTACCGCAGAATGCCTTGCCATACAGTCGCAGACTGTAGAGGTATTCGCAGCTCCAGCTCGTTGCTTGCTCTCTCGAGGCGAAAATTCAAACCGCTCTAGTGAGGTACCCTCCCACCCCTTCCCGCCACTCCCGGGAAGATACTATGGCGGATCAAAGTGGAACTCTCGATCGTGGCTCAGAAATAACGGTTTCTGAATGCAAACGACATTTTCGGTGCCCTAGCGCACCGCTGCGGCGTAGACGAACGATGCTTTCTCGTTTCACCACTTTGCAAACGCCAACGAAACGTGCCGCAGGAGCACGGACGTTGTGAACCGACGCGAGGAGCAGGTGCGCCTTCTTTGAATCGGAAAGATGGTGACCAAAACAATGACACTGTGCCCGCGGCATTTCTTTTTGGCGGATTTCTTCCTTCAAGTTAAATGTATGCCAATTCATCGTGCTTTATATTTATCTTGCATGACTGTGTCATAGGTAAGACTAAACAGCGACGAGACGAGTACGGAGACAAGCGAGGAGGGTCAGCGACGAGCGACGGAGATTTCTCACTGTCGCTCATCACGTCGCTTCGTTTTCTGACCTAAAAACGTTGCTCAACGCTTTGGTCGCTCGCCCCCGTCGCTTTCATGCGGCGGGAGCGACTGACTGCACGACACCATGCCAGCGTCGCCGTCGCTTCTTTTGTAGCTTGCCAAATCAACTACATGCGTTTTTAGAAACTTGTGTGGCGATGAGCGGAGGCGATGGGTTCCGAAATTTCGACTGTCCATTTAAAATCTGAGCATTTAGGTGGCGTTGGGCGCTTCAGTCATGCCATTATTGTAATTCGTGTGCTTGCATGTCCGCATTATCGAGAGAAATGGTGGTGCCAAAACTTCGCTCCCGATCGCCGTTAGAGTTGGGAAATTGAAAGCAAAATTTTGATTAGTATGGTTTGACGGCGTGTGAACGGAATCTAGACAAATCGGATGTGCGCTCATACAGCCTGAGCAGTCTTTAGGTCAAGAGGCTTGGTGCCTAAATGGACAACCTTAATAATATTAAACTGTGAATTTAAAAATGAAATACCTTTACAACTCCTCGTAATGCTAGACCACACATCTTGAGGAGGAGGAGGGAAGGGTACCTTCCTCTCCGTACCTTCCTCTCCTGCTCCCCTGCCATTCAGCGGGAAATTTTCGGTATATTTACCACTCTTGGGGAGGAGGAGGGGAGCGTACGGAGAGGAGGGTATGCCCCTCCTCCTCCTTCACTCCTCCTCTTCTCCTCCCGTCCTCCTCCTCTGTTCCTCCTCCTCGCCTCCTTTAGTCCTCCTCTGCCTCCTCCTCTCTTGAGGTATTTCGATTTTGCGATATACCGTGCTAAACAATCCGAGAAAGATATCTAACTCACCGCTTGTCCAGAGGAAGAAAATATAGTTCTCACATCTGGAAGCTCCACTCTTTCTAAGTTCTTCCGGTGCCAGGAAACAAGACAGCAAGACAAGGAGGGTGAACGAGACAGCGTTAGAGTCAACACTTTGACGAAGCACGTGATTATCTCGATGTCATCCTACTGACATGCCGACCAGAACCGTACGGTAATTGCTGTACCAATGGCGATAGTCCCTTCCACCGTCTCCGCCGCCGTCCCCGCTCCTCTGGTTCTTCGTCCGCCCGCGAGAGGGCGAGTGGCGTGCTGGAGTTGCGAACAGAATGTAGAACCGGAACTGAACCGAAATGAAAAGTGGAACCGAACCGTAATTTTTAGCCGAACCGTAACTGAACCCAAACGAAACCTTCGCCACCATTTTAGTACTGAACCGGAACTGAACCGAAACTGAACCGAATAAAAATTAACGGCAACCGGTTCAAGACGGTTCACGGTCAGTTTTTTTTTCGTTTTTTGTTAGCATCGCCAAAAGAATATTTGGGAATGGAAAATTTGCAGCTGTATTTCTATGTATTGATCAAATCGTTTAAATACGGAATTGCGATGCGTAAGAAATGGTGTGTTTTTGTGCCGCTTTTGTATTGGCACTACAAAAGACGTTCCCGTAACGTCAAGACATGACGTCACGTGGGCCCGTGACGCCACGTGACGTAGTCATGTGTCTCACTGCGTCAAATCAATTTAGATTGAGAACGTCTCTAGATTTACTAGAGTTGTTGAAACCGTGACGTCACATGGCATTCTGACTTCGTATCGTGAGTTACGTGACACCGTGACGTACTCGATTATCATGAGCCCAAGTCGAGTGCTCGGGTTCATGACAATCGACATCGCCAAGCATTCGGGTAATGGCTAGTGTTCAATCAATAGTGAGAATAGCGGAATTTTTACAAAGTCTGAAGCTGAGCCCATGTTCTATGCCGTGCCGACCCCAGCGTATGACAATGTGACTATGATGAACACTGGAGGTATATAATTAGCGTCAGATCATGTGACCGCTTGTGTTGATTGCGAGTTGAAGAGGAGAAGGCTCTTTCTTTCCATTATCTTTTCTGCGTCTCTCATTGCGCGAAGAAAACTAATGGGTGTTTTTTGCAAGTTATCAATGCCAGGGATTAGTTCTTAGCGGTATTTACTGAAAGTACAAAGTTAATGAATGACTCATTTTACCTGTACTCATCATTGAGGCATTCAAACCTGTTTTCGTTGTTGCTGACCAGCCCCAGAAAACTGTCCTGGAAAATAGAAACCTTGAAAGGGCTAAAGGCGACTTAGACATCCGAAGTTTCATAGAGCTTGTGGGGATTGTGATCCCTCACCATTCTGTCGCGTCAGCGTTTTGGCGCGCCGTGGCGGCCGCGCTGACGTAGCGAGAGGTGGCGCTGCTTACCACTGTGAGTGGCTTCCTCCTCTCCCCCTTTGGGGCGATTTCCGTAACAAACCCCCGCAGAAAGGAGATCGACGTGTCGCTCCTTGATTGGCCCCTTCGCCCCCGCTGTTATCTTAAAACCAGCGGACAGCGGGATCTGGCTGCTCTTCTTCCTGGGATTTCGGCGGCGGCGACACGGAGAACCGTCCGGCGCACCGGTGAGCGTTTACCCCGTCCTTTGTATCTTTGTGAACGACCGTTCGGCCGTGGGCGATCTCCACACCGACGGCGTTCACCAGCTGATAGCCGCTGTCCTTTTTGTTCTTTGTTTTGTATCGTAAATAAACAGAGTTTATCACCGTTACCAACGTGACTGGTGTCTCATTGCGCTCAACGAGCAGCATGCCTAGCGAGTACGAACCTGCTTCGCGGTAGAGCGTCTCGCCGCGAACGTGGTACTCCCAAAGGCAGTGGCCCTAAGGAGAACCACAAGCTACATGTGTAGTGTATACAGGAGGGATACCTGTAAAGAAAGATCCTGGTGGCCTCAGAGGGACAGTCGAACGTTAGAAGCCACTCTCACAGGAGTTTCATTCTCAAGCTCTTTCCCAGGCTTCAACCACCTCAGAATTTTGTTTAAATTTCACAGTTTATGGATTCGAAATAAGAGCAATGGGGGATCACAGTTAACAGGTTACAGAAATACAAGTGTCGCATTAAAACCCCAAACGGAGGTGGGTCAAGAGCACCTCTGGAGTTACAAGTACTCTAAGTATTCTCTAAAAAAGGAGCGAAAGCAACAAACATAAGGGGGTAGGTGGCATTTAAAAAAATATATATATGCTGTTTATAAAGGTACGTTCCTCGGTCCGGCATTTACGACTTTGACCAGAGTGCGTGGCCCCGGAAACTAGTTTGTTTGGAAAGACACTCTTGCCAGAAAGCGCATTTTCGTGGTGCCAGATGCTCGCGCCGTTCTTCACGACGCTGCACAAATCAAGAATAATTTGTGCATCTCAAAAACCTGGCTTGCCCTGAGCGCGAACCTTCACCAGGGCACATTTTGCACCTTCCCCAGCGTAAATTTTGCACCCACTATTTGTCGTCGTTCCAAGCCGCTTGCGTACCATGTTTCCTTTCCTTCCGCCGGGTGGCGGTCCCGTCGTGCGTGTCCAGTCTCCTCCGGCTCCTCGGGGCGGTGATAGACCTCGACGTGTGTGTGCGTACCTTTCGTCATGATGACCACCGATCAAGACAATGAATGTGTTCGTAGCTTTGTTAAAAATATGTCACGTCTGTGTCGTATTCTAAACAGCTTCGCTGGTCATCCTCCTTCACAGAGTGGAATGGCTCATGATTTTATAACCTCTAAAGCACACTGAAGTCTGTTACTGCCTCTTTTATGTGATGAACAGCAATTTTATCTGTCTGTGTGCTGGAGAAAAAACGAAGTGCACAGGGACGCGAGGAGGAACTATCACCATTACGCTCTCAGACCGTCAGATATTGAGATATTAAGTAGCTGCCGTGTCGAGTAGAGTATAATATCGTTTGTCCTATTTAACAAAAAAAAAATGACCGCATCTCCACGTGGTGAATGATGTTGATT
Source organism: Ixodes persulcatus (assembly GCA_013358835.2). Classification (NCBI taxonomy): domain Eukaryota; kingdom Metazoa; phylum Arthropoda; class Arachnida; order Ixodida; family Ixodidae; genus Ixodes; species Ixodes persulcatus. Next base: position 232,779 of record JABSTQ010010642.1, on the reverse strand, counting down.
GGGGCGAAGCTCTTTTGGTGCTGACGATACTGATTTTATTGTTCATAGGTAGTGCTGATGGTGCTGATTATTTTTTATTGCTCATAGGTAGTGCTGAGTTCCGGGTTGCGTTTCGACTTCATTATTACTGCTTTATGGTCGGTGAAATGCAAAGCCAGTAGTTCTAGCAAGTCAGCTTAGATCCGCTAGTAGCCGTGGGAACGCATCTCTACCGCTTAAGTCAACGGTCCATGTCAGAAAGAGAATGTGTGGTGTGGAACGTGGTTATATACGCATTTGAGCATTTGACCGCAGCGCCCTCTCCTCTATAAACGTTGAGCCAATGCATGCAAAGTTTAACGCCATTATATACGCATTTGACGGAAGCGCCTCTCCTGTATAGACGTTGAGCGCCTACATGCAACGTTTCATCCATGACATCCCCAGCTCTTGAGTTACTACCACATCTTTTCTTTCTTTTTTTCTGATTTTGTTCAACGCGAGGAGCAGCTTTTGTTTAGTTTAGAGACTGCCGGGCCACGTCATACAAGCCTCATGGGCTTTGACGGACCCGAACTTTGTAAAGCGAAAAGAAAGCAATAAACTATTATTATTATTATTATCTCAGAGCCCCCTACTCATCCCGCAGTCATGGCCGAGTGGTTAAGGCGATGGACTAGAAATCCATTGGGGTCTCCCCGCACAGGTTCGAATCCTGTCGACTGCGCCAACATTTTTCTTTTTTTTAAGACAGATGGGATGGAAATCGATGTGAGCACGGACGGACGGACGGACGGAAAAGGCTAGACCCTAAGGAGCTTCGCCCCTAAAAAAATATCAGTTGGCAAGGATGACGCTTATTTTGCAAATTGAATTAACTGGCATCGTGTCATTAACAAACCTCAACAGCCAAGCTCTGCCAGTCTATCTTGTATAAAAATATGTTCACTTGGGTGCGCGTTATTTTAGGCCGCGTTCGATCTGTAGGAATGTTCTTATAGATTAGAATGAAAAATTTTGGTCACTCCTCACTGAATGATTCTTCGCCTGCATCACGGTGCTGAGTGAAAACAATGCTGATTAAGAAAACGAATGTGTCGATTGCAGCTCACTTTTTCAATAAAAGTTAGACTGAAAGGGCTTGTACTAAAGCGTTCATGATATTTTGAAAACATTATTGCTTTCAGCTCAGTTATGTCGTCATCATATATAACGTGAAACGTATTTCGTAAACTATATTTCATTATACATATGGCGACGAGGTGCCCATTTTAATATTTTATGGACTCTAATTAATTTTTTAGTTATTGAGCACAACTACGATTTAACTTTTAATACTCCGACGCATATCTGTGCCACTGACGGGTATTTTAGGTGACCTACCACACTTCGTGACAACATTTCGATTCAGGTAAAATATATGTAACTGAGGTTAAACAAAAGGACGTTCAGTTGTATAAACATGCTGTATGTTAATCGATTTTTATTACTGCTTCGTCGAAACTAAATGACAGAATCTCTTATTTCTGGTGCCCGAAATTAAAAGTGAATTGTATGAATGATAAAAATACTACACAGTGTTTTTAACTCGTTTCGGAGCGGAATTAGTGTTTATTGCTAAAGCAACGCGGAAGATATATGATCAATTTAGTGGTTCGAACCGGTTTGAGCCGTTGTTTTTGCTCCCCGGAACTGAACCGGAACTGAACCGGAAGTAAAGCGAAAACCGTGAACCTGAACCAATAAAAATTTCAGTTCGACACTGGTTGCGAATAGCTTTGCTGTTCTGTTCACGCGAAGCGAGAGCTTGCGTTGCAGATTCGAAAGATCCTGAGCTCCATCCCCACCTCTGCCAGTTTCAATCTAGAGGAGCATCATAACGGCGAACGGTCGCGTATCACTAGCGCGTAGTTCACGTTAAAGACCCCAGGCCAGCAGTTGTACTCCACCGGGTAAATTTCTCAGCTGCAGCTGACGCCCACCGGGGATGGCAAACGCCCTTCTGTCTAAACATACACACAACGCAATTAGTTTGCCCTACCTCTTCTCACATTCACTTCAATGTCCCGGCCACCTGGCGGAGGACAAAAGAGTCAGTTGACGAAGAGTGTCAGAAAGAAGGAGGGAGAGAAAGAGAAGGCGCGTCTGCTCGGTCCATTCGCCCCGTTGACGGCCTGCCAAAACGCAGATTGACTCTCCTTAACGTTCGCCGTGCCCTAATGACTCCCTTCAGGATGTGGAAGGGGAGTTCTTCGAGACGAATGGCGCACATTGACACCCGCTGTCGCACCAGGGACATTTCGGAAAGAAACACCCAGAGCACATGAAAACAAATAGGGAGCCTGGAAATATGAGTGCTGGGGTTTATGGGGAAGAATCAGGCTCGTCGCCCTGGTTAGCACCACCTGAATTTTACTTTTGTTTTGGCGCCTGAAATGTATCATTTTGTTATTTTATTTTGTGGAGAATGAGAAAAAAAGGTGGGGATTGCGATCTTCCTACGTCCCTGATTTGTTGTGTTTGTTCAGTTTCGCAGGTGTGGGGCTGGTGAAAGTGGAGTCATTGGACAAGGTGTTTGGGGTTACTTGAAGTTGGGTGCCGTGTCTTGCCTTGGTTGCTGGCTTGTGAGGGTTTTTAAAAGCCAATTTCTTAAGTAAAATAAAGCATAACCTTTAATAAAAACCAAATGAATTTAGATTTGTAGATCACGTAAAGCCTTACGTCGCAAAATAATGTAAAAATTATGATTCTACTTTCAGAATAATTATTATTTAATACATTAAAATATTTTTAGTGTCTTTTCAGGTTTACATTGGCATGAACAGGGTTTTGTTAATTATACCAAGACTAAAGACGTCTCTCAACACGGCTTCTTATGGCGAGTTAGTTTCATACGCACTGGCACCGTTCGAGTTCACTCCCAGAATGCATCGCACTCGTGGAGTGTCGCACGGAGAACTGGCCTCGAACGAACTTGCCAAATGCACCGAGTGCAGACGACTGATGCTGCCGCCATCTATGTTGTAGAAAAAGTACCGACCTCAAACCGAAACTAGCGCCTTTTTGTTCGACGTGATGTGTAGGAATGCAAGAGTGCAGTCGCTACCAACGTTTATGTATGAACGTTGGTAGCTGCAACCTGTAGTTTTTATTTGCGTTGACTTCAAGCAACTCGGGTGTCGTAGAGGTATTCACAGACGGCGTAAATTTCCGCAACCAGCGGACTACGGAGCAGGTCATGTTTACACTGGAGTAAACTGATGACGCAGTCTTCGCAGAAGCTTAATCCGTTTGAGCATGGTATTATGCGTGAACCACTGAAAGGGTACGGCTTAAAACTAGTCTGTTGGAATATCCAGCAAACCGTTTCGTGGGTAGTTAGATGTGTATCAGATTTTGCCCTTGGTGAGCGCGTCGGGAACGAGAGCTTTCTCAAATAAAATACGACGGGGGAAGATAGCTTTGTTAATTGTTTTGTAAAATGTTAATCATGATGATGTTGCCCAAGCCTCGGTTAAGTCACCATGTCTAGATTTCTTGGATGCTTATTGGGAAGTCACAGGTTTCTGCTGGGGGAGCTTTGTCGACAAATGTAAAAGTTTTCACCCGCACACGGGTGGTGATAAAGAGCTAGGGGGCCGCTGATGCGTTTGTTCTAAGCATTTCATTACACGCTGGTATATTTCAGCGTCTGTACGGTAAAAGAGCGACAACAAACTTGCAAATAAAGCACGGGTTGTAAGTTGCTTTCTTCATTAAATAGCATGCGCTCACAGTTCAATCTCTCGTTTGATTCTGTTTCTATTTTTTCTATCAGATTTCTATCAAAAAATCTACTTTTTTCCTTTCGGTTCCGCTGTACAAATGACACATCGTAGCAGATGAACCCTCGTCGTGTGCTTCTGTTCCTCGCAGAAGTGAGGCATGCCGGGATTGCATTTTGGTGCAAACTCGATGTTCTAGGTGCAGCGAGTGCATGCCATAGAGTTATTATAATGTACGCTAGAGGTTCAAGTGGTGCTAGCGTGCTGACACAAATAGAAGCAGACAGCAACCAGCCTAAATTGACTTCCGGTAATGTATATCTATGGGAATAAGTGAGTGCATTTTCTTTTTGCTCTCGATTATAAGAGCAAATATCCCGAATAATTCGTACGTACTGGGTATCCTGGAACATTTCTCAGTCAGGCAGACAAACTAATTGGTAAGTTACGACGTTTTTCTTTCAAATTTATCGCAATTAAAACGGTGCTAAAATGGCTTCGTACGTGTATCTATGTGCACTGTCAGACACCGTTAGCGCGAAGACGACGTCGGCGCTTTTCAGCATGGGGGATATACGTGCCAAACAAACGAAGGACATCAGAAAAACTAAGACGGCAAGAGCTACGCAACCACACTGGATCAGAACCTCCCTCCGCAAGTACGATCAAAATAAATTGAATGCTTAATAAGTACTGCTTTATTCTTTCGGCTCTGTGTGAATATGCTTGTTCTACATTCGAAACATCACCCGCACACTCGAAATCCTTAATAACAATTGCATTATAAAGACTGGCCGGCAGAGAAAATATTAGAAAAAGACGCCTTTCATACCCCACGTACTCTGTTCTTTACATTTTGAATGTTTTTAACCGCTCGTAAAGATGCAAGAAGGGGTTATTTTCATATAGGGATAAGACTGGCATATTAGCAATATATAAGCGTCACCTGAATGCTGGGGAGGCCTGAACAGGCTGTATATTCTTTTTGATTGTTATTTTGCTTAGAATCATAGCTTGTTTTTACACATCTGCTGTGGAACAGAGGTTTGGGCTTGAATTTAGCGAAGTTAAACAACGTTCATTGCTGAAGAAAAATGCGCTAACTAAGACAAGTACACTTTTACAGTGTTAATAAAGGTACATACTATTCGGTAAAACCCAAATAACAAAAGTGTTCCATGTTATTTTCCGACGAAGAGACAAAATGCGCTCGCGTTTTCCCATACGAATGCACAGGAGTACCGCGAAAGTTGACTGGTTGCTGTCTGCTTTAATTTTCCTCCCGGAAGTCGCATAGACACTAGCGCCAGTTGAGCCTCTAGCGTACATTATAATAACTCTATGGTGCTTGCGCGCGTGGGGTGCCGACGATGAAACGAACTCGGAGAGTCCAACCACTCGTGGAGCGCCGGCCGAAACGAACCCACTCCACGCTGCGAGTGGGCACGCGTGGGCCCAAGGGACGTGAAACGAACTCGCTATTAATTTCCGTACTGCAGGGTGCCGGGGGCGCATTGGTGCTATCCATTGACGCCAAACGGATCAGCCGGCGAGTCCATTACATAACTCGCCGTGACTCAAATTTTACCTTTCTTTCTTTCCGTCGGAGTCTTCGTACTTCCCCAAAAGTCTTTGCTTTGGAGACTCAACAATTGTTTGTGCACTCATTCGTCTTGTCGGAATTAATTTGTTTCAGTGCCTTTGTTTTTGCCTTCAAAGTTTTTTTTTATTGGTTTTCATTTGACCAGACAATCAACGTTGTTTTTTTTGTTTTTTTTTTTACCGCGTAGGAATCTTTTTATTATATCTTTTTTCGGGCTTCGGGTTGCTCTGAGTTGAAACGCCGGCATATGGCTCCCAGTCGGAGTGTCCCAATCCCGGGTGTGTTCCAGGCATGTCCCAATCCCTAGTTTATTTGCTCTGTCGCACCAGAATCCGTTCGTTGCATTCATGCGTGTAAAGACTCACAAATTTATACATTCTTGTATTGAACAAGCTCACCCCAAGCGTGTAAACGTCAGTCATGCTAACAAATTGACTTAAAGGATGACGTATATTGGCGGTTTTAACTTTATCCCACTGTCTGCTTTCCCACAACCTGGCTACCTTTCAGCTTGTCCCAACATGACTCCCCTCGCAGTTTTTTAAGAAACTAAAGCTGGGGAATTATCTTGCCGGAAGAAAACCCAAGTTTAGTGTTGATGTTCAAACAGTAATTCATGCCATACAAACACATTTCGGCTCTCAGCATAGGTTTTCTCCTATTTAGCACTTTTGAATGTTTTGCTTCTATATATTTTGCAAATTATGCGCTAACTTCGAGTTATATTGTCACGAATGACAATTGATGAGGCCATCATAACTGAAGAAACTAAATGTTTAATGGGGCGAACTTGTGCCCAAAACAAAAAGGAAACAGAAGATAACAGTAGAGCGTCGATGGCGTTGATGGCGGCGTAACAGCAGGGTCGTACGCTGGGGCGAGACTAACTCGACAAGGTCGCGGGCGGCCTCTTATCTAAAGTGCGTCACTATCTCGAAGATTCGGCGAAGAAGGCTCGAGTGTCGCGAACTCGGGGCGAGAATGAACACGCACTTTCCAGAACAAGAAAGCAGGAGTAAATGATAGAAGCAAATACGACATAGCTTTGCTTCGCCAATACTGGAAACTCCTCCGAAAACCTATGGGAGCGGCGGCGAAGGTGACAGTGGCGCCTCTGGCGGAGTCGGAACCTACGGAAGCAGACGACGCAGTGGAAACGTACAGGCTCTGCGACGTCCTTGAGATTTGTGAGCCCTGTTTCGTCACCCCAAAAGCTGAAACAATTCATTACGATAAGTCCGCTTGCAAAGCGGAATCCACTGTTTGCAACTGCAACGAAAATCGATTAACAACGTGCGCAGGAACAAAAATATAGCAGTTTTTTTTAGCGGTCTCAAACGCCGCTCAGTGGATCAAACGCGTTTGAAGCGCATCTGGGAAGCGGAAAAAAATGGGTATAACTACTCGAACTAAGTCGTAAGAGGTTACTGTTGATTCTTTATAAACTGCGTTGTCACAATTTCTTACCTGAACATGCGATTATTAAAACCTGCGCAAACAACATGTTAAGAACACCAGAGCAAGCGTACTAGCCTCTGCAGCATAAAAAAGTAACGAGAAAAATGACCGCGCAGGCACTTTCCAAATATGCAGAGAAGATTGTATCCTCGTTTACATGAAAGCGACTTCAGCGCATCAACTCCACTCGTTCTTCGAACGAAGCCGACGCGGCAACGTTTACATGAATGCGCACCAAGCCCTACACGAAGGTGGCGCCATGCCGTGTCAGAGCTCGAAGTTATGCAGTTCCGGCACCAGCCGCACCACGTTTTTCGGTGCATTGCACGTGGAGGCCTTTCGACGCGTTCAGTGAACTTAAAGATCGTGCCCGCAGTCTTCGGTGCTGTGGAAGAAGTTACGAGATGGAAGAAACATCAAAACCCAAGCGTTTAGGGCTCCAGGCCGGGCCGCCGAGTCACTTTGGACCAGAGGCGACGTGTGTGGGCACGCTTTGAGGACGCCTCCGCGCTTTCGCCGCGCCAGACCTCGCCGATCGCGACCGGACCAACCGGACCCCGAGTCCGAAAGGCTCCTGCGCAGCCAGGAACGGCACCGAGGTAGGAGCTGCTTGCTCTGCGCTACCATGCAGTGCTCCACAGTGCTCGGAGCTCTCGGTGTCGTTCGTGCTTGCGCCGAAGCCTTTGGGACCCCTTCCGACGCGCAAGTCGTACTTCGCAAGGCTTGGACGGGGACCGCCCTCACCGAGCAGCTCCACTATATTCCGCTTACTTACGATGGCAATAAAAGCTCGCGTTTGTTCTCGGGAAAAAAATTGCGGGCGACCATACGGGACCGCTCTCCGCGCCGCCGACGAGGTTGGCCGCCGCCATGTTCTCAGCTATTAACTCGTTCCCGCAGCGAGCGCCTTCACATAATCCTCCCCGTTTCAAAATGCGTTGCGACCTCCGTTTACATGGGCTGCATGAATGCGCACTCGCCATCTCGATCCACCTCTGTCTAGCGACTTGAATGCGATGCGCTTTCTTTGCGCATTATGCCGTTTACATGACCGCATTGAATGCGACTACTGGATTCGATGCGACTAAGTCGCATACATGTAAACGCGGCTAGCGTCCCCATCCCAGACGAAAAAAAAAAAAGAAATGGGGAACAGTCGCGGACAAAAGCGAATGAAATAAGGATGTTAGCAGACGATACAAAGATACAAATCACGCAGCAATGACCTCTTTGAACGACGACGATCGCGCAGGGAGTCGGTAGGAGCATTTGAAATGAGCCGTCGCTGGTTGCCGTCGGTGTTGAGTCCACAAAAAACAAAGCGAAAGCAACACGAGAAAATTATTTGAGAGAAAAAAAGAGCTGCACTTCTTTTTGTTTTTTAGCTGCACGTTACACGTTTGTTTATTTCCTTTCGCAGCGTTGGTGGGAACTAAAAAAACAGGAAAGGAATAATGTTGTCCAGCCCACACTGCTCGGGAAATATGAGTCCCACGCTGCAATCTGCTACGTGCTAGCAGTGTGTGACATTTTTTATTTCGCATTTCTTTTCCCATGCAGTTACTTTGACAGGTGGGTCATTCCACGTGAAACGTCCCAGACGTTGCGCTCGACCACCTCCGATTTCCAAACAAAAATTCATGGGCTTCGACCGCAATGTCCGTAGCCATACCCTAAAATAGTTTTGACGAAAAAAAAAAATTTGTGATGACGTGAGCGCGATTTTAATTTTTGAAAACAGCGTGAAACTAGGCATCACTCAATAATTTACGAAAAATCAGCTTTTTAATGAAATACCAAACATTATTTTTTTCTTAAATTTGCACGGTTGTCGACTTACAATGTGGTTGGTTTTGTGCAGTTTTGTTGAATTTAAATATTTTTCTAAAAATACATAAGTTTATTCAAAAATAATCATTTTTGTCATTTTATTAAAAAAATATATAATTACTCCCGGGACCTAATATAACTTTTTACTGGCTGCCCTTTAGGTATATAACCTATAAAAATATTTTAAACCGCTCAATTAAACATCTTGCAGTAAAAAAAAAAAATCCTGAAGTTGCCAAAAAGTGCGTTTTGACGCATAAACAGCCGTTTATTCCACCCTGAGGTGGTCCAAGTAAAAAGACAAAATATGGTGGGTTTGAAAGAAGGATTGAACGTCTTTTGATTCTGAAAGTTTAAACAGAGTTATTTTTGTTTAAAGCGAGAAAACAATTTTTGAAGTTGAACTCTCGCACCACTACCCGGCGTCGCTTCTTAACGCCTCTTCGCCGCACAGCACGCCAGCTGCGTCGATAGCCGAAGCGATTAGGTTCAAAGAAACAACGGAGTTTGCTGCCCGCTTCCCCTCGTCCCTCTTTTCTGGCTCCAAGGGAAGAAACGGCGGGTATCGTGTACTAATCGGAGGTGCCGCCAGAGCGTCGCCATAGCAGGCCCGTTGTGCCCTTTCTACCTGAGGGCGGCTCCTCACACTCCGAAACGCGATGCCTAATCGACGGGCGGCATCAGCTGACGTGGACGTCTGAAACACGATAATATCGCCACGAAATCTAGCCGTCACGCATGCTGTGGTGAAAAGCGGAACTATGATCCGGTTCGCGCTTAGTTGGAGCGCAGTGAAGGCTACAGGCGCGTGATCAAAGCTCTGAAACGCGCTGATTCAGTATGTTAACTCGGACGCCTGAAGCATCGTCACAAGCCAAGAGTGCGCTTCTATCAATATTTTCGGTCCATATTGTCAGTGCGGGAATCTTTACATGACCCATCGGAAATAATGAATAAACAAAGGCACGTGTCCGCACTATTGACACTGGGTATCGAGACTTATTCCTTTCCTTTTGAGGAACCCGCTTCTGCACTAGTAAGCTAAGAAAGGGCTGAAAAGCGAGAAGTTGGCTTTTGAACGACCATTTGAGATCGGAAATCTGTCGAACAAAGAACTTCATTTTTCGTCAAGTACGTTGTACGGTGGTGTAACGATGGATGAAGCTGGTCCCTCTGGAGAAAAAAGTCAATCTACGGTTCCTGTGGATGCTGATCAGGGTATGTAGGACAGCTGGCTTTATTTTGTACGATACAATGATAGTTGTGTCGTGTTTATTCGTGTCTACCCTGTCACAGTACCTGTATAGTTGCGGCCGCTCAATTCATGACTTTGTCAAACAAAATAGACTAGCTATTTTTTTAAAGCTGGCCGTCCGTCGTACATGTAGTATGTGTACGTTAGACATGTATAAGCCCAAGCTGTAGGGAAGGATGCGTTGGCTTATATTAAATACACATGGTTCGCCTTATACCTGTCACAAACCAATTAGCGTTATAAAAGTTCAAAGCCGAATGGCGTATTGCGTACAAGGCTAGCTTCTGCACGAAAGGCGCATATGTGCCCGACTTGTCATTTATGCGCGGCACGCAGATATGGCTCACATAAATGAAGGAGCAGTCATGTTCCATTCAAATTTCTTTTTCATTGCAGAAGCCGAACATCCTCCGTGCTCCCTTGGTGCAAGGGGTTGCCATGTGACCTTACAGACCAAGACGCGGTCCCTCATCAACACTTAAGACCTGACGCACACGGATCGGCGGCTCCTTTCGCTCCGTTCCGGGCGCCCACAAGGTGACATCCGTACAGTGTGTTCACATCATTATCAAGTATACCTTAAAAAGTACACATCACTGATTGCATCTAAGTGGTGTTCTAACCCTTTCTATGAACACGTCAAAAACCGCCGTGGATCAGCTGTCATTACAATAGCCTTGGTAGATGCGCACCCCAATTTAAACCTTATTCCTGGAAACTGACTTTGTCAAGCATGCCGGCGAAATTGTTTCGAATTGAAGAAGAGACCTACTTTTCAAGCACCACCACCATCTCTGGTTCGTGATGCCCCTTCTGAGCAAGATGACCCCGATGTAGCACTTGAGAGCGTCAACGAGGCCCTCGCAGCCGTTGGAGAGAGCCCTCTCCAACGAAAACGAGGGCAAACAAGCCGCGAGACATACGCCCAAAAGAAGGTTAGAAAGCTTAAAATTTCTGCCGAAGGAAGAATTTATACATCTTTGGGTGTACAGCAGAAACGAACTTCTTAGCCGAACCAGGATGAAGATTTTGTTTTGAGTGACTACGTGTCACTCATGCAAGAGGTAAAAAACAAGTTTGACCTGGAGAAAAATAGAGAGAAAAAATTACAACTTCTAACATTGGCCCCACCCTCTTGGTCTCGCGAAAAGATTATGAACTTATTTGGAGCCTCGGAACGACAAGCGCGTCAAGCCGTAAAGGTCAGGTCAGGATCAAGAATATTGGGCACCGTGCCAAAAAGAAGAGGCCGCCCGGTCAGCAAAGAAGTCAAGGCCTCCATCATGGAGTTCTATCAGGACGACGCTGTCTCGTACTGCCTACAGGTAAAAAAGGACGTGCTACGTGGTCGCCAAAAGCATTTGTTGTTGCTCACCTTGAAATAAATTTACGAGGAATGGAAAAAAAGCTGCGATTTCAGTTGCGGCTTTTCAACATTCGCAAGTCTGCGGCCTTCACATTGTGTCCTAGCAGGGGGTAGCGGCACTCACACAGTTTGCGTCTGCATGCAACACCAACATTTTAAGCTCATGCTTCATGCTACAGGATTAGACGAAAGCACCGAAGAACTTCTATCCACTACAATATGTGATCTACACAATGAAGAGTGCATGCTTGACAGGTGTGCCAAATGCCCAAGAACCGATTTTGCTGATAATTTGCTTCGCAGCACTCCACTTCTTGACCCGGAAGAAACGGATTACGTCCATGTGCAACAGTGGGTTAGCGGGGTGCGTTGCCAACTGGAAACCATTGTTCTGACACCAGACGAGTTCCGCGAAAAATCCTTAGATATGCTGAAGGCACTGAAGGCTCACCACTTTGTGAGCAAACAACAGGCACGATACTTGCGGGAGCGCAAAGCAAACATAGGCAAACACGAGGCAATAGTACTCATGGACTTCGCTGAAAATTATAGTTTCATCGTGCAGGACGCCGCGCAATCCTATCGCTGGGTGAATACTCAGGCATCAGTACACCCCGTTGTTATTTACTTTCACAAACAAGAAGCCACCACCCAAGAGATTTCTATAAAGTCATTCAGTTTTATTTCTGACTGCCTAGAACACGACACGGTGGCAGTTTCTGTATTTCAGAGTGAAGTAATTAATATATTGAAGCGAGACCTTCCGCAAATTAGAAAAATTCACTACTTTTCATTTCCGCTTAATGGAATTTTTTCGCAACGTCCCACGGGAAGAATGAGTGACGGAGTCGGGGGTACAGTGAAGCGGTTGGCAGCAAGGGCCAGTCTTCGAAGTCCCTTCGAGAACCAAATCATGACCCCCCAGCAGCTGTTTACCTGGGCCAAAAATAACATCGGGGGCATAACAATAATTTGGGTGCCGAAAGAAATGGTTGAAGAAAAACGAGCTCGACTCACTTCAAGATTTAGCTCAGCGGCCCCCGTCAAAGGGACAAGAAGTTACCATCACTTTAAACCTGCGTCTCCATCTACGCTACGTGCTGGACTTAGTCCTATTCAGAAACGCAAGAATTTGTCATTTCAAAGCCGATTTGAACACAAACGACGCGTGAGCCTTCAACGGCGCGCATTCGTCAACACCACATCGCCTCGTCGTTCGAGATTGCCCGTTCACAGGTCTTTTGTGTTGTTGTTTACATCTGTTCTGACGTTGACAAGAGAGAGTGATTGCGTTGTGTATGTAGGAAACAGCTAGCTTACTAATGGATGCTCTGAACCGGCAGCGCTAAGCATCTCCTGACATCAAGACCAGGAAGATCACAGGAGGACATCGCCGCGTAAAACGGTCGAAATGGGAAAAGCCATAAAGCAACAGGAGTGAAAAACAGCCCCTTTTTCACCAAGACGTACCGACAACTCAGGTCCTGCTCCCTACCTGCGTGGGCACACCGTTACACTGTCGCACGCTTCGCCGGGCTCGACGGTGCCGTGCTGTGCAGAGAAGAGGCACAAGTAACGACGCCAGGTTGCGACGTAAAAGCTCAACTTCAAAATGTTTTTTTCTTATTTAGAACAAAATTATTTTAATTAAACTTTCAAGAACAAAAGGCAATCAACTCTCCTGTAAAAGTCACCATGTTTCGCATTTTTCTTTCGACCACCTCAAGGCAGAATTGACGGCTCTTTAAACGGCAGAACGAAATTTTGCACAAATTAAGTTGTTTTTTCTGCAAGATATTTAGTTGTACGGCCCGAAACTTTTTTTTTGTGCAGTATATTCACAAGGTTGCCAATAAGAATTTTTAATCACCTGCAGCAACGAGATAGTTTGTAACCAAACTATCAAAAAGGCTAAAATTCTCATATATTACTTTTTTTTTAAATTGCTTCAACCGAATATTCATGATCATTATTACGAAACAATCAAAATACCATGTGGTTTTTAGGAAAAATAGTCCACTGTTCTATAAAAATATCTTAATTTTCATCAATTAATAAATGGCAACTTCGGGATCTTTTTTTTACTGCAAGATGTTTAATTGAGCGGTTTAAAATATTTTTTGTAGGTTATATGCCTAGAGGGCAGCCAGTAAAAAGTTATTTTAGGTCCCGGGAGCAATTATATATTTTTTAATAAAATGACAAAAATGTTTATTTTTGAATAACATTATGTATTTAAAAAAATATATATATTTCAATTAAACAAAACTGCACAAACCCAACCATATTGTAAGTCGACAACCGTGCAAATTTAAGAAAAAAATATTGTTGGGTGTTTCATAAAAAAGCTAATTTTTCGAAAATTATTGAGTGAGGCCTAGTTTCACGCTGTTTTCAAAAATTAAAATCGCGCTCACGTCATCACAAATTTTTTTTCGTCAAAACTATTTTAGGGTATGGCTACGGACATTGTGGCCGAAGCCCATGAATTCTTTTTTTAGAAATCGGAGGTGGTCGAGCGCAACGTCTGGGACGTTTCACGTGGAATGACCCAGGTTGTTTGTTTGCTCGCTTGACGAAGCAGTTCAAACGTACATTCAAGTACTTTTTGACGTACATGTTCAGGCAATATTTGCACACGGTGCTTTTGTTTCGAGTGTCGATCAGCGGCCTCAAGTGCGCCTTCAGCTGAAATCTTGTTTGGTGCAATATATCAATGAAATCTGTGTCGAAGGCACGGCTGATGTTACCGGCTAGGTGACGGGCTAAGTCGTAAGGTGGTGTCATTTTCGCATGCGAGTATTTCTTGTTCTTCAACTGAACGTCTTTTGAGGTGCGCCTTGTTTCTGATTTCAGTTGGACTTAGCAAACATGATGACAGACCTTACTGGCTGTCTACCCGGCTACATATGACGGGGTGTTCAGTTGTGCATCTGGTCTGCCGTCTGTAAAGTTGTTGTCATAATTGTTTGTTGGGGAGTCAGTGGCGATTTTGAAGCCAGACTTGAATAGCTCCTCCAGTTTAATTTGAATGCTTCAATAACTTAAATACATACGTTTGTTGGGCCTCCGGGAAGCGGAAGAAGGAATTTTCACCCCATGCAAAAACTTGTTTTTGCAGTCGTAGGCAGCACCTGGCATGCCTGCCATCTCCAAGTATGCGCGGGTGAATGCCCGATGGCGGCTGGTTGATTAAAAAAACCATGACCGATCGCAGAAGTGACCACGCACTCAAGTAAAATCCGAATAGAAATTTGTAACGAGGTTACACTTCTTAATAGATTTAATAAGTACCAAAAAGACATATGAAATTTCCGATTAGAAACTCAACCGCAGGCAAAATTAGGAGGTTATCGCAGACGATAGTGGAAAAAAAATTAAAGTTGCCGACGGCCCTCCAGATGTCCGGGCATTGAGTAGCACACGAACCGGCAGGAGTGGTGAAGGAAAGAATTAAAAACAAACCCAAACAATTCAAAGCAAAATATGCGATAGCTCGAACGTCAAGTAAACAAAATAAATAAAAAAAGAACGCGACGGCGTAGCATCGCCTCAAATATAAAAAAATAAAGTACACTGAAAAATGGAAGGAGTTGCAGGACCTTCCAACGGGTGCCGGCATTTATCGTAGAAGTCCCAGAAGACGTTAGTCGTCCCCGCGTTAACAATCGCAATATTTGTGCTAGCACGCTCCCCTCTTTTCTTTTGCACGCGCGATAAGTCTGTTGTTTTTTGTAACTCCGCTTTTATTAGTTTCAGTAATAGCGTCAGATTTGCATGTGCGCAATCGACTTCTTCCAGAGCATACTGACATCGCAGAAACGTACGTAGTTCGAAATTGCCTTTTGCTTCTTCATCCGGAAATGAACATGACGGGATTAGCCAGCTCACCTATTCGACAAAACTGTTTTAAGCAATACATTTATGAGAAATGGGAATCGCAACAACAAAACGAGTTGATCAACAAGAACACTAAAGTTGAAACGTAGGTATGTTTTAAAATGTTTGTGCATTGCCTTTTTTAAGAAACAGGTCGAAGGTAAATTCGTGTTTTGCCTGGCTCACATAAGTTGTGACAGAATGTTTTCTTTGGGAAAGCACTAAAATTGCACCCTGAAAGTTTTAACATCTTTCGCACGCAAAGAAAATGTCCTTCACTGATGAGGTGGAACCTATTTTTTAACACTCAATGAAGCGAATGCCCGTGACAATTTTTTTCTATTGGTCACCTCGCACGGAGATAGGCAAAACCAATGCGTTGTGAAGAATTCGTCTGCTTGCGGAGAATCCGAGCTCGCCAGGGGCGCTGCGATCCCTTTTTTCCCGCGCTCCGCGGGAGTTACCAGTGTTGGCTTACGTGGTATTTGATAGAAGTTATGCCCGGAGCAAGAATAAACGAGAACCTTTTAGAAGTCCGTAACCGCGCGTTGCTTTCTCGGCCCTGCCAGCGGCTTTTTCCCCCCCCCCCCCCCCCCCTTTAAAAGCGCGTCGTCCCAATGCAGCGCAAACCGAAAACACAAATCCACAACAAAAGGACAGCAGAATCGCGAGCCACAGTTCACAGTTTGGCGAAAGCCCAAAGTTCTATCGTTTGTAGTACGGCTTGAGGCGCACGACGTGAACTACTTCGTGTCGCGGGTGGCGTCGTCTTGATGGTTGTGTTCCGTCGGGAAGCAGCTCGTAGTTTATGTACTCGAGGGGGCGAAGAACCTTGTAGGTCCAAAGTAGCGCTTGAGAAGCTTCTCGTTGAGCCCACGTCGCCGAATAGGTTTCCAGACCCATACTCTTTCCCCGGGATGAAAGGTGCAATTTTAGAAAAAAGGATATCGATAGTCTTCCCTAAGGGGAGGAAACGGTCTTGCTAACCTATGTCCTTAGAAAGGGAGAAACTTTCGTCTCTGAAGCAGGGGAGCAAAGTTCCTCCGTCACCTGTGGTATCAAATATGGCGGCCCCGAATCGAGCAAATCGAGCTCAATAAGGCATAACGAGACGCTACGTTTCTTGTACGGGACGAGAGAAGCAGCAAATGCAAGCGTTACACGAGCTTTCCGCGAACTCTGTTTATTTCCGAAGCCAGATTCCCCCCGCAGGTAACGAAACTTGCGTTTCAAAAGCGGTTACTCAGTCTTCTCGTCGTCAGCACTGCGATGTGAAACGGAGACAACCGATACCTAGTTACTTCGCGCACTTTACGCCTTACTTTTGCTATTGCTAGAGTCACAATTCCTTCGTGAACCGCACACCACGGAGGAATGGCAAACTAATCCGCAAACAAAAAGCCGCTCTCAAAAGAACAAACTCGAAGCCGCTGTTTATCGCGCAGCGTGAAAGAAGGTTAAATCGCTTGCCAACAGATAGCAGGGTCAAGCAGAGTAATTACAAGTAGCTAGGTTAGGTGGCGCTAGGTACCGCCAAATTCATGTTCTACAAAAACTTTTTTCATTTCCTCACGCCACCACTGCGCTTCGGGATCTTCGGGAACCTTTATTATACACACATGTGGACACATTACGCATACTGCAAGCATCAGCTGATCATACATTGATCGCATATACTGCACTGCTGCTACTGTGCGGCGTATCGCGCTTGTTCTGTAGGCGGAGATGACTGTCGTTGATTTGCGTTGAACCGTCCGACGATGCAACCGAACAAGATCATGAAGGCAATCTTCAAGGAGGTTGTCGAGGGCCAACGAACCCAGATTCTAGTCGAACACGATGTGAGTTGAGTTTGGTTCAGTCAAATGCCTTTCGAAGTTTGCATGAACGCGATGTCGCAATTATAATCGTCGCCGTAACCTTGCTTGCGCACGGCAACATGGCTGCGCACACTCGAGCCTTCGCAATCATCCGTCTTGTAATATGCCTGGTGGGGTTAATGGCTCTCCGAAAAAGGTGCCTTCTAGATTCAACAAAAAGTAAGCATTCCGCGGGCCACCTGTGGTCAGGTGCAGCCTCGTTATGCATCACCGTCCTTGGCGCAAGTTCGCCGTGGACGGCTGACTTTAGGCCTAGGGATCGGCCTACTCCCGCCAGCCGCTCACCCCGTCTACCTCATCTGATTCTGCTGCTAGTTATAGCCGGTGATGTACCTAATAACCCCGGCCCTCGCTACACCTGCCCCCGCTGCTCCCGCTCAGTGCCCGACAACGTCGCTGCCCTACAATGCGACCGCTGCGATTTGTGTTTACACCGCAAATGTGAAGGCATCTCCCTCGCCTCGTACCGCCGTCTGTCTTCGTCAACAACAGAGTGGCTCTGCGCGGCGTGTCAGCTCCCACCCTTGGCTGACGACCTGTTCCCCTCCACGCAACACGCTGCCGCTACGCCCTCCAATAAGGTCATCAGCCATTCCAAGCAACGGCCCCACCAATCCCAGGAAAACCAATGCGACGACGGCCTTCCCTATTCACCTGACGATGCTTCTGTGGGTGGTAGCACTCCCGCAACTTCCGGTGCGATTACCGTATGGTTCTCAAACGTTCGTTCCCTAAAGAACAAACTACTCGAATTCCAAGCTCTGACGTCTTCCCTCCCGAACACGATCTTTGCCGTTTGCGAAACATGGTTAGATACCTCTGTTTTTGATGGGCAATTAATCGACCCCCTACAATTCACTCGCAACCGGGGGTGGCGTCCTACTAGTCCTACCAAAACAACTCCCGTGCCGACGCCTATATCACCTGACCCCACCGGGTCCTGAAGCCATTTTTGTCGAAGCCTTTTGCAAGCGTTATAGGCTACTTCTGGGATGTGTTTATTGTCCACCTTCGTTCCTGGAACACTCTTAGCCCTTCTGCAAGACAGCCTGCACCAGATTGAACACAGTAAGTTCTCTGCATTGTTCATCTTCGGAAATTTTATAGCCACATCAGTTGGTCCGATCCTGGTACTCCCATCCCATCTGACCCAGTAGACGACCTGTTACTTGAGGTATTCGAAACAGCTGGTCTAACTAAACTCTGCGACACCCCGTCTTACATCTCCCCGAGTGGCTCCACTTCTTTCCTCGACCTCGCCCTGACCAACAATCCCACCTTGTCCCATCGCTGCACAGTCGTCCCCAGCCTCTCGGGCTGCGACCATCAGGCCCTCATCACCAATATCCAGTTTTCAGCACCCAAGCGAATCCTTCAAGCCACGAAATTCCATCAGTTTGCACGAACTGATTTCTCTCATCTTAATCAGCTAATCCATCTTGCTCCCTGGTCAACGGTGTTTGACAATCCTTCCACTGATGATGCCTACGACCTCTGGCTCGACATCATGTCAGCCATCCAGCGCGAATGTGTTCCTGTCCGGGCCACCTCTGGCTCGAAATCATGTCAGCCATCCAGCGCGAATGTGTTCCTGTCCGGGCCAGTCGGAAGCGAGCTAACCTCCCGTGAATGACAAAGAAAATTGAAGCTCTGATCAGGCATAAGTACCCCTTATTCAAGAAAGCACAGGAAATCCAAAATCCTTTCCATCTTGCCCGTGCCCAGCAGGCTCGCAGGGACGTCAAGCTTCATATCAACATCTTCTGACCCACCTCGAACAGTCGCACCTCCTCAGCCCACATCAGTATGGTTTTCGCCCTGGCAGGAGTTGTGAGACGGCCCTTGCATTTGCACCAATACGCTTAGCGCCAGCCTCGACAGCCGACTCTCTTGCGAAGTTGTGCAACTGGACTACAGAAAGGCGTTCGATTCGATTGCCCACGACCTGCTCCTACCTAAGCTCAAACAGATAGGAATGTCTGGCTCCCTGTATGCCTGGCTGCAAGATTTTCTCTCGAAAAACACGCAGCCAGCATGTTTTCTACCAAAACCCCCGCTCTTGCATGACACCTGTACGCCAGAGTGTACCCCAAGGCAGCGTACTCGGTCCCACCCTGTTCAACATTTTCATTAACGACGTCACACCTTCCCTCTTTTCCACCCCAATTTCATACGCCGATAACCTAACCCTTATCCACCCCACTTCATCCCCCTCAGATTACGCACGCCTACAAGCCGATCTAGATTGCATTCTTTTCTGGTGAAGAGATAATAAACTTCCCCTAAACTTAACCAAACGTGCTACCATGCGAATCACTGCCTCATGCCAATCCTCGACCCCTCCAACACTTTTGCTGGCCCGAGTGGAGATCACAAGAACAATGCACATCCGCCTCCTAGGTGTCGTCCTCGACCAGCATCTCGATTTCCGTCACCACGTCCAGGGCAAGATGACTCCTTGGCTTCGTCATTCGGTCAACAAGAGGAGCCAGTCCCGATGTGCCCAGATTACTGTTCACAGTACTGGTGTTGCCCATCCTGGAGCTTTGCGGCTCGGTCTGGAACCCGGCAACCAGGCAACTTGTTGCCTCTCTCGAATCGACACAACGTCGCGCTGTCTACCTTACTATGAGACGCCAACTTGGCCCCCGAACACCATCCTATCGAGAACTGAACACTGGGGATCTCCCCCGTTTAGTCGGCTGGGACCCGCTTCAACTTCGGCGTCGGGTAGCAACCACGCGGCTCCTAGCAACTTTTCTGCTGCCGGACTTCTCTCTCCCTTTTGCCTTTTCCCTGCGGCGTACCCGCACCGGTGGTCTGCAGCCCCTTTTGACCCGTACGCTCCGTCACTCGCACTCCTTGACACCCCGTGCGGTGAAACTTTGGATGTCCCTCCCCGCGCCAATCACCAGTTCACCACCAGTCGACAGTGCTTCACTACGAACATTTACCAAGAGCGCCACAGCCCACCTCCGGAGCATCTGAATCAACTCAGTTTGTGTTCTCCCACGGAACTTCCCCCTTTATTTATGTATTGGTTCTAGATAGTTATTATTTTCTTTTCTTTTTCTGCCATAAAGGCACTCTGGACCCCTTGGTATGGGCGTAATGCCCGCTCACTGTTGCCTTGCCCTCCCGGGTTGAACCGATAAACAAACAAACAAACATACATGGCACATACAAACACCAATACAACAGCACAACCCGATCACTACTCCCGAGCTCTGCGCTTCCGTCTTTTATACTGTTCGTTTTGAACGTACGGAATTTCTCAGTGACTGCCTAAGCAATAAAAACTATTCCCAGCATGTTGATTTTTTCCAGCAATGTCATACATTTGAGAGTATTTCGAATAGCTCAGGGGATGAATCTCTTAGTAAAAAGTGAACGCTCGATCATACCGTAACTATTTGAAAGCCAATAAATCTAGCCGCTCCAATGCGGTTCTAAGCCATACGTTTGCTTCCCCGCACGGCACGTCGCCCAAAGATTGTACCGGCCGGCGTCGACATGTTGCTCGTCTTGAATCCGTAGTCTGGCTAGCTGGCGGACCTCTTCTGCTCGTTGAGCAACCACCTGGGCGTCATCGCTCCCGTCGTCGACTGGCTCGTGCGGCAACATGGAGTCTAGCATAGTCGTCACCGTCCGGCCATGCACCATTTGAAAGGGCGTCACTTTTGTGGTGTCTTGCACTGCCGTGTTAGAGTGGGAGGGCTCCGACGTACTAGGTGGTTCTTGGCATCGTTCGTCTTCGGCAACACCACCTTACGTCATTGCCGTGTCATTGCAGGGCCTAGTTTTCCTGACGGGAAGTGTTGGGTGACAGGCTGTCTAGGCGAGACCGGTGGAAGGGCGATGGCGAGCGTCGGGGAGACGGTGAACGGAATCCTCGGCGGGGAGACGACTCAGGATATGAAGAGCGGCGGAGGTAGTCCTCGATGTCCCGAGGTCGCGCTCCAAAGCGTAGTCGAGGGTCGTTGGGCGCAAACCCTCGTAAGCCAAGCTGGCGGTAGGGGCATCGTCGGTAGATGGGGTCCGTTTCACTGCAGTGGTAGCACAGTTGTCGCCTGTCGGCCTTCCGCCATACGTCGGTCTTCCTTGCCTCAGCTTGTTTTGGGCGAACGTGCGCCCTATCTTCCTGGCGTCGGGGGTGCTGCGGCGCTGGCGGTTCACGTCGGGAAGGTGCCATGATCGGGCGCGGGGCTGGTGGTGGTCGTCGGACCATTGCAGCGTAGCTTAGAGCGGGCTCCTCCTGTGCTGCTACGTTGACTGGAGTTTCGGGCTGGAAGGCTCGGTGAGCCTCCTCTCGGACGACCTCAGCGAGTGAGGGTGAGGATGGGCGATCTGCAGCAGGGAGGATCTTGCGAAGCTATTCCCGGACGATATCCTTGACGATCTCCCGAAGGATGTCGACACCGCTGGAATTCAGGTTCAGAAGGGAAGTTGCTACAGTTGGAGCAGTAGGCGCGCCGGCGAATCGGTTGTAGTGGCTTGTTCGGGCTGGCAGGGCGCGCTCGGTATTGGTGGCTTCGGTCACAAAACCATTGACAGTCGTCGCGGGGGATTGCGTACCAATCCTCCGAAAATTTCACACTTTACGCCACGCATGAGAGCGCGAAGTTTCTCCTCCTCGGCGGCCTCCGGATCGGCTCCGGGACTTAGACGCCAAGCATCTTCGACAAAGCTTGTCACGCTCTCGTTGGGGCCCTGCACCCTTGTTCGTAGAAGGTCCTCCGCTCGCTGCCGACGCTGGTAGTTTATGAACTTCCGCTTCAATTCGGCGGCGCATGGCTCCCACGAAGTAAAGCAGGCTTCGTGGTTCTCAAACCAGTGCCTCGCGGTGCCTTCAAGCGCGAAGTAGAGATTCTGGAGGCGGTGCTCATGCGTCCATTCATGGTGGCGGTCTACACGTTCATAATAATGTAGCCAGTCATCTACGTCCTCGCGAGCTTCGCTGTGAAAGGGCATCGGAGGTGGGGGGTGACGGGCAGGATGACGACGGGTGGGGTAGTCATTGTCGCGGTCTTCTTCTTTGGCTTCTGCGCAGGGCTCCAAATTCCGGGCGTTGGCCTCTGGTACGGGGCTTGCTCGGGCGTTGGAGTCTTCTGCGAAGGGTAGCTTCCCGGGAATGAGCAAATCACTTGGCCGGCGTGTCTTCGGAGGGGTACGGTTTACGGGCATAGAATGCAATACCCCGCACCTCCACCAAAATGTCACCAATGACAAATGATGATGCGGTGATAACTGAAGAAACTAAATGTATAGTGGGGCGAACCTGTGGCCAAAACAAAAAAAAGGAAACAGAAAATAACAGTATAGCTCCGCGGGCGTCGATGGCGGCGTAACAGCAGGCTTGTACGCTGGGGCGAGACTGACTCGACAATGTGGCGGGCGGCCTCTTATCTAGAGTGCGTCACTATCTCGAAGATTTGGCGAAGAAGGCTCGAGCGTCACGCGCGCGCTCGGGGCGAGAATAAACACGCACTTTCTAGACCAACACAAGCAGGAATAAATGATAGATGTTATGTCCGGAGCAAGAATAAATGAGAACCTTCTATACTTTGTTTCAGCTTAGGTCCGAGCACCACCGATCTTATGAGCCGAAGGGCCAATCAAACTGCGTAAAAAGCTCAACGTCATGGTGCGCTCTCTGCGCTCGATAGGACTAGCCGGCGGAGGAGCACGCACAGAGAGACGGCGAATACCGGCTGGTCCTATCAACTGCAGAGACCACGCTATGGCATTGTGCCTCTTTCGCTGTTTGATTGGCCCTTCGGCTCATAACATCGACCGCGCTCGGACCTAAACTGATACAAAGTATAGAAGTTCATGACCTGCGCGTGGCAATATTATGCTTCATAGTACTCTAGCCTTCCTTTATTTGTTAAAACGGAGCAAAGACATGGCGTGTTGATTTTCACCTGGAAGAGTCACAGGCTGCGTTTTGAAGCACAATCTTCGTTTAAGAGTTTTTTTGGGGGCTGTATTTTATAGAAAATGTGTGTGAAACTAACTGACCAACATTTCTAGCCGTATTTCCAGTTTTATTTACTGCCGAAATTTAGCTAGTTGGTAAGATTTCATGTTCGAAACGTCAAATGAGTGTATCATTTTGGCTAAAAAGAGAAATATCGGAGGCGTGTTTTTATAACGTAGACCGATGAGGGCAAGTATGTCAGCACTCCTCGGTAAAACTGTTTGACTTTAAGGTTGCCTACTTGAAGTCGTTTGAGTGGTACACATTAGTGTGATAGGGTATTGACTGACGAAACACTTTGCCTGGGTCGCATGTCTTTTGGTAACACGGTGTGTGTGTTTTTGTTTCTCTCTTGTTAAACTTTAGTTGCAAGTAGCGCTTTGTTATGTCCATAGTCCTTGTGCGTTGTTTCTTAGCGCTTTTGTCTTATACACTCACTCACCAACTAGCCAAAATACACTCCCTTCTAATGTTTTGGCTCGTTCCATAAGCATTAGCGAGGTTAAACACCTCAGGTTTATGCATTGACGTTGTTGTAATAATGACAAAAGTTCAGTACCAATACA
The DNA here is from genome assembly GCA_013358835.2 of Ixodes persulcatus. NCBI lineage: Eukaryota > Metazoa > Arthropoda > Arachnida > Ixodida > Ixodidae > Ixodes > Ixodes persulcatus. The sequence goes on along the minus strand of JABSTQ010010642.1, from coordinate 209,219 downwards.
GCAGCAACAGCGCAAATAATACAAGGACAAAATGGAGGAGATAGACAGAGAAGGTCAAACGAAGCCGCAGTTAACTGCCATTATAAGTCAAGAACTGGCCCAAGCTTCCTTCTATCGAGATATGATCGTTGTTGGTGTTTACGACTGTTCGAGGAAAATTTAAAAAAAAATTGAAGCTGAGGGATATCTTGACGCCAAAGCGAGTATGCTGACGCGCTGATTAGGTACATACATCGGACTTTAATTGTAGAGAGGCAAAATAATTGTTGGCCTAGGTGGTTAAGCATCACGAAAATAGGAAGCGCGAAGACTAGTAAAAGTAGAAGACTACACCGGAATAAGCGCTTATCCTGTGCAGGAAGCGCTTGACTTGTCATTGTGTTTCGCGCTTTCATTTTTGTGGCTTGTGGAGAGTATCTAGACAAACACACACTCAAGAAGCTTGAATTACAACCAAAGACGCTATTTTCCCACCTAATTCTCAAAAGCCCTACTACCAGAGCAAACCTTGTCCGAACGCCAAAGATAGAAATTATCGCTGTAATACCGCGATATCTCGAGCTACTTTTAATATTCTGAATCAATGACGACCGGGGCCGCTCTCAGTTTCAGTGGACCGTCGACACTGAGCCATTGTGAAGCAGTTTCCAAACGTTGATATAATAACGGGGACAAGAATACCGCGGGCAGCGAGAGATAGAACAGAAACGTCGTCGTACTGTTTTTTTTCATACTTTCGTGGACCCTTGCATCCGATTTCTCGACGACGGAATATTTCCCAAAGAGACGCGAGAGGCGAGTCGGTGATCGTCTGGGACATGAAAGGGACAGGAGTCCTGACCTCCGGGTTTTGGCAGACATAGAGTGCCTTGATTTCAGAATGTCTCGAACTAATCGATTGGAGCCGCATGCCTTATTAGCGGCGTTTTTTATTTAAGCTACGAGCAAGAACTAAAAGCCTCAATCGTCTCCTAGTGTCTCCAGGAATCGCTGGGCCTCTCTGCCCTTTCTCGTCCTCCCCCCGCAACAACTCGCGCATCCGCAGGGGCACCCCCTTTACGCAGGAAGTGTCCACCATTAGATTACAAATGCTCTCCACGGTTTGAGTTGATATATTTCTTAAATCAAAGTTCATTAAGTTCATCCGGCATTGGTAGCGACGTTATTGACGATGACGAGGAACTGCATTAACGGTGAGGGGTTCTGAGGTCATTGCGTTGAACGTCATACGATCACCTTGTAGAGCTTTCCGCTCGCTTGCGTCGAAACGAAATGCAAACACGAATTCGAGTGGCCGGCTTCATTTCAGAGGATGGGTTGAGGATGGCATATGGCTGAACCCTATGAATCGGGCGCGACCGGCACTACCTAGCCGGTGTTTACACCGCCAGTGTTTCCTAGACAGTGTGTCGTAGTTAGAGGTTCACCTAGCGCTGCGCATTTCTGGTGGCACAAAGCAGAAGTTTTAACAAAAGGTTAGGGCACAAACGAGCTAGTGGTGGTTAAACATTTAACTAAAAACACCGAGACTGGGACGAGAAGGGACGGACAAACAAAGTCTGTTTGTCCGTCCCTGCTCGTCCCAGTCCTCGGGGTTTTTAGTCAAATGCAGAAGCTGTAATGGTAGTAGTGATGTAAGAAAAACAATTCTCCCCAAAGTGGGGATTAGTATATTTATTTGTGTTTTTTTTTCTTTGTTGTCTAGCCTTAAGTGAAAAACAGCATACTTTAGTGTACTTCTGACGAACTAGTAGCCATATTATCTTCGAATTAACTTTTCCGTTAAATTTGTTGGTATTAAAGGTAGCTGCAAAGAAAAAAAAGTTTTTTTTTAAACAGCCTAATGGGGACAAGCATGTCAAAAAACAATTTTTCGGCGAGGAAACAATTTTATTTCAGCAATATTTATTGCGTGAGACTGATTTTAGTTTGCGGCTATTTCGTCCGCTTAAAATCGCGCGCCACGAAGTTGGGATTCCGTGACGTTGATCCCAATCGGCTGCTATTGGCTAAGAGTTTGATTGACAGCATAGATCTTGGTTGTTAAACCTTTGTTATATGTTGTAATTTCCTTTTGAGGGGCATATTTTTACGTTTAAAGAATACCCATGTAATCAGAGTTATTAATTTTTACAAATGGTTTACAAGACGGGCACTTCCGTTTGGATTCATACCAAAACAAACAAAGCTTCGCCATTCTTTCATGGCCGCCGAAGCTGGCCGAAGTCTCTGCTCCCGCCTGTCTCGCCTTCCTCGACTAGTCGTTTCGCCGAGTGATCAGTGTTTCGTGTCGACCCAGGTGCTTGAGTGAGACTTCCTGAAGTGAAGTAGTGTGTGTTTAGCAGCTGTCGCCAGTGTTAGTGATAGGAAGCGACGCGGGGTTTCGGCTTTCATAGCGCGGTTTGTTTCTTTAGTTTTCCTCTATGCTTTCTTAGCGTGTTTTTTTTTCCTTGCTTGCGCGTGCAAATGCCGACTTTTTTTTAGATGTCAGCTCCTGTAAGCAGCGCCGTTGCTCTGTAAAGTGCTGCGAGATGTGTGATCGCGACAGCGAGTCTTCCCGCAGCCATGTCGCCCAGAAAGATCGCAAGCTGAATGCTATTTGGCTGCAGGGAATCGGGCGTTCGCGTAGCAACAAACGAGACCAGGTATGTTCTCGTCATTTCGCTCCGGAGGCATTCGAGATTTGCACCGAGGCACTTCTCAGGTCACATCTTCGCGACATGTGCTCGCAAACCCCGGAGCTTATCGCGTCCCGACAAACCAAAACCATACCGGCGCCATGTTGAACGTGCGTTGTTGCCACATTTTCCCCTACCAAACAAAATCAACGAAAGGAAAGCAGCTCTAGCTCCAGCGTACATGGACGGCACCTTCCCCCCTTCCCATTCCCCTCCCCCCCCCCCCTCCCCCCGATCCGCGGCCGGGAGTCAAGACGCTGCGTACTCCGCGCCCAAGTCGATCCAAGAGGGAGGGGCGGGGCGTAGTTCTCTTGCGCGCGGATTGAAAGAGCGGGAGTTTCAAATGTGGAGAGGTTGTGACTCCGACTAAATTAGGCCTGTGGAGTATATATTGCTAAAAAAAATGTTTATTTTCCCGGAAGATTTGTTTTGTGACATGCTTGTCCCAATTAGGCTGTTTTAAAAAAACACTTTTTTTTCTTTGCAGTTACCCTTTAAGTATACTCGCGGCGAAATCCAAGTGTACTTTTCAGCTTTCCTTTGTCTGTGCTCCCAGTATATTTCTTGTGTTTGAGAAATTCGTACTTTGAATAAACTACACAAGCTTGATAAGCTGCTAAAATTTATACTATCCAAAAATACAAAAGAGCAACTTAATAAACCATATTACGTGAAACAACGAAGCCAGAAACTCAAGTTTAACAAATCGATATCAATAGAACACGTATGTGTTCTGCTCCCCTACTGAAAAAAAAAAAAAAAAAACATTTGAAATTCAAACGGGTGGCAAACTGGTCGACCCGTTTGAATTAAACGGGTGGCAAACTCGTCGATCTGTTTGGATAAAACGCGATTATGGGATACGGGTACCCGTTTGATGCGGGTGGCCGTTTGATACGGGTGCTCGTTCGATACGGGTGCCCGTTCGACCACCAACGTGACCACACATTTGAACGCGCCATTCGGATGGGCAAATTATTTGCTAGCCCTAAATGGGTATCGTCCGGAAGGTTGGTTATCTTAAACTTATTTAAGACATCCCGAAACTCATCAGCCTATTTATAACAGGGAGGAAACACGTAGAAAAAATGTGCTCGCGCAGGTGCTTGCAGATGGGCAGGAAAACAGACACAAACAATCGCTTTCAATTCTCATAAAAGTTTATTACAGCCTATTCCCTAGACAAGTACAAACGTGCAAGCAATTTGGGAAATGTGAAGAGTCACTCTAAGCATTTATACAACTGAGAAGATTGCAAAGCAAACAAGAACCGAAGTAATTCTAGACTATAATGGCAGACTGCCGGAAAAAATATTCTCCCGGCTGCCGCGAGAACAGTCGCTGCATAATTTTATACATAATTTCAACGTGTACCCATAGAAGAACGGTCAATCGTTGCCAACAAGTAGGTAGAAATGACCTTACCATAATAACAGCGGACTTGAAAGCTGTAATCCAAGATAACCCTATTGGAAAAACGTACAAGAAACATACCCGCTGCTTGTACAGTTCTGGTATGACGCCAACATAATTTCTAGTTATTATGTATGCAGCTAGTTTGGTTTGGCGTTCTGCATAACTGGAGATACCGGCACCGCTATCGCTCCGCGTCTGTCTATACTGACAGCCAGTTCGCTTGCCGATATGATTCGGTGCGGCTGGTATGATTTTGCGTCCGATGACGTAGGCGACCGACATCTTTCCAACACAACGCCTATACCTCAAGACCACCGGTATCACCAATCATACATGCAGAAAGGCGACCGCCATCTTCCAAACAAAACGTCCATCATTTACCACCGGTATCGTTACATATACCATACTTGTCGGAACGGAACATAGACCGACGTTGAGCTCACACGAATTCCTCGGTCAACTCTTCAGGGCGACGTCTGGGGCGACTGTCTCGAATAATGTGTACCACAAGTATTCGACAGCCGCACCAGCCGTACCGCATAGCAAAGCCAACGTGCACGGCAACAAACCGATCGTGACACCAAGCCGAGGATACCGCGTCACCGGTCGACAGCGGCAAACGGCCGTTGCTCGTACCGTGACTCGTACACGGCCAACTCGGCGTCTTTTCGTGGCTCCTCTCGTCGCAACCAGGTACAACCCCACGATTCCGTAACCGAAACCGGCGGCGGCTAAAAGTAACGTTGGCTAAAAGCGAAACGTAAAGCGGCCGCCCAGTGACTTCCGCTTCCGCTGCTCGGCTTCCCCGCTTCCCGTCGTCGCAGAGAAGATGGCGGAGGCGTAGCTGCGTAGGGGACGTCGGCTCGTTGTACGTTGTACGGAACAGATGTTGGCGTTCTGAGCTCTGAGCTCAGAAGTTCTGAGCTGAAGCACTGTAGAAGCTACTGTAGCCTTTACAATGCAACACAAAATAGTTGACCGCCGAGTATATCTAGTTTGAGACTGCGTTTTACCAAAAACTCTGCCGAAACAAATCTGCCACCTTATAAGGAGTGCAAAAGAACCTCGCGTGCCTAACCTGGAGAGGGCGTTTTGTTTTTGCATAGTTCAATTTTTTAAACCAATACCTTCAGCCTCCTTGAAATGTTAGCATCATGTGACACACGGATGTTCTGTAAACCCTTTAATGTTGGCGAGCCCTTAATTTTGCGGCCTTTAATGTTGCGAAATTTAGTGGCCGCGATTATGTCCTCCATGACCAATTTTAGAAGAAATAGGGCTACAAAGAGAAGGGGTTTTACTGTACATCGCAGAAAAGAGGAGGTCACTTTTGTTCGTAGGCAAGAGTAAAACCAACAACAACAATCATGGTGTCGTCCCTTTGTGAGCCTATCTGTGTCTATTGAATGATATGAATTTATCTTGGTTCATTAAACGTTGTAGCCTGTACGTTGTGGGATGTCGTCTTCAACACAAACAGTCGTTTTCCTCTGAAGCAGGCAGCATGGACGCGGGCCGCAGCACAACAGAGTTCATTTGCAGGTTGTACCGCAGTTTAAAGGAGGATTCGCAAAATATGGGGGAATCACGATTCAGTGGTGTACCTCGGGCGTGGACAGGATTTGCTCATTCTAAAAAAATTTTGCTAGAAATCGGGGATTTGCAACGAATGTACCCGCATGGTTGAAAGGGCCAGGCAAGCCTTGCGAGCGCTTTGTTTTCTAGTCTCTCAGTCCTGAACCCACTCGCGCACCAATGTGTAGATGTTCTGATAGGCAGGAGCACTTTTTTGGAAAATGGTGGATGGCAATACGCATAGACTGTTGTTATCGTTATCTGAATTCTGTATTATGGTAAAAGGTAGACTGCATATTTGCAATACATTTACTCACTTAAAAATATGTCATACTAAATATATGTAGTATAGCCGATGACAAAAACAGATTGACTGGGCGTCCTCCAGCACGCGCTTCTACTTTTCACCCCGCTTTGAACGGACGTGATCACTCGAGGCTCATGAGACGCTGAAACATCATCGAAGGTAGCAGGGGGCCTGGTGGCAGAAGAACTAATACTTCTCCGTGCCTTTCTCATTTTGTCAGTGAGCGTGTACTCCCATACTCTAACTCGGCTTAACCTGGACACAGCTGAGGAGAATAGGCTTGGCGAGTGCCCTTAGTGCATATGTATTTGTACAGCTGAGGCACTTTCTAAATCAAGTACCTTGTGTATCTTACCTTCAAAAACACATCATTTTGGGGGTGCAAAAGGAATTCTAACCCATAATTTTGTTCGTATTGTTCTATTACGCATCGACTTCTTCGATTAAGTGAGGAGTCGACCCAGCCTGTTTAAAAATATATTGCCTGCCAGGTAATTGTTTTGCATTTAGTTAATATATCAGTATGAACAAATACTCAGCTCGAACAATCGCTAGGCACAAGCTGGTCGTGTGGTTACAGGCAGCAAACATCCCGGTTGGAACGTCCTACCTCGCAATGTAGGTGAAGGCTTGGCCAGGGTCCCACTTACAAACACCTATACTTTGTATCTCTTTAAGGTGGACCACTTTTGACACTACAAGCCATTGCAGCAAAAACAGTGTGACACATGATTATAAGCTCGACGAACCATGGAGTCCAACTACAAAGTCACATGGCTTGCTTTCTGCACTGAATTTGCAAGGATGGCTTGAAGCTTCTGCCGTGGTTAACGTTAAGCTGAGATAGTTTCGGAATAATGCTTCCGGTTTTTAGTGTTGCCCGGCACGGTTAACAATTCGGTGATATAGTGCTGCATTGAAAAGTCGATGCATTCATGACTGTATCACCTAATGAATGCATGCTATCTATTAAACTCTCCGTTCTGCAGAGAAATGAAATGCACTTTGCTTCCAATTGCAGCTGCTTCTGGAACTTCATCGTATGAAGCACCTTATGACTGCAAGCTCTGACCGATCTTGTTCTGTGGTCTGCGCAGGCCTATTGCAGGGAGTCACTCCGAGAGCCTCACCAGACCTTCCTGCCCGTGGTCGTTCTAAGTTTTTTTTTTTTGTAGGTATGCATCCTTTCTGTTTTTCCCTTAATGCTACTCGGGCGTTTTCTTTTCATTGTCGCCGATTTGCCTCAACATCGGTTAAGCACACGAATAGACGCTGTAAAACTGTATACCACATATTTGTGTCAAGATAACTTTTCATTGCTAAAGTGACAGATTTTTTTTATGAAAGTTGGTCTTCCTTGTTTTTATTTACACATTTATTTGAGTCTCCACGGGCAACACTAAAACGTTATGCCAGTGTCAAGGACAAGTTCACTGCTCAAACTAGTTCTCAACTAATTGCAAGAAATTTGGTTGTGAAAAATGGATGCCGTGAAACCTCCTTTCAGCATCTTGCTCTGCAGCACGAAAAAAAAAGATACATAGAACATACCCTGTTTTTCTAGACTGCTTGCTCATTCTGCAGGTCTACCTGCCATAGATGAGCTACTGGAGAGCAGGCAAATTCAATTGCTGATTTTGCCATTGCTTTTTTCAGCAGTTGTCTTAATAGTTCTTGTAAATTCAGAGATTTTCCTAAAAAGCAAGCCGGGAAGAATATTTAGTTTGAGTACCCTTTAGTCAGTATAATAGATACTGTGTGCTGCTGTTAGTGCTAAGTCGAGATCGGCGCTTTTTTGGTTTTTTGCTCAGTCGACACTCGTTGAACATGAGGGTAGAAAAATATTTCCATTCCAGCAGAGCCATATATGGGGTGAGTTTGGACAGTCTATGATCTCGCCGCCGTAATGTCCCCCTCCCGAGTGAGCCAATCAGCCCGCGGTGCAGAGCGAGAGGCGTGAGCGCACGCGCGTGAACTCTTGACTGTTGCCAGCTGAGGGGGAGGGCAGCCATTTTCATTCATTCGCCTGGCGGAACGCATGGGATCGGCATACAAATTTTGGTCCTCTACTTTTATTTGTCAGGCTCTCGCAACAAAATTATATAATGTTATTCCTCGGTGGCTTTAAAAGCTAACAAATTGGTTGTTCCACGTTCGAACGCAAACTTTGAGTCAGGTGAAAAAGAAATAAGCCTGTAGCAGACAACGCATAGCCTCAACAGTGCTCCGCGCCGACAGCGTTGCGTCAAACTGGCGGTCGTCTCTTTGCTGCCTTCTTTCTCTCTCGCTCCTTCGGCGCTCTCCTCCCTTTCCGCCTCTCGAGCGCCTTCGTCGCCACGCCCACTGGCCAAACTCTCCCAGTATACGACTGTGCATTGATGTAGTAGTATTTTTTTATAGTCTTTACGATTGAATGTGAATATTCGACAGAAATCTTTCAGGTTGGGATGAAAGAGGGTTAAACGAATGCGTTTAATCATTTGCCTTAATTCCATCATTTCAAGGCCTGCATGGCCTTGTCCTCGGGGGAGACTATGGCTGTGGTAGTAAAGGAGCAGTTTTTTTGTAAGTACAAGTAAAAAGTATAGAAATAAAAGGATCTATGTGCTGATCACGAAAGTATATGCCATTCATTGTAATGTATCTCTGCCAAGTACTTGATTGTGATTTGTTTATATTTTCAGCTACCTGGGTGCCTCAAGGTCTGGAGATCCTAGTGGCCACATGCTTGGACTCAATCTTCTGTCGTCTGGCCAGGACCCAGGGGGAAGGTAATCCCGGCAACAAGAGCATCGCAGTATCTCCCTGCCTGTGACTTGATTAGCGTCACGACAGGGAAGTCTTCGTGCCACCAGGTGTTAGGTATGCCAATCGAAATAAGCATTCTTTTTACCTGTTCCTTGAGTGAAACAGCAAAAGCACTACTAAGCCTAAAATGCAAAAGACATATTCAAATCTTAGGTTGGATGGAGTTCCAATTACAAAAAGGAGTCTGCAGACATGATTAACATGTGAACCTAAAGCCCGCTGATGTAAGTTCAACGGTGTCACAAAAATAACTTCCCGCAAATGGCTTTGCTCGTGCTATACCCAAACAAATTTTTTTAAATAATCACTGTGTTACGTTTGTTTCATCAATCTTATGTACCTATCGTGCCCAGCAGTTGGGAGATGTGAAATATAAAAAAACAGGAACTTGCACATTGTCAGCTTTGCAAAGATTTATATAGTGAACAGAGCATAGCACGTTCTACTTAAGAAAACAATTCAGTGCAGGTCTATATTGAAGGTTCACATATGTGTAATTGCTCTTCATAATGAAGTGAAAACTGCTAAAGTTGTGGCCCACTACAGGCTTTCTTTTAGTGTTAAAAAGTGTTATGGTGTTTTAAACAGCTTGCACCAAATGTTTTCTTGAAATACAAAGGTTCATGGAAATTATTATGTGGATGTTTGCAGAGAGTCATGGTGAGAGCAATCTTTAATGTCAAGTGTTCCACTTATTCAGAGTTGGTTGAGCCATTAAATATTGTAGGTCGCAAATTAAATTGTTATGTGGTGCAGTGGGCACAATCATCCAAAATGACTAGCTCTACCTGGGGGAACTTTATATGTTTACTACGGCAAGATGGTTTCACAGAATAAACTATTTTATTGAACTCTTGCACTAAGCTTGTCTCTAGAAACTTTTTATATTCTTTGCGATGATGAGATAAGATTCTAGAAATAGTTTTTGTAGAACTACGGTAGATATTTCCAGTTCCTCAGCTTTCTTGCAAAGCATTCGAGAGAGCCAAACCCTGTAATGTACGGAGGGAACTCACCAAATGACGCGGCTGACAGTTTGAAACAGTCGGCACTGTACAGTAACAATGGCATGTCACCTGCTTATGTAACTCTCATTGTCGCAGATCAAACTGCTTTTTCCGTCTACACTCATTTTCGGTAGAATCATTCACGGAACTTCCTCTCGAGACTGTAGCGCTTGGTTCTCCGAAGCAATTTGTATGAATATAGATGCAACAGGTTTCTTTGAATGTACGTCTAACACATATTCTTCATATTGAATGTGCTAACTGTATTTATTACCATATCTATAATTGTATCCACATTCCACCTAATATTTTTATTTTGACGTTTGAGTTTTCGACAGTACGTTTCTGCACATCTGTGCTTGTTGAGCCGTACTCAAGCACATACATTTTGTCTTTCACTATTACATCAATATATAGAAGTGTTGATGAAGAGTGAGAATTCAAGCTACCGAATCTGTCATGTGAGTTAAGAACACAGTAAGAGCTCTATAGACAAAATTTTGTTAAAGAGGGCTGTTTGGGTATCAGAATAGCATATGCCAGGCTAAAAAAAATGCAAACTCTTTTAGGTATGCAAGGATGACGGTGCTGCGCCATTTCTGATATGTCACAAAAAATCAGTGACGTATAGTGTTCCTCATGGATATTTAAACTGTCAAATTCAAAGCCTAAGTTTTATTCAAGAACGTTCCTCACTACAAAAGTATTTAGAGATCTGAGCCACCGACCCATGCAAGACTTTGTGGCAAACATTCATTTTCATGTGCATTACGGTTTACAAGGTCTAGTCTGCATTGATTTATTGCATTCATGCTGAAACTGGGAGGGGGTCTTTGGGTATGAATAAAGAGATAAACATTTGTTGAAATCAAAATATTTGAGAACGGACAAAAGGAATGATATTAAAGCGGTATCTTAGATTCTCTTTTCTTTGTCTTATCTCTAATTATCACTTTATTTCATGTGAGGCATTCAGTTTTTTAGGGCGCAGGTCTTAGGTGCCCGTTTCACGGCGTCGCCATCGGCATAACTGCCCCGCTAAACTTGGCAGGAAATTGAATTAATGTAGAGATCATTTGACATTAATTTTTCAGCTAAATCTATTGGAGAAACTGTATTTGTTTCTGGCTAACGTGACACAAAGTCATGTGACGTCATTTTCCCCGCTACAATTAGTGGGAAAACTGAATTGGTGTTGAGGTCACGTGACATCAATTTCCCTGCTAAATTTAGTGAGATAATGTTCCTGTTAAATTTATGGAAATTTCCCGCTAAATGGGAGGGAGCAGACGAGGAGGAGGGGAGGGGAAGGAGTGGCATACCGTCCCATCCTCCTCCTCAAGATCTTCGCTCTAATTTCGCATTACAAAGAATTAAAAACCTCTTTTATTTTTAATCTCATGTTTATTCAATTTTTATATAGCAGGTGCACCCGCAGCACAAATCTGGGTTGTGCTGATCCTCTACGCACAAACTAGGAACTCCTGAGTGGCAAGAGTGGGAGTTTGGCCTGACAGCTCAAGGGACACCTTTGTTCAGTATTGAATTTATAATTATCATCTTTTGAGCAAAGTTCAGCTTTGCTGCATGCAATTCTTCTAGAAATAAATACTTGCTACTGAATTTACTACGTCACTACATTTCGCCACTACTATTAATGCTCCTCGAGAACCTCGGACAAGAGCTTATTTGTGTGCAAACATCATGCTTGTTTCAAACCAATGCTGATGTAGAGACTCGTTGACATCCAGCATTCCAATGCAACGCTGGATGTCTGCGAGTCTCCCGAAGGATGCAAGCGGGGAAGGAACCATACAGTAGTATCGTATTAGGAGACATGCTATAGGGTGTCCTTTGTATTGTAATTATAATTGTAATGATGAGTCGGCTTATTAAAGGGAAGTGCAAGACTTCTTTCAGGAAACTAGATGGAGGTTGATTCTAGTGTAGTTTTATCCCATGAATCTGAATATCACGTTCGTTTTCTCCAAAGATATAACAAAACGTGAGAAAACACAAAAACAACCGACCAGTAGTGGCGTCGTAAGGGGATTTTTCAGCTGCCAAGCATGTGTCGCTTGAGGGCCGCGCGTCCAATTGCAAGCTTTCTAGGTGTACTCTCCCGTACTGGCACCAGTCGTGAAGTCTTTTTTTACCCTTTTTAAAAATAGCGTGTGCATGCATAGCTTTGATTGGCGCTGAAGATGCGTGAGCAGAGATTTCGAAAGCTCCTTTTGTGATGTCACTCTCCGGGAAAGAGTGCCTCCAGTTATACTTTAAAAATTATTCTATGCAGCCTCGATTCACCAAATTACCAAATAATTTTGATATTTGAGATTCTAGAGGTCAAATGAAGAAGATTTAAATGTGTTTCCTCAAATACAAAACCACTCTACCTTCCCTTTAAGTATAATATGTTCCTTAAAATTTTAATTAGTGAAAATGGACCCATAATTACAATTAGAAAGTTGCTAAGCATCATCGAAAAACACTAAATCAACCCCTTTCGTGAATATATAAGACGGAAGCAGCATTTTACGGCGTTCTAAAAAAAAGGCTTAATCTGGACGCGTTTCCAGACTTCGGTTTCTTCTCAGAGCGCATTTTTGTACCTGCGATTCTGCTGACCAGTGGCAGCAGTGCGAAGCCACCTCCTCGCCTCCCTCGTAGGATGGAAAGAAGCAGGGCGCACGTGTGTTGCGCGACTAAACCCCTGGGGAACAGGACCGTGGGCACAAAGATGCGCTTCGATAAGAAACCGAAACCTAGAAACGGACCCAAATGAAGCGTTTTTACAGAACGCGTAAAATGCTACCCCTGCGTTATATCCTTCTAAAAAGAGTTGATTTAGTGGTTTTCGATGACTCTCAGCAAGTTTCTAATTGAAGCCATGTGTTCATTTTCAGTAATTAAAAAGTTAATTAACAAATTGTATTTAATTATCCGACTGATTGTTACGATTAGGCCCCTACACTACGTACCACTGTCCATATAACTAACCTGCCCAAACCACAGAAGTGTAGCTTTCACGACCTTTTTAAACAAATATGTAAAGCTTAAACAAATCGCCCTGTATAACTGTGAAAAGGCGATACCAGCATGGTGAAGCCATATGGTTCTACCATGGTGGTATCACATTTTGGCTGGTATAGGATGTCCCATATTACGTTATGCTTGTATGGTTCCGTGCGCCTATATGGTTCCGACATATTCCACTCCGCTTGTATAGGATGTCCCATAATACGACACGCTTGTATAGTTCCGTCCTCTTCCGCATTAATCCACTATGGTGGAGCCGCCTTCTCGCTGGTATAGGATGTCCCATATTACGGTTACGCTTGTATGAGGCTTTTTCCAACATCTTTCCGACATCAAGATTTTCCAACAGGGAAATGTCGACACGGTCAAAGCAGGACAACCACACAAACACTAAAACGAGAAGGAAGGCTCCTTGAAGTTTCAACACGATGCGGCGCACAAGCTGTCATTTGCCGAACCCAACCAAACCGCAAGAATTTCTGACTTCATTGAAGAATCTCTTGTTGCCGATATACGCGTATTACTTTTAGAACATTTGGTGCACATCCCATACGTTATCAAGAGACATCCTAATAAACCATTTGCTATATACCCAAGCGCCCCGGCCCGCACTCAAGGAATCATGGGAACGGTGTTCCTTCAGCTGTTCAGAAAAATTTATTTCACAAATATGAACGCTCGCCGCACGCAACACACATATTCAAGAGTCTCGCGGGGGACTGATCTGTAGTACCAACTAAGGCTTAAGGCCCATTAAACAGTAAAAAGGTGATCATGACGCGACCCCTCACTACGGAGAGGTAGCGGCACGACCACCGGCGGAGGAACTCTTGCTCGCCAAGGGAGAACCGCTGGTCGTCCAGGTAAGCGGTGAGTTCTTTTCGGATGTCCCACAACAGCGGCCACAACGCGCGGCGTCGTTGCCGCTGGGCCGTCGCGACACAACGGTTTCGCCACAGCACCCACTCATATTGCCACTAGTAGCAGCGCAAAGGCGCCCCGCGGGCAATGGCCTCGTGTGACGTAGATGTCCACCCCGAGACCGCGAAACGAGCGCTGTATTATGCGCCATAGGTCCCTCGCCGGTACACAATCTCTAACGACGTGCGCGTTTGTTTCTATTGCACCACAATTGACGCACTGTGCGTCCCGTACCACACCCCAGCGGAAAAGCCTGTCTTTTGTTGGGAGGACACCCCAACCCTTTAACCATTCAAAGTCGCGCACGTGGTCCGGCAGCGTGGACGACATCAGTGCCAGCCACGGGTACGGCTGCACCGCGCCCGGCGGCGGCGGGGGTTGGTCTGCCGCAACTAGGCGTTCGACAAGCCTAGACGCCGGGGCCTCGAGTATCTCCTCTCATGACACGTGGGCGCTGAGCTTGTCGAAGAGATCCGCGGTAGACTTGTAAAATGCAGGGGTCGTCTCCGCGCGGGGCCGAAGAGGACTCGGAAGAGAGTCTCCAAAGAGGCGGTTACTGGTGCCGAGGAAGTAGAGCGTGAGCGGCCGTGGTGGGTTGTCGTGGTCGTCAAGGATTGCCAGGGTTGTCTTCAGGGTCAGTATGGGCGCTGCCAGCTCGATGCACGGAAAGCTCCACCCGCCTTCACCGCGGGGGAGGCATAAGCGGGAGCGCCTCACGAGTTCTGTGCGGTTGTTCCAGAAGAAGGTAAACAGCGCCGAGCGCACTTGGAGGATGAAGGGGCGCGGCGGGAGGGCTACGCGGGCCACATCCCACAACCTTCCGCAGAAAACCGTCTGAACAAGGTACCGCCGCACAGCCATGGGGAAGTCGTAATGGCCAGCCTCGGCGGCCTTCTGGATGATCTCTTGATGCAGGATGGCCCAGGTCTCCGGAGCCACGCCGGAGGCGTCGTACGAGACCCCAAGAATGGTAACGGACTGGGCTCGCGGCAGAGATGACGGGCACGTGGGGGGAGCCCCGATACAGAGAGATTTGCTTTTTCCAGGGTTCAACCATGCGCCGGAGAGGCATGCGTACTCGTCGAAGAGCCGGAGGGCCTTCACCAGGCTGTCTTCGTCGCGCAGGTAGAGGGTCACGTCGTCCGCATACGCCGAGACGCGAATCTCACCGGACCCAGCTAGAGCAAGTCCGCTTATGCTGGGGCGCCTGTCGACTCCAACCAGAAAGGGCTCTAAGCTGAGTACGAAAAGGACCGGGGACAGAGGGCACCCCTGCCGATCTCCTCGTGTTACCGGAAAGCGTGCCACTAAGGAGCCATTCAGGAACAAGTCACTCTTCAAGTCACTGTACAAGGCTGCGAACAGCTGAGCGCTCTCGGAGGAGAAGCCAAACCCGTCCAGAATACCTAGCAGGTATTGGTGCTCGACGCGGTCGATCGCCTTGGCTTGGTCCAACGACACGAGAAGCCCATTCGCCCGTCGGGAGCGTGTGAACTCCAGGATGTCGCGAGTGAGAGTCGTCAAAGTATGTATGCTGCGGCCCGACACCGAGAACGTCTGTCGGGGGTTCACCAGCTCCGGTAGGAAAGCTTGCAGACGCGAGGCTAGGGTCGCCGTGAGGAGCTTGTAGTCACTGTTTAGCAACGTTATCGGGCGCCATGCCCCGGGGTCGGCATGGTCACCACCCTCCTTGGGGATGAGCACGATCCGTCCCAGCCGAAAGGATGGCGGTAGGAGGAGGTCTTCAAAGTAGACCCGCACTACAGCGGTAAAGAAGTTCCCGAGAATGTGCCAGAACGTGCGGTAGAACTCCGCTGGGAGACCATCCGGTCCTGGTGCGGAGCCGTTCTTCATCCGCTTCAAAACGTTCCACAGCTCGGTCGCGGACGGGGGCCGCCGCAGACCCGCGTCATCCTCGGCGGAGATCTTGGGGAGGCCGCTGAGGAGAGGGTGCGAGGGCACCGAATTGCGATCAACCGGCGCGTCCGACTGGGCCAGCGACCGGAAGTGGGCTGCGAAGCGACCATTGTCACGGCGGCCGGGCGACCCCGACGCGGAGGGCGTCTGCTGACTCTCGAAGGCTTGTAGGCCTGTGCGATGGGTGTAGCGCAGTATCTCCGGGTGGACCGACGGGCTCCCCTGAGCCTGCAAGACGGTAGCCACGGTGGAGTCCAACCGAAGGTATCGTTCGTAGCGTCTCTGCAGCTGGTCGAGGTACGCCCTCATGAAGGGGGTCAAGGCGCCCCCTCGGCGGACGATACGGTTTCGGAGGATAGTGTCTTGCAGAAGCCCTCTATGCCGTTCGCGGAGGTGCCGTCCCATCAGAGTGCTGAAGCTTTGCCATTGAACTTTCAGGCGATCCCAAGACGCCGGCTCTGGGCGCACGCCCACTAGCGACTCCTTGACCAGGTTGCCCAACGTGCGGCGCGTGGTCTCGTCGTGGAGGATCCTGGAATCCAGACGCCACCGACGCGAGGAGCGTACTACCGCAAAGTTGAAGCAGAACTTGATAAGTAGCGGACGGTGATCGGAAATCTCTTCTGGGCACGACGGGAAGTCCACCGCAGTACAGGTCTGTAGCGCGGCAGATAGCGTGCGAGGCAAGTACAGCCGATCTATGCGACTTCCCGAAGCCCCTCTGTTCCACGTCGACTGTTGGGTAGATCTATGCAGTAAGGACCATCCGTCCAAGAGGTCGAAGTGCCTCACAAGCCGCCGAAGTTCACGGGTTGACCAGGTTGAGCGACCCTGACCAGGACCCCGAACGTCGGCGTTAGAGTCCAGGACGCAATTGAAGTCGTCGACCAAGAAGCACGGGCCCGCGTCGAGAAGGTGTACGTCTAGGCTGCGGAAGTAGTCGTGCTGGAAGGTCGATACAGTTGGCGCGTAAATGGTGACGATGCGAAATTTCCGTTCACCGAAGAAAAAGTCAAAACGAACAGTCCTTCCCTCCGTATCAAAAAGATAAGTGGCGTTGCGCAGCAGACTGCGATTGCAGACAACCACGCCCACGCCCGTCACGCGGCGCGGCGCGTAAGAAAAAAAAAGCAGTCACAGAAAACCGGGCTTCGAAATCTGCAACGTCACGGAAGCGGGCAAAGTTGGTGTCTTGTAAGCACAGAAGATCGCAGTTCTGCATCCTTGCGAAGTGCATCACTTCAGTTTGCTTCGCAGAGTTTCGAAAGCCCCGCACATTCAGGGATAATATGCGAAGAGTGGCCAGAATAAAATAAAGGGGTAGGGACGCCGGGCGTGTTACATAGAAAGTGGAGCTGTCGGACGATGCTGGAGAGGGGTCGCGACGCGGGGGGGGGGGGGGAGGACTTTCGCGGTTTCTTGGGGCACGTGGCTCGTGGGCCCCCACTGTCAGTTGAGCGGGAACCGCTGCTAGTGAGGGGACGCTTGGAGTCTTCGTGCGGTGGTCGGCTCGAATCGGAGTCCGGTGTGTCAGTGGGGGTCGTGTCCATACTGTCGGTCGGTGTCGCTGCGGGGTTACCTGGAGCGGGGTTCTCGTCGATGACGAGGTGGTCGCTGTCGCTGGAGACCTCGCCATCACCCGACTCTGGGCTCCAAGCTGCATAGGCGGTGTCGCCGACAACAACAGCGGCGGCTCGGACAGAGTCCGTCCCCTCGCCTGAAGTCGCCCCCGAGCCGGTCGGGCTCAGGCTCAGGTGGGGCGGATGGGGGCGCCGACGGAGGAGGTGGGGATGTGGCCGCGGCTACGGCGTCAGGTGGTGACGGAGGGTCGACGGTGGAGACGGGTGGTACGGCCGGAGCCTCGGGGCCGATGGGAGAGGTCGAGTTTCCTCGGTCCAGGGCTTGAAAATCGGTAGCGTAGTTCCCGGCAACCATGGAGGAGTAACCTCTCTTGGCCGTGCAGTCCACAGTCGCGTGGGTTCCACCGCAGCGTCTGCAGTTGGCAGTGCAGTCCTCAGTGGGGTGCCCGAAGACACCGCAGCGGTCGCAGTAGCACCGTCGTACACTGTAGCCGAACGTGGCCCTCCTGCCTGCAGCGTCGGCATACGCGCTTCAGGCCGCGGTAGTCAAATGTAGCACGATGACCGGCGACGCGCAGAAAGTTGGGCAGGGGGTTAGCCTCCTTCATTTCCATGCGGATGAAGCGCGTTCCTGTTTTCACAGTCGCCGTTCGGTGGTAGGTCACGTAGGAGACGTCGATGACTTTGCCGTACGGGGCCAGGGCTTGGACGAGCTGGTCGTTGCGCACAAACGTCGGCAGGAAGAGGCAAGTCACATTCGTCACCTGCGAACCCGTCGAAGCGATGGGGACTGACTGGTTGGCGATGGAGACGCTGCCGGCCTCACGAAGTTTGAGGGCGGCGGCACGGGTGTTGACGACGACTTGGAAGTTTGTACCTCCTAGGTGCTGCGCCGAGAAGATTTCGGGCAGCCCCACAATGGCGGATACCCCATCAATGAGGTCGTCCGCCGATGTGCCTACTGGCACGACAACGTCGAAAGCGTGCGCTTTCGGCGGGGGAGAATCTTGCGTCGATGCGGTCGCCATGGCGGTCGGCGCCCTCGACGGGGAGCTCGACGACACGTAGCCAGGGACCGCAGAAAGCAGGCCCCGGACGAGATGAAAACCAGGAAACCGGGCACTCAGGAACAGCGACGAGATGTTTCAGCTGTTCAGAAAAATTTATTTCACAAATATGAACACTCGCCGCACGCAACACACATATTCAAGAGTCTCGCGGGGGACTGATCTGTAGTACCAACTAAAGCTTAAGGCCCATTAAACAGTAAAAAGTTTATCATGACGCGACCCCTCACTACAGAGAGGTAGCGGCACGACCACCGGCGGAGGAACTCTTGCTCGCCAAGGGAGAACTGCTGGTCGTCCAGGTAAGCGGTGAGTTCTTTTCGGATGTCCCACAACAGCGGCCACAACGCGCGGCGTCGTTGTCGCTGGGCCGTCGCGGCACAACGGTTTCGCCACAGCACCCACTCACATACTGCCACTAGTAGCAGCGCAAAGGCGCCCCGCGGGCAACGGCCTCGTGTGACGTAGACGTCCACTCCGAGATCGCGAAACGAGCGCTGTATTATGCGCCATAGGTCCCTCGCCGGTACACAATCTCTCACGACGTGCGCGTTTGTTTCTATTGCACCACAATTGACGCACTGTGCGTCCCGTACCACACCCCAGCGGAAAAGCCTGTCCTTTGTTGGGAGGACACCCCAACCCTTTAACCATTCAAAGTCGCGCACGTGGTCCGGCAGCGTGGACGACGTCAGTGCCAGTAACGGGTTCGGCTGCACCGCGCCCGGCGGCGGTGGGGGTTGGTCTGCCGCAACTTGGCGTTCGACAAGCCTAGACGCCGGGGCCTCGAGTATCTCCTCTCGTGTCACGTGGACGCTGAGCTTGTCGAAGAGATCCGCGGTAGACTTGTAAAATGCAGAGGTCGTCTCCGCGCGGGGCCGAAGAGGACTCGGAAGAGAGTCTCCCAAGAGGCGGTTATTGGCGCCGAGGAAGTAGAGCGTGAGCGGCCGTGCTGGGTTGTCGTGGTCGTCAAGGATTGCCAGGGTTGTCTTCAGGGTCAGTATGGGCGCTGCCAGCTCGATGCACGGAAAGCTCCACCCGCCTTAACCGCGGGGGAGGCATAAGCGGGAGCGCCTCACGAGTTCTGTGCGGTTGTTCCAGAAGAAGGTAAACAGCGCCGAGCGCACTTGGAGGATGAAGGGGCGCGGCGGGAGGGCTACGCGGGCCACATGCCACAACCTTCCGCAGAAAACCGTCTGAACAAGGTACCGCCGCACAGCCATGGGGAAGTCGTAATGGCCAGCCTCGGCGGCCTTCTCGATGATCTCTTGATGCAGGATGGCCCAGGTCTCCGGAGCCACGCCGGAGGCGTCGTACGAGACCCCAAGAATGATAACGGACTGGGCTCGCGGCAGAGATGGCGGGCACGTGGGGGGCGCCCCGATACAGAGAGATTTGCTTTTTCCAGGGTTCAACCATGCGCCGGAGAGGCACGCGTACTCGTCGAAGAGCCGGAGGGCCTTCACCAGGCTGTCTTCGTCGCGCAGGTAGAGGGTCACGTCGTCCGCATACGCCGAGACGCGAAGCTCACCGGACCCAGGTAGAGCAAGTCCGCTTATGCTGGGGTGCCTGTCGACTCTAACCGTAAAGGGCTCTAAGCTGAGGACGAAAAGGACCGGGGACAGCGGGCACCCCTGCCGAACTCCTCGCGTTACCGGAAAGCGTGCCACTAAGGAGCCATTAGGAACAAGTCACTCTTCAAGTCACTGTACAAGGCTGCGAACAGCTGAGCGCTCTCGGTGGAGAAGCCAAACCCGTCGAGAACACCTAGCAGGTATTGGTGCTCGACGCGGTCGAACGCCTTGGCTTGGTCCAACGACACGAGATGCCCGTTCGCCCGTCGGGAGCGTGTGAACTCCAGGATGTCGCGAGCGAGAGTCGTCAAAGTATTATGCTGCGGCCCGACACCGAGCACGTCTGTCGGGGGTTCACCAGCTCCGGCAGGAAAGCTCGCAGACGCGAGGCTAGGGTCGCCGCGAGGAGCTTGTAGTCACTGTTTAACAACGTTATCGGGCGCCATGCGCCGGGGTCGGCATGGTCACCACCCTCCTTAGGGATGAGCACGATCCGTCCCAGCCGAAAGGATGGCGGTAGGAGGAGGTCTTCAAAGTAGACCCGCACGACAGCGGTAAAGAAGTTCCCGAGAATGTGCCAGAACGTGCGGTAGAACTCCGCTGGGAGACCATCCGGACCTGGTGCGGAGCCGTTCTTCATCCGCTTCAAAACGTTCCACAGCTCGGTCGCGGACGGGGGCCGCCGCAGGCCCGCGTCATCCTCGGCGGAGATCTTGGGGAGGCCGCTGAGGAGAGGGTGCGAGGACACTGAATTGCGATCAACCGGCGCGTCCGACTGGGCCAGCGACCGGAAGTGGGCTGCGAAGCGACCATTGTCAAGGCGGCCGGGCGACCCCGACGCGGAGGGCGTCTGCTGTCTCTCGAAGGCTTGTAGGCTTGTGCGATGGGTGTAGCGCAGTACCTCCGGGTGGACCGACGGGCTCCCCTGAGCCTGCAAGACGGTAGCCGCGGTGGAGTCCAACCGAAGGTATCGTTCGTAGCGTCTCTGCAGCTGGTCGAGGTACGCCCTCATGAAGGGGTCAAGGCGCCCCCTCGGCAGACGATACGGGTTCGGAGGATAGTGTCTTGCAGAAGCCCTCTATGCCGTTCGCGGAGGTGCCGTCCCATCAGAGTGCTGAAGCTTTGCCATTGAACTTTCAGGCGATCCCAAGACGCCGGCTCTGGGCGCACGCCGACTAGCGACTCCTTGACCATGTTGCCCAACGTGCGGCGCGTGGTCTCGTCGCGGAGGATCCTGGAATCCAGATGCCACGGACGCGAGGAGCGTACGACCGCAGAGTCGAAGCAGAACTTGATAAGTAGTGGACGGTGATCGGAAATCTCTTCTGGGCATGACGGGAAGTCCACCGCAGTACAGGTCTGTAGCGCGGCAGAAAGCGTGCGAGGCAAGTACAGCCGGTCTATGCGACTTCCCGAAGCCCCTCTGTTCCACGTCGACTGGTGGGTGGATCCATGCAGTAAGGACCATCCGTCCACGAGGTCGAAGTGCCTCACAAGCCGCCGAAGTTCACGGGCGGACCAGGTTGAGCGACCCTGACCAGGACCCCGAACGTCGGCGTTAGAGTCCAGGACGCAATTGAAGTCACCGACCAAGAAGCACGGGCCCGCGTCGAGAAGGTGTACGTCCAGGCTGCGGAAATAGTCGTGCTGGAAGGTCGACACAGTTGGCGCATAGACAGTGACGAGGCGAAATTTCCGTTCACCGAAGAAAAAGTCAAAACGAACAGTCCTTCCCTCCGTATCAAAAAGATAAGTGGCGTTGCGCAGCCGACTGCGATTGCAGACAACCACGCCCACGCCCGTCGCGCGGCGCGGCGCGTAAGAAAAGAAAGCAGTAACAGAAAACCGGGCTTCGAAATCTGCAACGTCACGGAAGCGGGCAAAGTTGGTTTCTTGTAAGCACAGAAGATCGCAGTTCTGCATCCTCGCGAAGTGCATCACTTCAGTTTGCTTCGCAGGGTTTCGAAAACCCCGCACATTCAGGGATAATATGCGAAGAGTGGCCAGAATAAAATAAAGAAAAGGGATAGGGACGCCGGGCGTGTTGCTTAGAAAGTGGAGCTGTCGGACGATGCTGGAGAGGGGTCGCGACGCGGGGGGGAGGACTTTCGCGGTTTCTTGGGGCACGTGGCTCGTGGGCCCCCACTGTCAGTTGAGCGGGAACCGCTGCTCGTGAGGGGACGCTTGGAGTCTTCGTGCGGTGGTCGGCTCGAATCGGAGTCCGGTGTGTCAGTGGGGGTCGTGTCCATACTGTCGGTCGGTGTCGCTGGGGGGTTACCTGGAGCGGGGTTCTCGTCGATGACGAGGTGGTCGCTGTCGCTGGAGACCTCGCCATCACCCGACGCTGGACTCCACGCTGCATAGGCGGTGTCGCCGACAACAACAGCGGCGGCTCGGACAGAGTCCGTCCCCTGGCCTGAAGTCGCCCCCGAGCCGGTCGGGCTCGGCTCAGGTGGGGCGGATGGGGGCGCCGACGGAGGAGGCGGGAGTGGGGCCGCGGCTGCGGCGTCAGGTGGTGACAGAGGGTCGACGGTGGAGACGGGTGGTACGGCCGGAGCCTCGGGGGTGTTGGGAGAGGTCGAGTTTCCTCGGTCCAGGGCCGGGAAATCGGTAGCGTAGTTCCCGGCAACCATGGAGGAGTAACTTCTCTTGGCCGTGCAGTCCACAGTCGCGTGGGTTCCACCGCAGCGTCTGCAGTTGGCAGTGCAGTCCTCAGTCGGGTGCCCGAAGACACCGCAGCGGTCGCAGTAGCCCGTCGTACACTGTGCCCGGACGTGGCCCTCCTGCCTGCAGCGTCGGCATACGCACTTCAGGCCGCGGTAGTCAAATGTAGCACGATGACCGGCGACGCGCAGGAAGTTGGGCAGGGGGTTAGCCTCCTTCATTTCCATGCGGATGAAGCGGGTTCCTGTTTTCACAGCCGCCGTTCGGTGGTAGGTCGCGTAGGAGACGTCGATGACTTTGCCGTACGGGGCCAGGGCTTGGACGAGCTGGTCGTTGCGCACAAACGTCGGCAGGAAGAGGCAAGTCACATTCGTCACCTGCGGACCCGTCGGCACGATGGGGACTGACTGGTTGGCGATGGAGACGCTGCCGGCCTCACGAAGCTTGAGGGCGGCGGCACGGGTGTTGACGACGACTTGGACGTTTGTACCTCCTAGGTGCTGCGCCGAGAAGATTTCGGGCAGCCCCACAATGGCGGATACCCCATCAATGAGGTCATCCGCCGATGTGCCTACTGGCACGACAACGTCGAAAGCGTGCGCTTTCGGCGGGGGAGAATCTTGCGTCGATGCGGGCGCCATGGCGGTCGGCGCCCTCGCCGGGGCGCTCGACGACACGTAGCCAGGGACCGCAGAAAGCAGGCCCCGGACGAGATGAAACCCAATAACCGGGAACTCAGGAACAGCGACGAGACGTTTGAGCTCCCTAGTGTTCGCTAATTTTCGACCAACTTCATGGTTACACTGTTCTTGAGCGTAATTCGGAGTCACTTTGAACAAGCGCCCGCTATACCCCAAGGACCTGTCATATCACTTTTAAAATTGCTCGTCAATGTCAGCATTTTTGATGCTGCGCATGCGATCCACCTTTCAGCCTGGCTGAGCTGCAGAAATCTCTTACAATATTATCATTCTCGTGATTGTTGTTTGAGCAGGAATTGCTTAAAAAGCCGATAATTCACAAAAACAAAACCAGCATTTAGCTCGGAGTCTGCGGGGCTGTTTATAGCATTTTTAGCGTTTCTAACTTAATATCAGCATGATAATAATGTAAGAGATTTCTGCAGCCCACCCAGGTTGAAGGGTGGACTGCATGCACAGTATAAAAAACGCTGACATTAAGGAGAAATTTTAAAAGCGATATGACATGTCATTGGGGTATATCAGGCGCTTGTTCAGGGTGACTCCGAATTACGCTCGAAAGCTGTGCAACCAATGATAGGGTCGAAATTACCGATCACTAAGCTGAGGGAACACCGCTTCCCATGATTCTTTTAGCGCGGGCCGGTGCACCTGGGGGATATAGCAAATGGTCTTTAGACCTTTACAAAAAAGAGCATGTGGCCGGTGCCATTTTGAGTGTTCGTGTGTATGGCGCGTGCTTTGCTCGCTTTCCGAAGGGACAAACACGCACGTGCTGGGCTGTAAAGATCGCAAGCTGGACTGTGATTTTGTAAACATTGGAGAGGTCTATAAGACCGCAGGGAAAGGCGGCAGATCGAAGCAGGCAGGAAAAACGAAGTCGCAACGGACAACAAGCAGACAAAAAAAAAGCGACTGCCAACGCACGCGCTGCCGGATCTGGCTATCCTTATCAGCGTGTAGCGTCAACACCACCTAGAGGAAAAACAAATTGAAAAAAGGTCACCACCTAGAGCTAAGGCCGTAGCGCTTCCCTCTCTCCCTTCAAGGAGCGTCGGTATGAGAAGGCTGAACTGGTAGTGCGCTTCTCCGCAAGGCTCCCCTTGACAGTTGGCTTCTTTGCAATGCACGTTCTCTTTTACTTTCCCTCTTTCTCTACGCTTGACGCGGTGCAAACAAAAAAAAAAATTGAAAAGAAAAAGGCGCCACGGCGTCGCGTTTTGTTTTCCTTTTTTACTTTTTCTGCCCAACGGTCGTCTGTCGGGTTCCTTTCTTCGACGGCTTTTTTACTTACTCCTGTAGGTTGGGTCACGTGACAATGAGGCTGGAGGAATCAACCAGAACAACTCTAGACGCGAGTAGGTTTTTGGACGCAGAGGGTCGGAAGTTCAACTCTCGAGTGAGATCGAGCACATTTTGGAATACAACACAACCGCGGCCTCGTGTGTGAATGTGAACGTTGCTTTTCGATTGTCGGTGCTGTCCACTGGTGCTGTCATTCCGCCCAGATGTTGTTTATCTGCACTTTGGCGGAAAACTGGATGTGGAAGCGTCCATATTTGAGTTTCTGCAAGGATGACTACGAAAGCGTGGACTATACAGCGAATCGACGGGAAGATCTCGCTCCTTGACGACATGGCAGGGTGATGACTTTTCAATTTTTATGATCGTGGTTTTTTTTCTTGTTTTTACTTTTCGCTGAATGCATACATGGGAGTGATTTGGTTGTGGCCTGGAAGCAACATATTTAAATGCTCGCGCCACTTGTAGGTGCAGACCTAAATAAAAATGACTTGATCTATGAGTTCAGATTGGAATGATTTTCGCACGGCATGCAAGCGATAGGTTATCGCGGTTGCAACCAGCACATCAATGTAAAAATAAATAAAAAAGAAGTACATTGTGTCGCTTCTGTGTATCCTCATCGGAGCGCAGAAATGATCCGCCGGAACTAACTAGTAAGACCTATATTTTAGCGGGTTTTTGAGCTGTAGTTAGGAGTGCACGCAAGCCGGAATATGGTTCATTGACCAGTTTACTTATCCATACACCAGAGCCATATACTATCAATTTAGCCGGCGCCCCTTCAGGCTCCCCAAGGAATCCCAACACACACCAGGAAGCTCTATGGAGCATATTATTATTATTATTAATTATTATTAATATTTTCTGTACCTGGTTCTATGTGCTCGTGCAATAAGCATTATTATTATTATTATTATTATCATTATTATTTCGCATTCGGCGCATTCGGCACATCAAATTCAAGAATAATTTTAATGTTTGTGATCCGAAATACCAGATCGAAACACTGCCAGGGTTTTCTCTCAAATACGGAACCACTTCAGCTACACTTTAAAAAGAGCATTTTTTCTTCTTTTTTTGTATTTTTATAACCATTTTTGATTACATTACCTTTCTTTGGATTAATATGATTTCTTCCTTTTTCGTTCTATTTCTTGCAGAAGCGGTCAAATACACATCCCGGATACTGCTTTGATGAACTCGGGCTACTGTTCGGCCTCCATGGGACAAGCTGAAAACTGACAGCTTAGAAGAGTGCTTCGGAATGTATAGGCCACTGGCTTGCTTCCAATATCACGTGTCTACAAGGCACATTTACGAAGATGAAAACAAAATACTGGTGTGGAGCACGCTGTCAACGATCACTACAGCTAGCAAGGATGGAAACTAGGAAGATCTTCCCAAGCGAGCGGATACTTGACGCCCTACCTGCAACGTGATATACCTGCAATGTGGCCCTGGGCTGTGAAAAACAAGACACGGCCTCCCGGCCCTGGGCTATGTGGCCAGCCATGCAGTCTACACCACCTTGAAATTTCTGAGGGGCGACAAATGCAAGGCCGCATCAACAGCACGAAACAAGTTGGCTACAGTTTGCTCGCACAGGAAGACTGTGCTCTCGCAAAGAAACTCGTTATAGAAGGGCTTGTGTTTCCTGGTGTAAATGCTGTAGAACACAACTATGTTGTTCACCAATTGGTGATGCCCAGCCAATGCCGACTTGATACATATTTCATAATGGAACTACTCGCCGAAAAGGAGACTTCCGACTTCGACTACTGTGAAAATTAACATACGAGTGAGCTCATTTTAAAACACGTGTTGTTGTCACAAGAAATTGCACAAGCATTTTCTTGTGACATCTTTGCAGCAAGATGAATGTACGCATTAATGCCAAGAATGCCAAACAAAAGAAATGGAAAGCTGAAACTCTGCAATCAGACACTCGCTGCCAACCGTCACAGATGTCAAGAAGCGAACTCAGACCAAGGAAGAGTACGTCTGATGCCTGTGATGGTGAACCCATTGTGAGTTTGAGCTGAAGCATGTGTTGGACTGCAGTGAAAACATTCAACTGAGAAACCTTTGTTGCAAGGACAACAATACGAAAAGTGCCAGTGCAAAATCTAAAAAAAAAGCTAAGGGGTCAACGCTAAACAAATTAGTTCCTGTCCGGCCGCTTGCGCTTCATCCTCATGCAAAGGCAACTGCTCTCTGACGTCGGTGAATTTGTGTGTGTGTGCAGATAGTCGGTGTCCTTGTAGCAGTGTCTTAGGTATATTGTGGTGCTACAGCGTAAATGCCGACATGTTGCACAGTTATTGTGTGTCTCGGTGCCACAAAATCTACAGCATCTAAGATGCATGTGTATCAATATTTTTCAAGACGGATATTTGCAGAACTTATGGATACCAGGAGGCTCGCTTCACAGTGTTCAAAGTGACGAATTTCTTATTTACGACTCTTTTCTGTATTGTAAATGCAAGCAACTTTGAATATGAAGCTCCCATGCCCACTTTTCTTTGTGTACAAAACATGTTTTTAGCCGCCCTAACTGTGTCATTTCACAGACTCTGTACTGAAGTACATCAGCGTATGGGGCAACGCTCGGGTATTACGGTACTTTTTTGCAAAGATAAAGTTTTCACATTATGAAATTGCCAAGAAATAGGTTACAGGTGTTTTTTTTTCGATGTAGTAACCAGATAGGATAGGTTGCTTGCTGCAAAACAAGTACTATATTTGAAAAGGCAGAGTTCATTGAATTGCTGCACCTATTGCAGATTTATCACAGGTCTAAGAAAAGTTTGTCAAAATGTGTGCAATACATTTTTCAAACTATGTGCAATACATTTTTCAAACCAGCATATCACAATTTTAGAATTTTATTACTTTTATACTTGTCTGGCAATTTCGGTCCCGTTGCTGTTGCATCAGGTGTCCCTTATGGTAGTGTATTTGGGCCTCTACTGTTTCTAATATATGTCAGTGACCTACCATCATCAATTAAATCGACAATTTGACTTTTCGCTGATGCTTGAGATTTTACCAGAAAATTAATACACTTATAGTGATCACAATATTGTCCAAGACGATTTAGATACAATATCATCATGGTGTTCCCTACTGCAGATGAACATTAATGCACGTAAATGCAAACAAATGTCCATAATTAAGTCCTCCACTAAAACACTAACCCAGTACTTACTACTTTCACAACCACTAGAACACTCATTGTCGTACAAGTATTTGACCGTGTATTTTACCGACTCATTATCATGGATTGAGCAAATAACAAATAGTGCACTAAAAACACTTGGTTTGTAAAAAAGCCATTTGTGTGAGAAATTTCTTGTGTCCAACAAACACATGAATGATACAAGATATATGAGAACTATTGAGAACTATATAAGATATATAAGAACCGTATAAGAAACCTTTTACAAGTTTCTTATATATCTTATATAGATCGTATATGTTCTTATATATCTCATTTGATTCCTATGTGTTTATTGGACACAGAAATTTCTCATGCAATTGAGATTTTTCAGTAGAGATCTAGCTCCCATTGAAACTAACCTGCTCGCATACAAAACATTTATCCTCCCAAAATAAGAATATGCAAGCATAATTTGGAACCCACACCTAAGATACCTAATCTCGAGGCTCGAATCTTCGAAACAAAGCAGGCAGATTTATATGCAGTGATTATTCATCCAAAACTAGTATCTCCGCTTTAAAAGCTAGCATAAATCTTCCTAATATAGAAAGAATACGAAAAATAGCCCGATTGTGTTTTATTCAAGCTGTATCACCAAAATCGCTTATCGCTAAACCTAGCACTAAACTACGCTTATCG
Source organism: Ixodes persulcatus (assembly GCA_013358835.2). Taxonomy (NCBI): domain Eukaryota; kingdom Metazoa; phylum Arthropoda; class Arachnida; order Ixodida; family Ixodidae; genus Ixodes; species Ixodes persulcatus. The sequence goes on along the minus strand of JABSTQ010010642.1, from coordinate 180,801 downwards.
TAAGCGCTCAACATTGGGCGCTTTGCTTTTGGTTGTTTCTTAATCCTGGATTTAAAACATGGCGGCTGGTTTCTGGCGGTCGACGCGGTGGACGAAATTGGTTGTACAAAGTGTTTTAGGCTACAACAGCGTGAGAGTCTCGACAGAATGGCCTTCGATTGTGACAAGGATGCAAAATATTGTCGCGTGAAAGTGTTTATCGACCCCTGTTTTCAAGCTGGATCTCTACTCTCAGTGCGTGTTAGCCCTAACCGAGATACGTACGGAGCTGTGGGGCTCACGTCTGCCTTCACGTTGGTTATTCTGTCAACGAGCTTATTCGTATGTATACCTTCCTGATTTTCGCATAACTGTAACGTATTGTTATTTACCAGCTTGTGTATTTCTACTTGCGACTCATATCCTTCAATCCGATGAGCGCGTTGAATAGTGGCAGTACATGATCTCGGTGATCAGCTGATTGTCGACCCTTCTGCCGGGGAGGCACTCACTTGATCGAGACAATCTTCAGTGAATTTTCCTTGTCTCGCGAGTAGAATCTTGGCTTCAGAAAACTGTATTGTTCCATAACCGTAACTTTTCTGGTGATCGCGCTTTTTAGGAATATTTTGCTTTATATCTTTCATTCGTGGCGACGACAACTTCTATTTGTGGCGACGACAACTCGACGACTTCTATTCGACGACTTCCGGGCATTTTCGCAGCTGCCGTGGCGAGTTCGTCACTGTTTTGAACTTCATCGGTCTCAGGCATGACTTGATTTTAGTAGTCATCTTACCTGCCTACCTTCTCTCGATGATGTTTTGTCTTCAGCTATGTAGCGAGTAGAGAGTCCTTCTCTCGTTCGGTGAGATTTGGGGCCCCCGATGGCTCCTTTATCTCAAAATGTGAGCACGAAAACTACTGTCACTGTCAAAATATTCTGTTATCAACCGATATTAAACACACAATCACAGATGTAAAGAGCATTCGTGTTTATTTAAAGCGTTGACTCCTGTTTTTGAAAGCTAAGCGAAAAAAAGGATTGAATTTGGAGACCTTTGATTCGTTACTCACCGAAGAAATACAGCGAAAAGCAGACGCCGACGACGACTACTACAGCAGGTTTTTTGTTTACATCACGAGATTCCTCTCCGCCAATCGTACTCGTCCCCCTGAGCGTTCCCTAGTTCGCTCTGTTTGTCCCTACATTCCCTAGGCAAATCCAGCGTTTAGCTAAGGGCGCGTCTGTAAAGCCGGGTTAACGTTGGTGCAACCGGAATTTAAACCCGTGCTTATCGGAGCTCGGTTTAGGGCGCTAAGCCGACTTAGGAAAGAGCCGCTTTGGGTTAAGGTAAGCGACGTTGGTGCAACCGGCCCTGACTGGAACAAACTACCTGTCCATATTGTAACTGAGAGATATCCTATTTCATTTAAAAAGAAGTGCATTAATTTGTTTAACTGAACCTTGATTTGTAAAACTGCAGCATAAGAATAACATGCTAATAAGCGTTTTTTTGTGTGTGTGATTTTTTTTTGTTTGTGTCTATTTTTTTATGTTCAATTACTTTTTTGTCTATTATTTTTGAATCCCCCTCATGTAATGGGTCTTCAGATGCCTTTGAGGTGAATAAAATGAAATGAAATTAAATGAATGCCTGTGCATCATTTATCCGATTGTTAATGTAGTTCATTATCTGGTCCCATTACTTCGATTATTCCCATTTCACATGGATTCTTCTTTTATATAACTCCCATGTCGTTCAGAGACAACTACACCACCCAGGTTATCGCTTAAATAAAAAAAAGAACACATCTGTCTCAAGATATCACTTTCTTGTATTTCACTACGATAATTGTAGGTTATAATAATTTTCCTGCGTTCTAAAATTGATTCTTTAAATCACTCGGCGTTCACAGCTCTCATGTTAGCTCATAAAAAAAAATAGTGCGAAAACCCGCGTTTCTACGACGTTAAACCTTCGCGCGAAGCCTTCAGCTCAGCTTATAGTGCGGCGCACGTCAGCCTGCTGCCGTGACGTCACTCCAGGCGTGTTCTGGCCTTCTCCTCTAGGTGGTGTTGGTAGCGTGCCCTCCCCTCTCTCTGGTCACGTGACAGAGCTGACCAGAGAGGAGGAAATGGGGCGACGGCAAGGTCAAGGCGAAGGACACCAGGACACACACCACTCCCCAACCCTCTCCTCATGCATTCTATAAAAAAAAAAAAAAAAAAAAAAAAAAACTTGCGGTTGGCTTTTTGTGGCAGTGCAGTCAATACTAGGGGAGAGGATGCACCTCCCGCTGTACACGTGCTTTCCTCCTCTCTTGGAATTGCCACTGCACGCCGCGTTTGCAGCCTCGGAAAGCAGTCGAACGCTGGAAATGGCGTCGGCCAGAAGCTCGGCTCTCGCCAGAGCCATAAAAGCACAAAGCGTGAGCTCGTAATACTGCAACGGCAGGCCTGCTCACTCAATGCTCAAAGTTCTTGCAGCCACGTGTTCGCGCGTTACCTTCGTTGAGTCTTATATTGAGGTGAAATGTAGTCTTAGATATATTCTTTCACGTGGTCGCGTCCTCTGCGCGAGAGATTCGAGCTGAATAAGTAAATTGAGGCAACAAAGACCGCCAAATTTTTAAAATTCTGTCAAAAATATTGGCTTGCCAACGTCGCACGTTTACGTATAAAAGAAATCGCTTATTGCAGTTGCAGTATAAGCGAACATCAGCGCAATCAAACTATAAATATCCTTACTTGCATTACCCGGACGATTGTAAACCGATGAACCGGCGCTCCCGCGGCTTTCCGGAAACAGGCTGCCACGGCTGAAATAGGCGTGCCCATGCCGCCGATCGGTACGTTTGGTATCAAATGGGCTCCGGAGAGCCGGTTGATTAAACCGGTACAGTTTTTCGGTCACCGGTCACCCGTATGTGCAACATGGTCGCCGGTTTGAGCAAACGTGCCACAACTTTGCTCAAACGAGTGGCCCATTTGATCAGACGAGTGACCCGTTTGCCAAAGGAGTGACCTGTTTGCCCAAATAGGCGACCGTTATGGCTCATGCGGGGGACCCCTTTGAGCCATACGGGCGACTCATTTGACAAACTGGTGACCGGTATTGCTAAACTGTTATCGCTATAAACCCGTTCACTTTCGTATAGGCGCCAAATGTTTTTTTTTTTTTTTCAGTAGGGTCGCTATTTGTATTACAGGAGCTTCTTATTTTAATATTTCCTAATACGTCTCTGCTGCCCAGTTTGAAATTTTGCACTCCCGAGAACCTCACAAATTACGACAAATACATTTACACACAAAGTAACACGAACGTTGAAGAAAGAATGGCAAAAGAACAGCAGCAAAACTTTATTAGTAACAACAGTGGAAACAAGGCTATAAAACAGCAACAACACCACACCGCATCAGTTTTGATAACGCTTCGCGCGAATGATCGTAACACGCCAATAAAACTTGGCGACGTACTTACGCTGAGACGACAGCGAACTCTAAGTCTAACCGCTCATTCGCACTGGAAGTGGATCCGCGTTCGCAAAGTGGTTCCGAACGCGGTTGTATAAAGATCCCGTACAATTGCACGCGCACTTGATGTCATCGAGTGCGCGTGCAATTGTACTGGATCTTTATACAACCGCGTTCACAACCGCTTTGCGAAGGCGGATCCGCTTCCAGTGTGAATGAGGCGAGCGAAGCTAAAGCTAGAAGCACGAGACCAGTGCTTTTTGCGTTTCTCCCCAGCTCGCGCGCTCGAGCAAATCCTGAACGCACGGAGCTTTCGTGCTCGCGCTTCCAGCTTTGCCTTCGCTCGCACATAAGGTGAAACGAAGTGTAGCCAAATATTTAGATATTGCGCGCGCCACACCGCACCTTACCCTCTTTTGAGCACGCCGCGAGCCTCAAACGCGCGGCGCCGCTATAGCGGCGCCGCGCGTCAGTCAGTCACGTGAGGAGCAGACTCCAAAAGCCGCGCCGGAAAGCCGGCGCTACGGGAATGGACGCGCAACTCTGGCTCCCGTAGGGAGCCTATAGGAACCGCGAGGATCTAATTCAAGCCCCGACCAGGGCACCCCTAGCGGCAAACGGGTCCGTTGTATCGGGGGAGCCTCTGCCAGTCGCTGCGTTGGTTATGCGTTGTAGCGGGTTGGAGCTGTAATTTCTGAGTCGACTAATCCGCACCAAGAAAGCCACAGCAATTGTTGCGTGGTTGGCTGCAACAGTACGTCCAAGGTCGCGCACGGCACGAAGTTCTAGATTGTCCCTTCGAAGCCGTACGAGGCGGAGTACCGCGCGACCTGGGCGCGACGTGTGCGTCCATGCAGGTAAGTGGCGTTTCTTACCTTGCAGTTCGCGTTTTGCTTTAAGTTTCTGACGAATAATAAAATTAACTTTTTTTTTTCTATTCTAGCGACGACGGAACAGCATGGACATCTACGGCAAACCCTAAAATATGCATCTAATACTTCACCGGAATCGAGAAGCGGAGTGCGGTAGCCCACTCACGCAGTTTTGGACCCAGTAAAGCCGACCTCACCTCACCACCCTTGGATGTTTCCATCAGCTTACAGGAAGAGTTTTAATCGCGGAACGGCGCAAAAACAATCGCCCAGTTATTGTCAAGCTGATGCAGAAATAAACGTACATAATTATCGCAGTCCACTTAACCCCAACTAAGGAAGCTCTCTTATCTTATTACGCAAAGCTCGGAAAATATCTTTTTTTGTGTGCGCTTTTAATTTTGTTTGAAAAGTGCGGCGCGCCATGACATCCACTTGTCCGTCGAAACGGACCTCTTTTACGTCGTACACGCGGCCAGATTCACGAAGGAGTGTTCACCACGGAAGAAGCTTTCTGAATTCGTAACCGCCATAAACCCCGTCGTAATCACCACGGGAACACTGTCCGCTGTGCTGCTCGTCGCCATTGCTTCCCCTCGATGATTCTGCACCGGCTAGCGAAGAAGCCTTCCGGAAACTGTCCACTGTGCTGTTCGTTGCGACTATTTCCCGATGATTTTGCGCCGGAAGCATCGGCTATCGAAGGAACTTTCCGAAGTCGAAACTGCCTTAAATCCTCTCATAATCATGACGGGAACACTGTTCGCTGTGCTGTTCGTCGCCATTGCTCCCCGATGCACCTGCGCCGGCTACCGCTAGGTCTCGGCGAACAATAGGCAACCGCCGCGACGCGGCCGGCTCGCTCGCTTCCTATAAAGGAACTCTACTCAACCAGACTCTCGACAGCGCTTGAAACAAACAGCGGTAGGTGATACAAAAGGCACTCTCGCGGATCGCGAATCATGAACCGGACGTCAGCCTGAATCTCCCGCACATGAAGGGGAGGACGCCCGGAAGTCGAGGCACTCGGTGAAGTTCGCCAGCTCTGCGGGATTGTACAGAGCGGGTAACCGGGGCTGACCGAGCCGACCATGCACAGCTCCATCGAGTCGACTCGAGACGGAGCTGGTGGCGGCCGATATTGTGCTTCGTGAGCTGGCGGCGACTCCGCTGGACTAGGTAGTCATCCTTTGGAATCTCAGACTCCCGAACGGTCGTTCACCACCTCTAAAGCTCGACCGACGCCAAACCACCACTCGCCCTGACAGCGTCGTCCCTCGTAGTCGATCGTCAATTTTCATAGCGTCCCCGCTCACTGCCGGATCGCCGTAAACGAGGACGCAGATCGATTGGCCAAGCTGCTCTACGTGTGGACACCGTCTGCTACCAACGAGAAAACGGCGACAGCACGGAGGGTTCACTCCTTGACTACGACTTTGACAAGCTCGCGCCGCCAGCGTTACTCGAACGGGCTCTTCGCAGCGCCGCAGAAATAGGCCTACCTGGCCGGTGGGTCGCCGGGAGACCTCCTCTTCTCGCCGAATCCACACCTGCTGAATTCCTCCAACACGCGTGACGCCTGTCCAAACAGTTATTATAAACATTCAATCAAAGCCAGAAACACACACAAAAAAAAAATTCGAACGAAGACTCACCTAAACTATGGTGCCTGGAACGCGTCTCCGACTGGTGTGTTAACCACACCCAACAAAGAGGTCCCTCGATTTCTGCCTGATGACGTCATAGACTTTTTGTGCTGTCGACGGCCGCGATTCTGGCGGCGTCCCAACAGCTGTAGTGAAAGTGGCATACGCCTGTTCTGCTGCAGGTCGCTCTCCTGTGTGGCAGATTCCGAAGCTTTGGCAGCCAAAAGTTGGGACGCCGCATCGACACCGACACTAGCGTTTGATTGTGCTTTTCGCCAAAATTTCTGCGACTAACCGCCAGGATTGCTACATAGGGCGTGTGGGAGCGGGTGATAGAAGCATATGAAAAGGTGTATGGTTTTTCATTCTATTTGATTTTAGGTGAGGTGTATATTCATTGTTGCGTCACCGCGTTCTTTCAGTGGCTCGTTCGTTGAAGTGCTTGGAACTACTATTAAAGCAAAATGGATCTACGTGCCTTGTGAATGAGTAGTTTTCGCTCTCTGTTATTATCTTTTCTCCGTGGTTTATATCTGTCTAAACTTAATTCTTTAGATTCACATTCGATATGCTTTACATTTATGTAACTCAGATTCACATTAACGTGAACCTTCAAACGCTTTATCTCTATCAATAATAGGCGTGTCCTACGTCAAAAGCTTCATCAGCTTTGATTCTATTAAATTCGTCTCCTCCCCTCATTTCTACGTGCAGTTTCCAGCGATATCATTCTTTGACTGAGTTAAAATGTGTATTTTTTATCTGTGATGCTAGTGCTACCTTGGGCTTTGTTTTGAGATCACTCCAGGCGCATTAGATTTCGAGACTTCAACATCGAGAACTTGTCCATCTTCTAATGATGATGACACAAGCCCTACTTTTTTTCTGCCTTTTATTTTGAGGTAGTTCCGCCCATTTTTTTTTTTTTTTGACGAGAAAACACTAACAATCAAACGAAAGATGATAACAAAATCTAACGGAAAAAAAACAACAAAACATCACACCGCATGTCCGTTGAAGACGAACTCGAGAAAAGCCGCATTCCCTTGGGATATTTTTCTCTCTTACTCAGTCTCTCAACTCCTGTTCGAACAACCGGTGAAACTGTCCAGGCGTACTTCACCTCTTCTGAATGTTTTTTTTTTTTTTTTTTCTCTTTTTTTCTTATCAAAAAATAGGGCGAAGCAGGCCCACCATGGAAGCCTGGTTGCATCACTAATGTTACGTAGCACAGCGGCGTGTGTTTGTTTTTTCAAAATCTGAGCGCTAGAAATATTCACTTCGCGCTATTGAGGACCCTCGATATAAAAACAATCACCTCTTTCGACGAAAACGACCCCTTTGTCGCCTGCACACGTGTCTATACTTTTGTATTCTCCTCATTGCCTCACTTTTCGTCGCACCGTGAAATGGGGGACTGAACAGTGCGCGTCAGGTGACCGTCTGTCTTGTTTCGTTCTCAAGGCTGGTACACATTTGTGTTTAAGTGAGATCTATAATTTTGCAACCACCTGTGAGCTGTGGCCGTTTACGTCGAGAGAACACATCGGCGCCATTTATTGGCCAGTCCTTGAACACTTTCAATCTGAGCACATTTCCCGATTTTGCTTTAACATCATTCTTTTACCATGGACTAGAAATAATTTCGACAATTTAATAAGCACTATTTCTCATGGATGGGTAAATTTTATCTCTAAAACACTGGCAAATCTTCAGTCTTCTGATATGCAGATTGAAAGGGTTTCAGGGCTATCCCATAGATGGCGCCGGTGTGCCAGGTTTCATGAGATCGCAATGCGGTCGGTCACACTCAAACTGCAATATGTCTACCTGGCTTTAAAGGGGCACTGCAATGAAACAATTGTTTTCTTATAAAGATACTTTTAATTAAAAAAATATCGCAAAAAATATTTTTCTAGCAATATTTACGCCCATAGTTTAAGGTGCAAAATGTGGAGGTCGCAGTCCACTAAGCCCCGCCCCGTGCTTACAGGGTGCTTACACCTCTCATTGGCTAAAGAGATGATTGACGTGTGAAATGTTGGTTGTAAATTTGTTTCTACCTGCCGTAATAATATATTATTTGACGTTTTTATGCTTGAGAAACAAATATAATAAAAAAAGTCAATATTGTTTTTTAGAAAATATTCCGAGATTGCCTTTGCGCTTCGGTTTCAAACGATAACAACCATGGCTGCCGGCTTTTGCGGCGTGCTGAGCGAGCCTAGCTCGTTGAGCACGTCAATTTTTATGAGTGCGAGTCGTCTTGAGTTCACATATGTGTTTAGAGGAAGATTTCATCACGCGACATAGTGTGCAACAAACATCTGCCTCAAGTACGCGCCTTCAGAAGCGCTGTGCGGGTGCTTGTGTTCGTAGCGGGAATAGCCTAAGCCTAGCGTCCCACACTCACCATTTTGATCGATCTGGCTTGATTTTTTTCTTTCCGGGTGCTGAGGCCAAATAAATATGGTGTTTCCCGTAAAAGCGGCCCCGCTTCTTTGTAAATTGTGCAACCGCCGTGATCGTGACAATAGTTCCAATACCAAAAAAATGCCTACGCAGGTAAGAGTTTGCGAGCCAATTGGCTGGAGGCAGATGGGCGTTCGGCTCGCACCAAGTTAGTCCAGGTATGTTCCCGTTATTTCGCTTGGAAACGTAAGTAGCTCTCAAGTTTTGCAGTGCAATTTTACCAAAGCGAATGATTTTAGGTCACGTTTTAATTGTGCATGATCACGCTCTCCCACCATGCTCTCGGATGCCATGAGGAAAAATAACAATAATATAAATGCTGAAATTACAGAATATTAATTTTGATGCTTTTTTTAGTCCTCTCGGTCGCTTTTTACCGCACACGGACATATGCTGACTGACGCTTGTATTGGACCGTCGTTCGCACATGATGGAACGCTAGACCGCCGCTTTCATGGACAAGTCTTGCGAGCGTCGTAAGGGTCTTTAGACGGGGGCGGAATGGCAGGCCGACGAAGGCAAAAACAGACGCCGAAGGGCACCGTTCATGTCCGCACCCTTCGGGCATGGCAGACGACGATAGACGGTGGTGGAATAGCAGACGATGTCGGAGGCTGCCACGCGTCTGCTCGGACAACCAGCAGGCGCTGTGAAACGCTAGACTAGACGCACCGGATGTCGGGAAAGGGAGACACCAGGCTTGTTAGCGTGTTCGACCGAGCAGCCAAGCCAGTCCAGTGGTAATGGGTGGGGCACCTGATTTATGGGCACGGCACAGGAAGTGCCATGACTTCCACCTAAATTGTGTCTAACGACGTAAATATTGCCCGAAATTGTTTTCACCTCGTGGAAAAATCACGAAACAAATGTGTCCCATCTAAGCTCTTAAAAAAATGATTGCAGTGTTTTTTTTTTTGTTTTTCTTAAGGTGACGTCGCTTCGTCGACGTATTTGTGATTTGGGTGCCGCAGTTTCCGGCGTAGTAATTCTCCAATCATGAGACTACCGTTGGTGCGTTATAGCGTGGTTTCTATTGAATGATTGGGACGCTTTAAGCCCCAATGTGGCTGGTTGTTTCTTGTCTGGAGACAAAGTTTGCTTTATACCTTAAGCAGCAGTGGCACTGCTTATGCATCGTGCAAAAAACATACTTTTATGGCGGTCCTCTGTGATTCGTCACAGAAAAACTGTCTGCGGACATGTTCGAGGTATATGCGGATCCCAAGTTCGTCTGCTTCTTTTGCAAGGGTCGTGGTGACGTCAGCAAGACACCGAGCTCCGATTGGCTCTGACTGAACGATAGTGGGTAGACCTCAAAGTAAGCTGACTTAAGGTCTACCCGCTATCCTTCAATCAGAGTCAATTTGAACTTGGCGTCTTTCTGACGCCCCCCCGACCCCTGCAAAAGAAGCAGACGAACTTGCGCTCCGCACATGAAGCAAACATGCTTGAGGAGTGTCTGCAGAAAATTCTGTCATGTCTGTAGCGAACATTACCCTTAGCGAAAAAACGGGTCTCTTAAAGTGTACTTCTCATCGTTTCTGGAAGTATGCTTGTTGCTCTAAATTGGCCGGTTTATAGTATACTTCAAAGCAGTCTTTTAGTATACTTCGAAGCCTCCTCGTAGTGTACTTTGAAGTAGCCTTTTAGTTTACATCCACGCAGCCTTTTAGGCTACTTCCATGCAGTCTTTTAGTCCACTTGTAAGTACGCTTTAAACTTACTTCGAAGCAGCCTTTTTGTCTTCTTATAAGTATTCTCAAAACGTACTTCTATGCATCATTTTAGCCTACTTCAGAGCAGTCTTTTAGAATGTTTTCAAGCAGCCTTCTATACTCCTTAAATAGTGTCCTTTAAGTATACCCCCAAGTGTACTTAGCAGAGCTTTTAATGGATTGCATATGTGCATGACCCATTTAAGATCAGAGTTTCTATAAAATAATATTGATGTCGAAATCACACAAATTTAATATTAGGTCAGAAACTCACGTGGATATGGGCTCAAATTCAGGACAAACGAAGTGCAGAAGAAGCATTTTATTGTAGAGAAACACAGATTACATTCATCAATGGCAATTCACACATTCAATGGTCTATCATGAAATACGTAAACGTTCCAGTTCCTTGCTTCCGAACTATCCACCTTGAGCGCTACTTGCTTCATGAAAAAATCCCACCTGATAAGACATCAAAGCTGCACTAATGCAAAAAGCACTTGAGCTCCTTTAGAAAACATCACCTAGGTACTAGCCTAAAATAAAGCAGCTAGCAGTTACTCTCCGACTACTCATAAAAGAAAAGATGACACTTGCTAAGATATTACACTTGTGTAAAAAGCACTTCAGTTGATTAGAAAAATCACACTGGTACAAGCTTGAAATAAAGTACACTATACTCCGTTTCACTTTTAGTCCGAGCGCAGCGGATGTTACTACGAGCCATTCCAGTCAATCCAGCATTGAGTGTTCATGTGAGGTCACGGGATCTTCTCCCGGCGCTGTATTGGCTAGGATGGGTTGTAGTGTCCGCTGTGCTCAGGCAGAAAGTGAAATAGAGTGTAGCAGTTGGGGCGGATTTAGAGGGGGGGTCTGGATGTCTTGACCCCCCTCTTGATTTCTGCATGTGTAAAAATTAGGGCGCGGACACGGGGGAGGGGGGGGTGGGGGGGTTATAAAAACATATAGTACGCTGACCAACACCTAACACCCCCCCCCCTTTTTCTGGAATCCTGCTCCGCCCCACCCCTACTTGCTCATAAAAAATGAACAATACCTGTTAAAAGCACCTTAGCTCACACTGTACGAGCTGCTAATTCCCTTCACCTCTGCCAAGCGGCACGCTAGCTATCCAGTCACACGTTGAGAGAGTTCATTAACCTCCTCAAGTCATCGCCCACCAGGCCAATGCGACCTCTTGATTAGAGGGATGCTCGGTGTCCACTGGATCATCAGGGCTAAAATAAAGCAGGACTATATTCCCTTTCACCTTCAGCCAGAGCGCAGCAGACGCTACGAGCTATCCCCAGTCAAACCAGCGTTGAGAGAGTGTCATATGACCTCCTCAAGTCAATCCGCCCCAACCAGAAGGCCATGCGATCCTCTCCCGGTGCTGAATTGGAGGGGATGGCTCGCAGTGTCCACTGGGATCAGACTCAAGGTGAGGCTTAAAATAAAGCAGACTATATTCTCTTTCACCTTCAGCCAGAGCGCAGCAGACGCTACGAGCTATCCCCAGTCAAACCAGCGTTGAGAGAGTGTCATATGACCTCCTCAAGTCAATCCGCCCCAACCAGAAGGCCATGCGATCCTCTCCCGGTGCTGAATTGGAGGGGATGGCTCGCAGTGTCCACTGGGATCAGACTCAAGGTGAGGCTTAAAATAAAGCAGACTATATTCCCTTTCACCTTCAGCCAGAGCGCAGCAGACGCTACGAGCTATCCCCAGTCAAACCAGCGTTGAGAGAGTGTCATATGACCTCCTCAAGTCAATCCGCCCCAACCAGAAGGCCATGCGATCCTCTCCCGGTGCTGAATTGGAGGGGATGGCTCGCAGTGTCCACTGGGATCAGACTCAAGGTGAGGCTTAAAATGAGGCAGACTATAGTGGTTGCATTCTCTTACTTGCCCTCTTAAGAAAATATCACACTTGTCCAAACATTGCACTGGGGAAAAAAGCGCTTCAGCTCATTTATAAAATATCACAGTGAAACAGGCGTAAAACAAAGCAGGCCAGAGGTTACATTTTCCTACATTCCTTATGAAAGAAAATATCACACTCTTTAATGCATTGCTCTGCTGTAAAAAGCACATCAGCTTGTTTACAAAACATCAATGATACTGGGCTAAAATAAAGCAGCTAATAGTCACATTCATACTTACTTAATGAAAAAAAATATGGTCACTTTAAAAGACACCTTGTGTAAAAAACACCTCCACTTAAAACGCATCAGTAACTACTGGCTTAAAGGGATACAGGAAGCGAAACTTGGAATACACCTATTATGGTCAGAAATAGGTTTAATATGATCAATGATATCCGTAATTCATAATCGCGCGTTTGTATTTTGAACGGATGGCTATATTTTTCACGCTGAGGGGCCCGATTGGGCGCGCGCTCGAAAATCAGCCATCGGAGAGCCCGATGCGTCTTGGGATATTCGGCGCATTCGTGACGTCACTTGTGCCAGACGGGAAAGGCTACGGCGTGAATGTTGTGGTTACGAGCGTTGCCACTTGGTGGCGCGTCGACGATTTACAACCTGTGACAACGTGGCCGTTTGAGATGTGCAAGGGCTGCACGCACGCTGCACCACGGCAAGTCGGCAACCACGGCACCACTGACAAAACCAGCTCGGAGGCCGGATTCTCTAAGCGAACTTACGACGAAAAAAGTGTGTACGACAAATTTGAAAGAAAACCCGTATTCTCGAAACGAAATTGTCGTAACTTTTGCGCAGGTTACGACAGAGTTCTACGACAGCTCCGAAGCTGTCTTACGCATTTTTGACGTCTAAAGCCGCATGGCCGACAGCGTCGCTCAGTTACATGGTCGCGACGACCAACGGACATTTTTTTTCTACGTGCTCTTCTCGCGCTTCCCGACTTCAACCAGCAAGAAAAAAAGGAAGGAGTACTTGAAACAAACCACGACGAACAAGAACGCTGGATCCACAAACACCCGAGAAGAGCTACAACGTCCACGATTCCACCGACCAAGCGAGCTCGGCAGAATATAGTAGGCCTAGCAGCAACACCGACTTGACGCACCGTTGCTCCGGCGGTCCTTGGCCAAGACCGTCTGCCCACGACCGGCTGGCCTGCTGAATGGAATATGCCCGCGCGACCCTTGTGGACCCTTCCCGGATGAATAGTTTGATCCCTGAACTAAATTTCAGAGGTCAATCTTTTCCCCTTGTCATCTCGATCTCTTTGTTGTCCGAGGCAGCGGGGACGAACGCTGTCGTCGAAAAGGGACTCTCATTGATTCTATCTCCTTGTTTTGTGTAATATATAGCTCAAATAAACGCCATACGGATTACCTTCGCAACACGGTATGTACACTTTGTTATTAGTATGCCATTTTTATTCTGACACGACGCTACGTCACGATCGAGCTATAGCAGTTCGTGGGAGCTGCGCGATGTCGGTCCAACCTTTCTTTGCCGAGTGTCATCAGTATCGAGTAGCAATCGTGAAAGATCGGTCCCGAAGCGCTTACCGAAACGCGGTTTAAAACAGAACGAATCCAGCACTTCGATCAAACGCGCGCGTCCACTCCGAGTGTGAACAGGTATTTGCGTGGCTCTTGCTGACACTCTCGTAGTTCAAACGTGTCTTTTTTAACGTCGGCTCGCAACTCGCAGCAACTAATACCGGCCGTGCCAGAAGCGTGCTCGCGTGTTGTCGTGCATAGAGCCGCAACGCGAACGAGCTCACTGTGGCCAACTACGCTTAGGCTTTCTCCGCCAAGCTTTGCAAACGCGTTCAGGCCTAGGCTAATTCTGCCGGCATGCCGTATTTCCGCAGAACGGCGCTGCTCCTATGCCACAAGTGATGTCACGAGAACTTCCCACCATCCACCAGATGTGAAGTTGAAATCGTTTAATTAGGTTTAAAATTAGTTCTCCTGTGTTTTACAGCGCGATATTGATATTTCCGAGGTGATGCCTGTCCCTAGCCCATATTTATGCAAAAATATGGGCGCTAAAATTTCGTTTCCGTACCCCTTTAATATACCAGACATGTTCCAAGAAACACCATCTCAAGTATAGCCACGTCAGAAAAAAGTTTACAGCTGTTTCGTCAAATGCGGAAGCCAACATCAGGGTAGAAACATTTTGGAGGTTATGTTACACTTGAGTGACTATGATGCGATAACTAGACCCCTGCAATGAACAAAACTGCCAGATAGTAGAATGCCTAAAATGCCTGCGAACGACCCTTAAAAAAAATCAACTCCAATCCATTTTCACAATAACTTTGTAAGTTGCGGTGATTGACTCTCCGAGTGTTGTGTGCGAAAGCAGACGCACGGGCTTCTTTAGAGTGCTGCATGAACAGACATATACAGCATTTAATAAAAAAAAAAAAAAAAACTTTTAAAGGACAAAGACGGGTCTGCTGAAACCTTGAAAACCATGAAAAGCAAATCACTGAGATTTAAGGACACGACAGAAAGAGAGACAGCACAACACAAATCAGAAATGAAACCAACAATACAGTTAGCACTGTTTCAAGAACCATTACCTACCTATGCCTTAACATTGCTAAGCTTCTTCCATAAATTCCAATGCCTACCTCTTCACACAAGCTGGTGGAACGTGGACACTTAGGCCTCACATTATAAGGGCAGTAAGTATAGCAATGGTTCTAATAGTTGAACCTCTCTCATAGGCACATCTTTTGCTAAAACTTATGGTTCGTTCACAATTCTAAAAAGCAGTCTTTGCTGCTGACCGAATTAGCTCGCCAAAAAAAGACTGAACTGTTAAGACTTACTACCCCCTGCCGTGCCCGAATGATGTATCTGGGAAATCAGTTTCCCTAGCACAACCCTGCCGTGCCAGTGCTCGTCGGCGGGAGAAGTTAGGAGGTCAGCTTTTAACAAACACCATGCATTAATAAGAGTAGGTTACCTGTGCTCATTGCTCAGTGACAACCAAGAAATATGCGAGCATCAAACGGAAGCTGTCCACAGCACTGGGGTCCAATTTTCGGCTTGGCGAGAGTGAAGGAGCTACAAGACTGTTTGCAAACATGTTGCCTGCCAGTGCGAGAAAAAGAAGAGTTTGGGGACTCAACGCCACCCGGATACAAAGACTTAGCACTGCATTTTCTGCCACCAAAAGTGTGACCGAGCAGAGCACAGATTTGAAGATTAAACATTAGTGAAGCATCATCGTTCAGGTGTGACTCGTGTTGTCACTTAATGGGCAGTCAAGGCTGACATGACACTCGTGTTCAATCCGCGCTTCGCACAACTCCTTTTATGTGACATGCAAAATCGGTGCTTAGGCCTCGAGTTCGTCTAGGTTGTGTGGGTTTCGCCTGCCATGAAGTGTCAATCACCGACGAAAACACAACAAAACAAAAATTGATGTGTCGTCTGCTAAGTGAGATTTAAAACGATCTGTGAACGTCTCTTATATCACAAAAGATACAAACGACCTTTTTTTAAAAGCTGCATCTGCCTCCGCTGGCACCAAAAGGCAGCGTGCTGTCGCAAACCGGCTGTAGCTGACGACAGAAAAAGGCAGAGCAAGAGAAGGGAGGCAAGCGGAAAGGCCATTGCAAGCTGAGGAGACATGTGACAGAGCCTTGCACGAGACTTCCTCGGGTCGCCGAAATTCGTTTTCCTGCTGTACCTAAGCCGGCATTCCCTGGTGTGACATCTGGCAATACAATTCCTGCCTTTCGTTCTGATTGGAAAGTTTTCTCTAGCAGAAAAGTCTGCGGTTGTGGTTCGAGCATCAAAATGATCTGCTCAAATTTTGACGCCTGGCGTCAAACTTCGGTGTGAATGAGCCATTAGGGCTATACAAAAAAAAAAGAGGACAAGATAAAAGATGCACACATTTAACCGCGATGTGAAGAAAGAAAATTGTTACATACCATGTTCTCCACAACATCCCCTTGAACCACGGGGCCCGCCACTCCACGAGTCTCCATAGCGTCAACAAGGGGCGGCACACCAGCTGGTAGGAAGCATGAAATTATGAGAAAATTACTGGTTAACAGCAGTCCACACTGGCATCATCGTCCCTTTTAAAGTTACACATAAGTTACACCTGGTTTAACATGAAGGAAAATTGAAAGTTCATTTGATTAATGCAGATACTGCACCAAACTTGCCCCTAGACTTCAAACTTTTAAAATAAATGGTGGAAAAGCATGAACCTGTGAAATCCAAGCCTGAAATCCTCTGCTTGACATATGTATACTCACCATAAAGAAACCGTTTGTGAAGTTATACGAGACCTTTAACTTGCACTAGAAATATTGCTCTCCATTCAGACTGCTTCGCACCCCAATACCCCTGAAATCTCATTCCCTGACCTTAGTCAGCTCAGTTCAGTAAAGTTACTTTTGTTTGCAGAATTGCGCTTCTAGCACACATTCAGTGTTTTTGTGCATATTTCACTGCTTTCGACATGGGCACTCACCGTTAACACGCCGCTTCGCAAAGAGCTCCCATATCGAGACAGATTGCTGCTGCCACTCCATATCATACTATGAGCGGCCTCATTTCACCTATGTACAGCTGCAACTTTAAAGAGCAATGCACATGCTATTCCTGTAAGCAGAACAGCAAATAGAGGCATGAAAATTTACATTGTGTGTCAACATAGAGAGAGTAGGCCTCCAAGCCCAAACAGGGTTGGCTAAAGCACCGCAATTCAGTGCTTCACCGTCACAGATATTGTCTACCCTGATTTCGAAAAAGTCTTTCCTGTATCTGCACTCAGTTTAAATAAAAAAAAAAAAAAACTTATGGAATCACAGAGAATTGTAGCAGCAGTACAACTCATTTCGGGATACGAAGAAGCTTGTTAACCATTTAATGCAGGAAATTAAAGCAATGTGTCCATCAAAAAAATGTTTTAAACTATTTTTTTGCTTTGCATACATGTTTGTAAGTACGGCCTCGAGGCACCGCCATCTTGATTGCTGGGATGTACTTAGGTGCGTTGTGGGCCGCGCCATAATCCGACTACACGCCTTTTTAAGGCATTGTAACAGGATTATGGCGCAGCTCACGCTCTCTCCAGCTAGGAAGATGGCGGCACCCAGAGGATGTGCCTGCAAACGTGTATATGTAATCGATTAGTGAAGTTATTTTTGGTGCAAATGGACTCCTAAGCAAAACATTTGTTATGTCGCGAATTTGAGACATCGGGCAGTTAGGTTATACTGTTTCAACATACGTCCGGATGCAGAGGCCGCTACGTTACGGCCTCAGCCTCCTCTGCTCTGGCCTCGGCCGCCCTAGCTTCAGCGTAACCCAGTCAGGTCTGTCCTGGTCTCAACTTGCTCCATCCTGGCTTAAGTCTCGGTAGCCCTGGATTCGGCCTCGTTGGCACTGGCTTCCACCTCGTTGCCATGGCCTTGGCTTTGGCCTCGTTGACCCTGGCTTTGGCCTTATTGGCTCTGGCGTCAGCCCGGGTCTCAGGCTCGCTGGTCCTGGTCTCGACATCGGTGGCCCAGGTCTCGCCGGCCCTGGTCTTGCCCTCCTTTATCCGGGCCTCCTTGGACCTAGCTTCGACCTCTTCAGCAGAGGCCAGGGCAGGTACAGCGACAGGCCCTTGAGCTTGTGATGCAACGTCCTCAGGGTCCCCAGAAGATGTGCCAAGCTATAAACAGCAAATATAAGCAGTAATGATAAATTATCAGAGTTGTACAACAAAGTATAACATTGGAAGTCCTAAGCAACTGCTTCCCAGAAGTGACCTCTGACAAACCCGCAAAGTTGCATTCCCGTTGTCCATTAACTTTTTCTAAGGCTGAGGAAAATAACATCACATGTCATCTGCCCTCACAGTGCAAAGGTTACGGAACCAGTATATCTACCGTCTCCAATTACTTCAGTGGTCTGAACAGCTTGCAGTTGGCATGAATGAATAAATAAGTACACTTAAAAAAAACAATAATGGCATTGATAAAAATATATCTAACCAAGCACCAAAATGGCAACATTATATGAATACTGATATGCTCTTCATAAAACTCACACTTTCTAACAAAAATGCTTTTATACATACCCTGTGACATTTCAGCTCCTGGCAAAGCTTTTTGAGAAGCTTGTCCTCCATAGTTTCTGTTTTTTTTGGTGTGTGGACTGCTTCAGCGTGGTTCACGTTCCGAAGTTTCGCAATTATAAGACTGCGCAATTGTAAACTCATTTCCTTGACGTCACACTTCGAGCAGATGAAGGTCTTGTCGAAAAAATAATCAGCGATGGACTCACCCGGTCTGTGTCCGCCGGAGCATCACTCGTAGAGTGCGAATCGTCGTCATCGGGGAACACCATCTGTAGTTCTTCTACCCATTTCGACCAAGTTTCCAGTCACCTCATCGTCGTTGGATGCCACTCAAGCTGTCCCGCTCACCATCGACGACGCAATAGCGAGCGTCATTCCATCGCTCCACCCGGACTGCGCTGCGCCGCGACCATGTTGATATGCGACAGCCAGTCCCGCGCACTTCCTCATGGCGCTCGCTGCCAACGAGTCAGAGAAGGCGAGAATGGACGCCGTCAAGTCCGGCGTCGCGGTCACCGATGCGAAGCCCGGTTGCGACGCTAGGGTTCGTACAAGCTCACGGTCCACGGCCATGGCTGTGCTTTCTCGTCGAGTCAACGGGAACACCGAACGCCCTCTCCTCGGTGGCGGAAAAAATTGACGCGCACCACCGCCCATGAAGAAGACTCCCGTTCATCGGCGTGAACGTGGCTTTCGTAGCCACCACTGTTCCGGAAAGGCTCAGCGGTAATCACACTTCTGAATGCTAAAGGTTTCGAAGTAATATCATCGAACATTCCTAAACAAACTGGTTTATTTAAAGACAACAAAAACTGACGGCTGATCAAGCCGGCGCCATCTTGCAATCTTGATGATTGGATGGATACTGCTGCGTCACCCAGAGCCGTATATTAGGAGAGTTTGGACAATAGGTGGAGCAAAGGCCGCCGCCAGCGCCGAATATTCCCCCCACGCTTAGAGCGTAAACTAAATTTGTGACACAGCGTCGACCAATCAGGAGACCTCTACTCCATCTCACAAATGTCGACAGTGAAGACAAAGGCACAGGCGCGTGAGCCTAGCTCAGCGAAACGCTATTGTTTGTACGAGACCTCGTGCATAGGAGGCACTTTCCAAAACCACGCGATGCCTTTGTCTGCACTGCTAGAACAGCGTCCTGAGACTGGCTGAAAGAAAGCAGGGCAAAGGGTGGGGTGCGCGAGCGTCTTGAGACGCGGAGTTCCGCTCGGCACGGCTCAAATTATACTTCGTTTCACTTTACCTGCGAGCGAAGCCAAAGCTAGAAGCGCGAGACCAGCGCTTTTTGCATTTCTCCCCAGCTCGCGCGCTCGAGCAAAGCCTGAACGCACGGAGCTTCCGTGCTCGCGCTTCCAGTTTTGCCTTCGCTCGCACATAAGGTGAAACGAAGTATAGTCGTGGCACAAATTTAGAGCACGCGACCACCGCTAGGGGCTGTTTCGCGGCCTGTGGTTGGCCCGAGATGCTCGCCTATTCAAACCAATGTATGGCCAAACTCTCTCAATAAACGGCTCTGGCGTCACCTTGCAACGCACTTGTAACGGGCGGTAGCTTGCGCCACCTAGCTTAAGTCTAAAACGCGACGTATTTGCAAACGTGGTCGGTCACGCTCACGACTGATAGAAATGCCAAGAACTCAAACGCTTCACGACAGCAAGAGACCCCAAATCATTCGAATTTTAACACTGCAATGAATCCACGCGGAGCTCTCAGAGGCATGCAGGCACGATGGAGCTTGTTTTTTCTGCGTCGACAAAGCTCAGGAGCACCGATTTCGCGACCCGGTGCACCAATACACGAACTGCACTGCTTTATAATCCGACTGAGAAGAACTATCGACGACCGCAGACTGCTCGTCGATGTTGGTGGGGTCAATAACACGTAGCACCGGTGATTAAACGATGGAATCTCAAAAACGGTAGATAGCGTATCTCACTCGCTGTTGCAGGCTGCTCACCACGTCCGTGTCACCAGAGCGAACTGGAAACGACAAGAACTACGCTGACACTGCAGTGGCTACCTTTCACATTCCTCAAGATACCAACTGAACGTACGTTTCACAGTTGTTCTTGCGCTCTTGTGAGGGGTAACCACTGCGTCAACGCAACTATTGTTGTCGTTTCCAGGCGGCTCATTTCTGGACCGCCACGCCGGGGAGCTGCGCGTCCACGGCGTGTGCGCAGCGTATAATGGTCGCTACACTCATTCTGGGACGGTGCACTCGCAGACGTAGTCGGTCACGATTGCCACTGGAACGCTGAGAACTTGATCAGAGGGCTCACGTACAGCACTGAAACACCACAGCGCTCGAAACAACCTGAGCTGCTGACGCCATTTCATGACACAAAGACACAGGGACGAAGCCCAATGTTGTCCTCATTTCATGGTGAGCGCAGCTAAGCATGCTCGGTGCAGGCTCCGATTATCCTTTCAGCGCACTTCCATAGTAAACTTTTCGTTCACTAAAATAAACCTTAGGAAGGCAACTAATAAGTCACTGGACGAATACTTACAAGATCCTTCCAGCTTACTTTCATAACGTTCTTCTAGTGCACTAAAAGATAACCAAGGGAGGCTACTAGTAAGACGCTTCGCATGAACTTAGGAGCTACTTAGGACTTAGCTAGTTTACTAAAAGTATACTATTACAGTACTTACTTCAAGCATACTAAGAAAGGACACTAATAGTACAAGCCTACTTCTGGCTAGCATCCTTTAAGAATGATTTTAGTATTATTCTTGGGAATTAGTATCTTAAAAGACCGCAAAGTATACTTAAAGTAACCTAGTTTTCGCTAAGGGTAGGCTCGTTCGATTTACTTGCATCTCCTGCTCGGGTGCAGAAAAGTGTAGGGTGGTATACTTCCGGTCGTAACTCAATACATATACCGGAAGTACACTGCCCTACCCGTTTCTGCTCCGGTGCAGGAGGTGCAAGTAAATCGAACAAGCCTATTGTGTATACTGTACGAGCATGTTTATCCGGTACAAGCAAACACCGATTGCTGTGCGAGCATGTCAGTGCGGCATTAGACACACTGTCTCAAAACTGGCTTTAGAAACTAGAATCGTCCTATGGCATTAGACAATTGAAGCTTGTGGGATTTCCCTTGCTGCTACCCGTCTCGAGGAATGACTGAGCACACCGGTTCAACAACACGTAAACATTTAATGACCGCTATCGCCAGCGGCGCGATCCCAACTCCCCACGCGCATACGCTGCGACGGCCCTTTATCAGCGGCGGAGCGCCGCTCGCGTGGCCAGTTGCCCTTGGCCCCCTCGTGGTCAAGATGACCACTCATGATCGTCGTAGGTGCAACCTGGGCCAACCGCTTGGAATCTCCAGGTTGCCCACAAGCTTCGTTGCAGTACTGCTTCAGGCTTAGTTCTTTCAGGGACTGCGAAGGTGTCTTTTAAATCGCCTGTTTGATGCCTCGCTTGAGTAATCCGAGTGACCATAAAAAAATATAAAGGCAGCTGGAAAGATTTGAAGTGCTATTCGGGGAATTCATGGTGACCGGTCGTTAGTTGAATAAGTTTCGCTGTACCAACATCACATTAAATAGGCCTGCGAACAACCAGCGAGTGTTGTGACGTCTCGTCACCAGATTCGGACAGAGCCAACTCTGCACTTGAACCAGAGCTCGCTTCCGAACGTAATTCGACCATTGATTGGACAGGAGACACGGCCGAATGCTGACGCAGCACTCGTGTCCAATCAGCGTCTTTGTTCCACCTCACTGTGGTGAAGCCAAAGTTTGAGTGCGCAGACTTTGATTATTCTATATTCGTTGTCAAGAAAGGCAAATATAACGTTTTCAGCATTGTTCATGGGTGGCGCGAAGTAGTTTTTACAAGATTTGTTTGTCGAAGGAGGAGATTATTTTGGCGTTTAAACGTGTACATCTTGATAAAATAACAACACGCTAGTCTCAAATTTCTATAAAATTCGCTCTTTGCGAATTTTTTATAACATTCGCATGGAGCGAACTTACCTAAAGAAAAAGCAAAAAAAAAAAAAAAAAAGCTTAGCTTTTATGGAAACGCAGCGAAGCCACCGGTCTTCAAACTCTACGGCGCTCTTTGGTTTCGAGACCGGTGACTTCGCTGCGTTTCCATAGGAGTTAAGCCTATTTCTTTTTTTTTTTTACTTTTTCCTCAAGTAAGTTCGCTCTTTGCGAATTTTATAGAAACAAATGCACCACCTGTGGCCAACGCTGTACAAAATCGGAACGCGATAGGTTAAGAAACCGATTTTTGCGGTCGATTTAAAGAACCTCGCCGCTATTTGGGACACGGGGCAGATGCTTCAGGCGCCGCCGTGTTCCTCGGCGCCAAAAAGAGCAGAAGCGGCCGCTAGCGCCGGCAGGGAGTGCGGCAGTGCACCGCGCAGACCGCCCTGGCTCGCTGGCGACTGCTGCGCCGCTGGGTGAGGGAGCGGCTGGAGTGCGAAGCTCAGCGCGGCGCGAGCTGAAATCTCGTGTCCTCTCATCATCGTCATCGTCCTAGCTGCGGGTACCGGTTGACGACGTTAGACCTCAAGGCATAAAGTTAGGCCTAAGGTCAGGCCAGCGCATACCCGCGTCCCCCCCTCACGTCGAGCAGCTGCGCGTACCGGTTGACGACGTTACACCTCAAAGCGTAAAGATAGGCATAACAATAGGCCCAATGTCAAGCCAGCGCATAGGCAACCGGCAATGCAGTTTGGCACTACACATTGCGCCATCCAGCAGCTGCAAAATAAAGAAACTGGGTAGGCCAGGACGACGCGGGTCGCGGGGCCTGCGGGTGGGCCCATTCAAAAACCACGTGTGAACGTGGCATTTTGGATCGGCGTCAGCTTGTTTGGAACCGTTTTTTGTAAAAATAAGTCCCAATTTCACGTCTCTATGACCTCACCGGGTTCCTGTGACATCTCGCCTATTCCTAGAGTTCCCCCCCAAAAAATAAACGTCGCTACTGCTGCGTGAAAGGCTGCCACAGTCGCGAAGGTGACTCTAGCGTCAAACTTTACCGCTTCCCTTCGAAATCTTGGGAAGCGACACGGCGACAGAAGTGGACTACTGCAGTGCGACGCATCAAGTAAGTGAATTTTACAGAAACTGTTGAAGTGAACGAAAATATGTGTGCAGGTTTGGAAAGTGGTCTGACGAACTCGTTTTGCAGACTACTCGGCCGAATAACATGTTTATACAAGTTGCATTACGAGTCGCTTAGACAGCCACATAGGGAAATACGGTAGGAAAAATCGGACCGATTGTTGCTTCGCTGTGACGTCGAGAATCGGGCGATTAGGTTTTCAAGCAAAAGGCCCGTTCCCCCGTTCCGGCACTCCTAATGCCGTTCGGCACGCGCGGTCGCGACCAAAACCTTCCAAACCTGCGAGTTTTCAAATAGTGGATTTTCGTAGCACAGAGTTTTGTTTCACGATCATCTGGTGGGCTAGTTGGCTGATCATTATGTTCAATTCACAGCGCAAAATGACAAGGAAGGATAGACAAGGCAGACAGGATAGAGCGCTGACTAACAACTGACATTTAATGGAAAGGAGAAAGAGGAAAAAGAACCCAAGAATGCTTTTAAACCATGCGAAATGAAAACCGGCAAAAACATATGCTATAGCTTGAGTGGGCTGAAAATGAATTGCTAATAATACTAAGGTTTGAGCTGCACGCTTAAAGGACCTTTTGAAAACGGTTGAGTCCTGGGACGACGTGCGTAGAAACTCTGGTAGAAAAAAGAAATAGGAAGTTTACGTTTAAAATATATACAGATGCTAAGGATCGTTAAATATCGCGACTTAAAAAATAAAGTTCTTTTGGCGACAAGGCCACGGACGGAGCGCTTACGCAGGCATCCCCAGTGGACAGAATAACCTGTGCCTCGTAGAGCTCGCGAGTTCGTCGTTCCCCGAAACGTTTCAGGATTTTTGTTTTCCTGAACAAGGCGGAGCACTGGCAGTCCCTGACATGTATGGCAAAGTGGCCTGCTGGCGACGACTTTAGTGAAGCGGCATGTTCTCTTAGACGATCGTTCACACACCTTCCTGTCTGACCCACATACACTTTCCCACAAGTAAACGGTATTTCGTATACCACTGCACATTGGCATTCGACGTATCTTTGTTGATGTTGAACTCCGCACACACCCTGTTGCTGCTGCTTGTTGTTAATTGTCGGACACAACTTCTTTAGTTTGTCCGGTGCAGACAACATGACTTTGACGTTAAACTTCGATGCAACTTTCTTATGGTTGTGGGAAATTCGGTGAATGTATGGAAGCACAGCCGGTCGGATATTTGTGTCCCTTTGTATCTTCTGTCGTCCGCGTGAGGTGATAATGGACTCGGCGACGTCATACAAGATTGAACTTGGGTAGCCTGAATCTTGAAGACGCTGCACCTGATCATGAAAGCTTTCCCCCACTGAATGTACACAAGATTTCTTTAGCGCCGCATTTAGGGAGTTTTTTACAATTCCTCTCTTAATAATCTTCGAATGTGCCGAATCGTATTGCAGGAGGCCTTTCTTGGACCTTGGAGCGTACTTCCAACAAGTATGATGTTCAAAGAAAGACATCCGTAGATCCAAGAATTGAAGGACGGTGTTCACCGGTAACTCATGCGTGAACTTGAGCCCTTGTCCTTTTTCAAAGAAGGTCGATTGTATGGTGTCAAATATTTGTATCTTATTGTCTGCCGGGCGTTGTGTGAGGAGAACCAGGTAGTCGTCCACGTACCTAAAAATACGGAAAACTTGGCCGATGGGAAGGGCATTAGCTATTGTCCGATCACACTGTGATAGAAAAATATCGCAGAGGACCGGAGCCACGCACGACCCTATACAAATCACTTTTCTTTGCAAGTAAGTCTTGCCCTCAAACGCAACGACCGTGGCAGAAAGGTAGAATTGCAAAAGTTCTAGAAATGATTCTTCCGAAATTCCACATTCGTTTTGAAAGGACGTGGTTCCCTTTGCCTCAATGCACTCTTGGACGGCTGCAAATAATTTTGAATGTGGGATCGAATAAAACAGGTTTTCCACATCGAGCAAAAATCCGTACCTGACTGTTGATGTATCCTGCTGAAGGTACTGTATAACCTCCTCGGATTTTGGTATCAGAAATGGATCATTCAGTACGAGGTTAGAAAGGTGACGGAGTAAGAAGCGTGACATCAACCCTTGCCATGATCCCTTTTCAGTGACAACGACCCGAAAAGGACAACCGTCCTTGTGGGTTTTGGCTGTGAAAAACATGTCTAAATGATATTTTTTTGTAGTCGATATCAGCTTCTTCATCTGCATCAACTCAAGCCTGGTGCACAGTTGGAGCGCCATGGCCTTCACCTTTTTGGTTTTGACTTCTAGACGGTTAAAGTTCTTGTCTATGGCTACTCCTGCTTTTTCCAGGTAGTTTGTCCTTGATATAACCACAAAGCCTCCTTCCTTATCAGACACCAGCAGGGTTGAGTCGTTTGCGATGAAGTATTCAACTAAACGTGACATGTTCATCTTTCTTTGACTACCATCTGGCATAGATCGCAAAAGCACGTCGGCACTGTCCTCAATACATCGGGTTCTTTCACTTTCGTGAGCCTTATTAGCTATGTCATGGATGTTAGACAACAGCTGCACTCCCTGGCGTTTTGGAGCTGTGAAAAATTTCGGTCCTTTTTCAAGTATCTTGCTTAATTCTACGGGTAGAATAGCATCTCCAACCAAGGTCACTCTTTCTCCTTTGCGTTTGGTGTTTTGTACTCGGAGGCCTTTTATGTGTGGTACATAAGACGACCACAAGAATTCTGTCGCCCTACTTGCTGCATCCAGGAAGGACCTGTGTCGTCGCCCTTGGCCACCGCCAGGATCCCCACCACCAGCAAGCACCCAGAGGCACGTTCTGTAATACCGTACTTGCCTCCACAGCTCAGCGCGGACGATCTTGCATATCCTCCTGGCATGATGCTGGGATGGTCTTGCTGAGCCGAACACACCTTGTAGGTCCGGTGGAACTGCACCGTATCTGATAGCGACAGAATAGAATCTTGCCTTGCATGTTGAGATGGCGATCAGGTTGATATAAAAAGAAACATAGTCTATCGGAGAAACACACGGAAAAGGGCCCATTGAAGAAGAAAGAAACTGCATCACGATCATCTGGTGGGCTAGTTGGTTGATCATTATGTTGAATTCACAGCGCAAAATGACAAGGACAAGGACAAGGCGCTGTGAATTCAACATAAAGGTTTGTTTGTTTCAGCAACCAAATTTAATGCAGAGTCTGGTAAAAAAAAAATGTGACGGCGGGCAGAAAACAGGATGCTAAAGTTTTTATTTAGAAAAAGCTCGTGCGAAGCGTAAATATTCTTCTTACACGTACACACTTTGTTGCCTGTCGCCTTTTTACACCAGGCTTTGCAATGTGGGTACGGTTCTCTAGCATGCAGAGTTCGGTTCTAATTACCCAAATTTTATTCTAGTGTGGTGAAGTCGGGTGAAGAGGACGACCGAGCGAGGCGCGAGCGGGGCCAGCCGGCGAGGAAAGAGGGACAGCGTGCTGCACGAGGCTGGGCCAGGCAGTAACAATAGAGCTAGTGATAGATAGGGCGACAACAAGGGTCGGCGGGTCCGGACTGCGGGCTCTCGAAGACGGGCAACCGGGGAGTACAGTCAACCGATACGATGCCTTCTCGTTGTTTGTGTCACTTCCTGGGAGGCGAGCGAAGCACATACAGATCGGGCAGGGAACTCAAACTGTTGTCCAAATGAAAACTCTAGAGTATGCTCTAAACACTTCGACCTATCAAGGCTCCCGATGGTCTTCAAAAAACCGCATAAAAGAACCAGGGACACGGCGCGCACATACACACGAGGACTGCTGAAATCGGGGTCGCCGCCGCTCGCCACGGCCCGACGGGCAGACTGGCCGCCCCATTAACAGAGACGCCTCCGCTCGTGGCGCTGAATGCAGCACTCTTGTGGCGCCGCCTGGCCATTGCCGGCTGGCTATAGACGTTTCCACTGTTTACAAAAATCACAGTCCACACGTGTTAAATCACAGTCCAGAACGCGCACGTTCGTCGCTTCGGAAAGCGAGCAAATCACGCGCCATACGCACGAACACTGAAAATGGAACCTGCCAAGTGTCCTTTTTTGGAAAGGTCTATACTCGCGTCCCCCGCTCCCGCTGCGCCGCCAGCAGTTCGACTGGCTCCTTAGCAACGATGACGCCGTTGCTATGGAGCCACATGATGAGTCGCTTCAATGGGAATTTGCGTGCCGTTTTTGACTGCTACAGACGGAAGTTTAGTGCCGTTTTTCACCTCTACAGACAACGCCGGCTTCGCTCCATTCCATGGGACAGTTAGGCCCGCTTCAGACGGGGCAACTTTTCCAGCAATTTCGGAGTTGCTGGCGGGTTGTTCCCTAGCTTTCCCTAGATTGACACGAATTGCTGAGATCGGGTCAGACCCGAAACGGAATCGCAACTCGGACAACTTGGAGACATTTGAAGCGGCAGCAACCAATCGAGGGATGCGATAATTTTACGTTCACCCCTGTGGTGGTGGCGATGACTGCTAAAGACTTCGTTCTGGTTTGAAATGAATCGTTTTTGGAAATTAACCGTTTCAGAAAGATGCATTAGTATTCTCAACGAGATTTAAATGCATAAAAACACGTTTATAGCGCGTAATTGTGTTTCTAAATATTTCCAGAAAAATAAAGTTTCACGATGATGATGGCAAGTCGTAGCAATTCGGTTGCTCCGTGTGCAAGCGGCCGGCCCGTGTTGCTGGTGTTGCGACGTCAAGTTGCTGGGCGCAGTTGCCCTGTCTGAAGCGGACCTCCATGTTTTCACATAAATACGCGGGATTCCGTCCGATCGTCGTGAAGGGACTATCGTCGACACTGTATTTTCGATTTGCCGTGTTATTCGAAACCTTTCTCAAATCATGTTCGGATAACGCGGCAGAGTGGTGTACGTACAATATATGCTGTTCGATTTGATGAGACTGAATGAATTTCTGGTCGTGAGCGTGGAATACCCTTGCAGTTCGGCTATCCTGTGTGGTCAAATATTTTCGACACTTAAAAGATTTGTAGATTGACACAGCTGAGTGTATGGTGACGTAAAAAAATAAAAATAATAAAACAAATATTCTAGTTGCATGTTTTCTGTCGAGCAGCGGACTCACAAACATAGTTTTCATTCGTTTGTTTTTATTCATAAATCTAGTACAATGCTTTCCTAAAAACTTCGAAAAATGCGATTCAGCATAAAACACACATAAAAAAAACAAAAAAAAACGCGGCAATAGGCGTCCGGAATTGCGCCTACGCAGGCTGCCATAGCCCACTTGCGAGAAAACCCACAGACCAGCGCAATCGGGCAACACTCTCAAACCCGGGGACGCGCGCTGTAAATCGCTTCGTTCGAGACTGCCGCTGGAAAGGTCTATGGGGGGCGTTAACCGTACCCTGAGGACAAAAAAAAAATCAGAAAGGGGACAATGTAGTGCGACGACACTATGGATCCTTGGGAGTGTGTGTTTTTGGTATAATGGGAAGGGGAGAGGTTGAGATGGGCAATGAAGAGTAATAAAACGTCTTCACTGTCATCAATGTGTCGGGGCCCAACTGCCGAGGAGTGTTGTTATCGTTGCCGTTGTTGACTTCTTTTTTTTTAATATTGTAGATTATCTCAAACTATAAATACGCAGAAGCTATTTCTTCTCTTTTCTTGCTGTTTTATAAACGGGAAGGGAGAACTGTAGTAGCAGGCAGACGTTTACAGATATCCCGATTTGGCAACGCTCCTTCAGTTATGGAAGAAAAACAAAAACACAGAGAAAAAACGAAAGAAAGGGGAGATAGAGTAAAAAAAACAGTTAAATCACTGTTTTGAGTCTTGGTGTTTGTGAGAAATATTTAGATTTACTTTGCTTTTCCGGGGCACGAGGTGTAATCCTTGGAGCGCAGTTGCCGATATTTGGAAGACGCGATGGGGATTTGCTGTCAGCGGGGGATATTAGTGCCTCCCTGCATCGGTGAGTGCATAAAGGTTTTTTTTTACCGTATTGTGTGAAGGGCAACGTCTTATATCGATCATTATACAGCAGCCGGCTGAAAAAAAAAACGATCGATTTTTATTTATTTGATGCTCACGAAAGGTAAAGTAGAAGATGGAAAAAATGGCGTAGCGCGTTGTCGAAGAAACGTCTTGCCGCCGCCCGGTAATTTTAAAATTAAAAAAAAAAACAACAAAACAATTTACGAGAGCAACTTTCGTTATACGGAAACGAATTAAGAAAAAAATGATGCGGGCAAATTTCCGTGACGGTTGGAATTTTCTGGCTCGTGTAATGAAGTATTAGAACCCTGGACTAAGCGAACGTTGGTTGCAGTGATTATCAGAGGTTTTAGAGCATGATTTGGAATGAATGTAGTTTTTTTATTGATAGCTGAATATAAAAACAAACCATCTACACACACTTTGGCAGTTAAATAAACCCCGATTTGATGAGAACTTGATTTTTTCGGTCTGTTCAAATTTAGCTTAAAGGGATACTGAACCAAGGAATTTTGTGTCCCTAATAAGTGGCGCACGTTCTTTCCACGAGCCAGCAGCCGCCGGTGTGCGCGAGCACACGCAACAAAAATGACGTCAAAGACCTCCATTCGCGGTTAAGATGACAGTGAAATGTATGGGCTTCGGGCCAAAGGAGAATAAAGACCTACACAGTGGTGTCTGGTGTAAAAGGTAAGCGATTAATTGGTCTAACAAGCACGTAGCTTTCACTTGTAGAGATGAAAAGCCTGTCTTTATTCTCCTTTGGCCCAAAGCCCATGCATTTCACTGTCCTCTTAAGCGCGAATGGAGGTCTTTGACGTCATTTTCGTTGCGTGCGCTCGCGCACACCGGCGGCTGCTGGCTCGTGGAAAGAACGTGCGCCACTTATTATGGACACTAAATTGTTTGGTTCAGTATCCCTTTAATCCCTTAAGCCCACGCTGTATAACAAATTGGGATAATTAAAGCGGACTGCTTTACAATTTTTTAAGGACTATTTTAATAAGTTTCAGGAATCGGACCTCGTTTTGAAATGAACTTTAAGGCAGATGTTTTTCAACAAATGATTTTAAAGTGCCACACCGTGGAATATTTTCACAGCCTGGGCCCTTCGTCCTGACTACCAATCAGCGTGGCCCAGAGTTCTCGACCTACCTAGAGGGGGCGAGACCTGTTCCGAATCGAGATTCTCCTCCGAGAGGCAGCGAGACCGGAAGTCAACCTTCTTTTCATTTCCGGTTGGAGCCTTATCAGTCTCATGGGCCCCCCGGCCACGCGCAAGGAGTCGTTCTCTCTGGAGCACTGCGCTCTCAATCACACTTTTCCCGCTGGAAGGCAAGGACTTCTGCAGTTCCTCTTTCTTTTTTTTTCTTTCTTTTTTCCATAGGAAAAAAAAATTATTATGTTACGTACCGCTGCATTTCGAGCGGCACCTACTTTTGCGAAAGCACTGCACTCCCGGTGTGGATCCAAAGCGGATAAATTACGTCTGCTAACTGTATTCGTCGGAAGTCGATCAACGCGTCAGGGGCCTCTGGTGCAAAAAGAACAATAAACAATTTCCGGTTTCTTGCCGTGTTTGGCAAGTGCGCTGTGGCGACAGCGGAGACGCTCTACACTCGGCTGCACACTCGGCTGCACCCAATGAAACACACAGCGGATGCGCACACAGATGCACACACGGATGCGCACGCGCATACACACGCATTCCCACACGCATGCAAACACGGATACACTCAGACTACATTCGGGCATTAGCTGCTTCATTTAGCGGAAAAGTGTCTGCTTAAATTGCAAACCTTCTCCGTGGTTCGAGTTGCCCCCTCTCTTCAATACATGCTTCTGGATAGGATTAAAGAGACGTAGAAGAAATGAAATCTGTTTACAGCTACCTGTAACGCCGAATTAGAGCGCAGCTCTTGAGGAGGAGAAGGGGAAGGTACGGAGAGGAGGCGATACCCCTCCTCCTCTCCTGCTCACCTCCCATTTCGGTGAAAATTTTCCGCTAAATTTAGCGGGGAAATTTTTCCGCTAGATTTAGCGGGGAAATTTTTCCGCTAGATTTAGCGGGAACATTTTTCCGCTAAATTTAGCGGAAAGGTTTTTCCGCTAAATTTAGCGGGGAAAAGTTTTCCGCTAAAATTAGCGGCGAAATTTTTCCGCTAGATTTAGCAGGCAATGTTTTCCGCTAAATTTAGCGGAAAACTTTTACCGCTAGATTTAGCGGAGAAAATTTTCCGCTAAATTTAGCGGGCAAACTTTTCTGGTAAATTTAGCGGGGAAGTTTACCCATAATGCACCGCGCGGTTACGCCGACACCGACGGCGACGCCGACGCCACTCAAGCCGGAAACGGGCGCCTAAGAGCTGCGCTCTAAAAATTGTGAGCAGAAGCAGAGGCTTTATTTTAGGCGTTTCGAGCGGAGCCTGATCGCACTTGAAAAAGAGCAGGCTCCGCGACGGCGTCTTGCGACTGCGTAGAGCCGGATGCGCTGCTGCGGAGCAAGCTCCTACGCCGTCGGAAAAGGCTTGAAAACATCTTTTGTCTCTCTCGGTCCTACTCGGTTGCAAGCGTATGAACGGCGCTTTAGAATTGAAGAGCCTAGATTAAAGAGAGGGAGCTACTCAAACCATAGTGAACTAACGGCGGAGGCCTCCTTCGGAAAATGGCTGCAGTTCGCAAAGGAGAGCAAAGCAGAGCAAGACGGAGGAAATACTTTACTAGGAGAATTCGCTACTACGGCGAAAAAAAAAGGCATCTGGGCAGAAAATGCTAAACTGAACGGAACATCTGCTTTCACGATGTCTGCTCGTCCTTTGCGGCTTCCGAAATTACATTTTGTCGGCATTGGCGTGAGGAAACAGTTGTCCCGGTGTGCTTACTGGTTGCTGTGATTACTGTTACATCATCATGTAGCCCAGGTCACTCTGAACTCAAGCTACTCTACCACGCGAACCAGACGTTGTGCGTTTGTCAACGTTTATCACCACCTCATGTTTTCCATCGCTTCTCCGAAAAAACGTCAAGCCTCTTGGAATCTCGCTTACGCCAGCACGTTCCTGCAAGTTTAAAACTTAGCAAATAATAATCCAGGCAAAACATTTTGAGTCCAATGCTTGCGCGCTGAAATCCGAGCGCTGTGCGTTGAGATGGAACATGGTACGATATTGTCTATAATCTCAGAAGGGTTTAAATAATGTTTGCCTCCTGGTCGGTCAATATTTTTTTATTTAGTAATGGAATTGAAAGGTGTTACATTTGGATGTAAGTTTGGAATCTATTTTTTTTCCAGGAGCACATCACTTTTCAGTTTAGTCCCCAGCGGCGGCGATGCCCTTCCTCTAGAGATGCACCAGTCTCCGCATACCGTCGTTGATAATGGAGGGCTGGTGTTGACGTCACCAACAATGCACCGCATCGATAACCTCATCGGACGCAAACCGTGTGCAATTCAGATGTTCTTTTATTCTGCAAATGAGCCAAAAGTGTGATGGCGGGAGCTCTGGGCTTTAAGGTGAATGAGGCAAAATATCTTGGAAGTGCAGCTCCCCCAGAGCGGCGTTGGTCTCGTCAACAGCTGCCCTCGATCATCTACGACGGCATGCCGAGAGTAGTGAACGGGTAGCGGAAGCGCGTCCTCTCCGGCGGAGACAATATTGTGACGAACGACAGATGATGATGCGACGAATCAACAAAAACTAAATACTTATTTTGGAGAAACTTGTGCCGAAAACCAAAAATGCAAAGAGGTAGCGTCGCAGGCGTCGAAGGTCGGTGGAGGAGCACGATCGAGCGCAACAGCGAGACTGGCTCCGGCTCGCCACGCGAAGCCCCTTATGTACACGCGTTTGGGCTTCTGGAACAATAGGCGTAAAAGGTTTGGCACGAAGAGTATTCAGACCTGGAACAACCAACACGGTTCTCTAATTTGCCAGAATGCGACATTTAGAGAAAGAACAAAAAGGTGCGTTCGTTCCCATGCATCGAACCTCGTAACTTTGCGTGGCAGTCAAGCACAATAACCATTCGACCACAGGCGCGCTTGCTCGGAAGCGTGAGTGGCAGTATTGAGAAATTATGTCCTCCCGAGAAAGAGGAGTCTTCAAACTTTCATTTAAAGAAAACATGAATCAATACATTTTAAAAAGAAGTTACAGCCTAGAAGGCAAAAGTTATTGATCAACCCTCATATAGTACAATCAGTGTGCTTTGATGTTTACGTTCACTGCGCGATAAAAAGCAGAAGTACTGTCGCGTCCCACGCACGCAACACCATTGGTTTATTTGGGCTTTATCTGTATAGACGTTTTCACCCTCCATCGCATGGGCGCTGCCATCTTGGAATCACGTCACGCTTCCGCCATAAGGTGGCAGCAACTCATCGCTCTTCTCTCCCTTTCGCGCCTTGGCAAACGCGTTAGATTCGTTTTTTTCGTCGCGTTTTACCGCCATATTTCACCTTCACTTGTGAAGTGTCGTCTGATGCTTGCCATCGTTATGCGCAAAACTTGTGCACTTGGTGTTATAACAAATTCTGACTATTTGCACCTTCGGCGTACGTTTGAGGAAAGGAATCAGCGTTAGCAATGGAGCACATTAGGTATGTAGACGACTCTAAGACGAACGAGGGTTGAGATGTCAATTATTTGTGACAGCACAAATTTGCTTAAAGGAATGCTGAGCCAAACGTTTCAGTGTTTATAATAAGTGGCGCACGATCTTTCCACGAGCCAGCAGCCGCCGGTGTGCGCGACCACACGCAACGAGATTGACGTCATCATACCCCCCATTCAAGCTTAAGCGTGAAAGGGGGATAAGATGACGTCAATTTCGTTGCGTGTGGTCGCGCATACCGGTGGCTGCTGGCTCGTGAAAATATCGTGTGCCATTTATTATAGACACTGAAACGTTTGGTTCAGCATCCCATTAAGTGATAATGGGAAAGTGATAGTGGTGAAATAAAAACGCAAGTTATATTCATTATCTTAAAGAAGAAGGCGAATATAGTCACCGCAAGGAGTCACTAAATCAGTTCCTTGAAAGAATCGTGCTTTGCATTCATAACAAATTCAAAACAGTTGCTTTTGATTATATGGGGGAATCATTTTTGCGATACAAGCATTCGCTTTATTTGTTTATTGATGAATTCAAATATAATATATGCATTGTGCTCAGTCTCATGTCTGCTGTCACTCAGTTATCTTAAGATATCTAGTTCGATTAATTTATTTACTTAAAAAGGGTCGGGCTTCCCCGGGTGAAAAACGTGTCTTTTGGTGCTTTTCTTGACGGCTTATAACTTTCTTTCTATGTAACTTACATTTATAATGTTAATGTCAAATTAAAGAGCTGTTTTTAACAATACTTTAGTGTCTCGATATTACGATTATTTTTAGTTGTTAGTTACTTATTCAGCTTTTAATAGACCACAGTCTCTAATATTGAAAAACTTATTTATCGAGTTATAACGTCCCATCGTCCATGATGTTATAACGTCCCATCGTCCATGTTGGATGTGATAAATTAAAAAAGTAAGCAACGAACTGTAAATATAATGTATATTTTAAAATAAAAAAATAAAGTTTAAAATGGTATTATTTTATGGCGCTATAAAAACGGAATCGCCTCAACTAATCAAAATAACGAGACATTAAATTATGAAGCATCCTTCATTATTACATTTTCCATAACTTCCATATTGATATATTATTTGTTAAGAATGCTATGAGACCTTAAACTTTTCCCATTCAGTTACGGCAAATTGTAGTTTCTTAATATAAAATACAGATGGCGATACGTGTTCAAGAACAGCTTGATGTGCATCTTCCGTCGTGTGCCGCTTGGAACGCCACGTGACAGACAGAAAAAGCGCAAGATGTCAGGGTGTCAGATGCCTGGATGCCCGCAGTGAGCGAGCCAGAGATGTCAGAACAACAAGCGCGAGGCTGCGGGTGTACCACAGATACTTTTGCGCGCGTTCTACTGTGCGTCGGTGCACATGGCTGACGCAATCCAAATGAAATGGGCGCCATGAAATGCATTCAGCCATTTCAGATTCCGCCACGTATGCGAAAACATTTTAATGCTTTTATCACTTGCAAAACTCCTTTTCGCAATCAAACTATGCTTGTGGGAATGGTTTGACTATATTTTGTTTCACAAACCACCTCGGTGGCTCTTAAGTGGCAATGATATTAAAACAAAACACAAAACATTAAATCGTCTCAGTGTCTCGTAGCCAACGCGCTGGCCCATGGATTCATTTTTGTCGGGTTCAAATATCGGCCGAGGTGTCCGCAGTCCGACGGAAGCCAATCTGAGATTTTGGTTGCACGTCAAAATATCTGCAGTTAGTCAAAATAAACCCGCAATTTTTTTATTGGGGCGTGTTAAGAGATTTATGTAGTTTTGGCTTGTGAAACGGTAATATCTGAATATTTGGTTTGCTTTGCCTTAGTTCGGAGCACAGCCAACGCTACAGGCTGATGAAGCCATTGAAGCAGCGCCAAGAGCGCGAGGTTAAGCTGTTCGTTCTCTTTCTGTGCCTATGCGGTCGGGCTAAATTGAAGCCACTAATTAGGCTACGCTTCATACACATCTTGGTGCTTAAATTGATGTTTTTCAGTTATCTGAAGCTTTATCTGAAATCACAGGAAACGCTTTTCTGATCTCCACAAATGTATAAACAGTTCCCGACAAAGCAAAGCAATATTACGTGAGCTTCCTGACACCGAAACGAATGCTGAGAATGTCGCACTTTTGAATCATGACGATTGGCAGTTGCGTTTGATTTGTTTCTAACCACCAAGATGGCGGCGCCCACAACAATATCGGGAGAAAAAGTGTCGATACTCTAAGCGTAGCTCATTTCTCAGAGGCTAAACCAAGTGCTGTGGGGGATCGTTGGCCGAGTGTGTCGTGGTACCGCAGATCAGAGCACGTGGAGAAATGCTCGAGCGCGAGCTCCGTTCAAATCACGGAGCCCACGCTGCAGAACCTGTAGGGACTAAATCCCCTCGATATGTTTGCGTTGGTCTTTCAAGTAACCTCGAATGTGCCAGTGCACGAGGCCCGTGTCTCGAGCGGCCCTTGGAAGCAAATGGCGGCGCAGCACTTAAATGACTGGCCCTTGAAAGCGAATGGCAGCGGACCACACGCTCGTGGCACTTGTCTTGCGCGTTTCCAGAATAATGGTCGGCGGTACTTGTTGTAAAACAAGCCTTTATCAAGGGGCTTTAGCAGGGACCCTGAGTTCAGTCGCCCATCTGCATCCTACCGTCGTGCGATCGTGTACCACATATACTGCGTAATGCACGTTAAAGACCCCGAGCTAACAATTGTACGGCACTTTTTATAATCTTCAACGGGTAACAATGCCGCCCTACGAAACTACGGCTCTCTAAAAAACTAACGACTAATTTTGAATTTGCCGTTACATTGCATTTTTAAGGTGTTTATGCGGCTCTTACTTATGATGAAACAGACTATAGTTGTTAAATTTCTGAAAAAATATTATATAACTCCTAATAAAAATAACTGAAATAATAGAACTGAATATGATTGTGTTTTCAAAGGTTTGAGCGCACCAAAAGCTACAAAAGCGAGCTCGATGCTTTGGATGGTGCGCTCGTTCACTGGAAGTGTAGTTCGGGGCAGTATGCTCGCACTTGTGTGTTCCGCTTCGCTCGCACGATAAAACCAAATACTTTACTGGTAATGTATTTAGTGAAGCAAACCTTACCTTCCGTATATGTGCAATGCCCTCAGTTTTCGCGTGATTACACGCTTGTTTATCATTATATTTTTCGTTTCCCACTGCGATTCATTTCGTGCTCTTTTTTGTGCTTCATGTATTAGAGACCAAGGTAGCCCAGGAACATTCTATTTTGCGGATTGTAAAAAAAAAAAGAACCTATGCAACTTGTCACGTGTGCCACAATCAATACAAAATAGTCTAAGCTTCGCATGTGACCGCTTGCCTGAGTAAAGATTGTTGTGAGTCAAGAACAATTGCGATTGTATGAAATCACGTCGGAAAAACTAGTTCTAAGCACGCGTCCGTTGGCAGGCAGTGAATGCTCATAATCGTGGCCAAGATGATTGGTAGCTGTCAGCAGGTGGAGTTTTTCATTCAACCCAGAGTTAGAATGTTTCCTTCTTTCTGTTGAAAGCAATCAGGAGACAACTTACACCAAGTCTGAGGGTAATAAAGTACTATGAGCATTGAAACATAGCGGCCTGAGCAGTATATGAGTACAAGCTTTAGCTTTTGATGCACCCTTAACTTTCGATACGCTCAACGCTAGCGTAAAATGTAGGGCTGTTTTATTCTTAATCAGCGTACACTCTCAAGAAAAAAGGGTGTAAAATGGTGTTTCGTTACACCCTTTGTCCCATATTATACACCCCCAAACTTCAGATCGACGTACAGTGCCCTACAGTCGAACAGACTGCCCGAAAGTTTACAAGGGGCTTGATAGGCGTGTGGTACAACTTATTAAAATAGCTAATGTAAGTTTTACTGACTACAAAAAACATAATCGGGGTTTTCGTGGCCCTACTGTAAAAAGTCGGTGTTTTCTTTATGTGGTCTTTGATACGTACTTTATCTATTTAAAAAGTTATATCGCACCGTTATCAAGCCCCTCGTAAAATTTGGGGCCGTCTGTTCGACTATAGGGCTCTGTACGTCGAATTGAAGTTTGGGGGTGTATTATATGGGACAAAGGGTGTAACGATACACCATTTTACACCCTTTTTTCTTGAAAGTGTACCATGTGCGTGCTTACACTATATATTATAAAACGTCAAACTCTACCCGTATGCACCTTTTCTTTTATGCACATCACTTCTTGCGTGCAAGCTGCAAGATTCAACAAATCAAGACTGGTACAAGATGTCACAAAAAAATTACAGGGTTTTTTTTTTTACCGCAAAAATAAACTGGCAGATTGATACTTTAGACCCATGTTGCGGATAAAAAAAACAGGACGCGGGATGGCCAAAAAAACATGCTTTTCGTGTAAGGCTCGTCAAATTATGAGGCGCTGGAAAAATTCAGCCTTCTGCGTTAAGTCCTTATTTCGAACTCTTTTTGTTCGCCTTCCGCCCATTGAAAAGCATGCGGGAAGGGCCTTAGAACGCACCTGGTATCGCTGCAGAAGCGTTGTAAGTTGGGCGAGTATGCTCAACTTACGCATCTGCGGCGCAGGCGTGCGGAAGAACGCTGCGGCGCAGCGATACCAGGTGCGTTCTAAGGCCCTTCCCGCATGCTTTTCAATGGGCGGAAGGCGAACAAAAAGAGTTCGAAATAAGGACTTAACGCAGAAGGCTGAATTTCTCCAGCGCCTCATAATTTGACGAGCCTTACACGAAAAGCATGTTTTTTTTGGCCATCCCGCGTCCTGTTTTTTTATCCGCAACATGGGTCTAAAGTATCAATCTGCCAATAAACTACGCATCGTGTAATGCTCAATCTCCGCCCAAAGGTAGCGCTATGTCACAACCAGATGCGAAAGTTTCATCCCGAACGGACACCTTATTCAAAAGTTAGAAGAGATTTTCCGAAAATTTTAATGCGAAAATGGAGCCCATTTTTGCCCGTTTTCGGTTTCTGGTGCCATAGAGCCCCATGTATTTGAAAACTCAGTCGGCCGCCATTTTCCCTTTGAACTTTTCAGAAAATCACATATAACTTTTGAATAAGGATTGTGCTCAAACTTTGACATCTGGTTGTGACCTCTAGCGCTACCTTTGGGCGGAGAATGTGCGTTCGGCGATGCCTAGTTTATTCTTGCAGTAAAAAAAAAAAATAAACTAATTTTTTTTCTGACACCCTGTACATTACTTAAACTATGTGCAAAAGCTATCCACAGAACCCAGAATCTTTGCCTGGCCAGTCATGGCATTTATCACTGGACTCAAATTAAAATGAAATCTTATCATTTATTGCTGTGAGTTAATTTTTAACCACGGAATTTTTTTTTATTATGACTCCCGCACCAGTCTTACTCTGGGTTTACCAAACTAAACATCTAAGGTAGCAATTTGGGCCAGTTGGTTCATGATCACATAAAGCTAAAAAGTACAAGGACGAGGAAGTAGACAGTAGACGAAGTAGACTTTCTCGTCCTTGTATTTTTCGCGCTTCTTTAGGTGTTCAACATCTAAACCTGAGTGTCATTTTTTGTGTTTTCCAGTCTCGTGGTTTTTGGTCAAAATAAACACCGAGCTACCTAAATCAGACACCTGACCGCCCAAAAAATAGTCCACTTGTTCTGATTTTTTAGGTAGCTAATTCCTGAATCTAGAAGTTTGGAAACCCAAGTCTATCACGTCATCACGTTTTCCTGGAAATCTACAAAGAGCCAAACACATGCACGACAAAAGGGCAGGCCCGTCTTATTGCCACCCGCAGAGCCGAGAAAGCAACGCTCGGTCACGGACTTCTAGAAGATTCGCGTTCATTCTTGCACTAGACGTAACTTTCGCCCTGCGTTCTTGTTCTCGAAAGTGTGAGTACATCCTCGCCGCGAGAGCGCGACGCTCGAACCTTCTTTGCCGAACTTTCGAGATAGTGACGCACTGTAGATAAGCAGCTGCCCGCGACCTTGTCGAGTCAGTCTCGCTCTTGCTCTCTGTTACGCTGCCAACTCACCGCCTGCTTTTCTGCTGCCTCGACGCTCTTTCTTTACTTTTTTTGTTCGGCACAAGTTCGTCGATTAAACCTTTATTTTTCAGTTCACTGTTCGTCCTCTCTGATCAGATTGAAATATGTGTAATTGGCCTCTGAAATCTCCGATAATGGCGCACAGGCAATTTTATAATTTTTCAACGCGTCGGTGGTTTTTTTGTGCATGTGTCTCGCCATTTGGCTCAGGATGATTTTCTCGTTTTGTTCTGACCACATTTGCTGGGGACGTGACCCTATTGAAAAATTTTGCAAACTGGGCCAGTTCAAACAGGCTTATTGCCACTGGTTAAATTGGTTGAACTGGACAAACTGAAACTGTGCATACTGGTCTTACTGTGAAACTGTGCATACAGGTCTTACTGTGAAAATGTGTATACTGGTAATACTGTACGACTGCGTATACTGGTCCACTCCATGCAGTTAAACCAGTTTAACTGGTAATATTGACAACACAGGTCGTAAACGGATAAAATTCACTTTATTTCCACAAACAATACACATACTTCATGGTATTATTCATTAGTCCCAGCCGGTCGGCGAGATTTTCCACATCTGGTGTGTCGGGGTTCCGGTGGTGGATAACAGAGTACCTCAAGTCATCTGAGATAAGAATAAACATCAGTAATTAGAGCCATGGCAGATTTACTTGCACCCGTCTGTTCTAAAACGGTATGTAACTAATGCCACGAATAAAAAAATATGCACTATTATAAACAGTATGAGAGGGAATATGGAAGCGTGCGCCAACCGTACATGTGGTGCCAGTCTAGCGGAAATTAAGTATAAATCGCATGTAAGCGATTTGGCGAGCGACGAAACAAGCGACGACGATACGCTTCGCCGTCACTCGGTCACTCGCGCGACGAGACAAACCGCATGAAAGCGACGGCAGCAAGCGACCAAGGCGTTGAGCGACGACTTCTAGAAATCCAAAAACCGAGCGACGTGACGACCGACCGTGGGAAACCTCCGTCGCTCGTCGCTGACTCTCGTCACTGTCATCGTCGTTCGCTTAATCGCTTACATGCGGTTCAGCCTTTACGCAAAGCAACGCCCAGGAGTGGAAAGATTCTGCTGTTGTTACCCCCTTCCTGCCTCCCCAGTCTGTCGTCCGCTATGCAACTCGTAACCACTGTGGTAGAATATCTCTGAAGCTGCATGCACACTGGCGGTTGTATTACTAGCATAGCTGTTCCAAATCGGGTTGCTGAAACGTTCAGTTTCACATGCACCTGATTATGAAAATGAATCCAAATGGTCGAGCCTGCTTACCTGGCTCGCTGGCGCGGAGACAGAGGCAGCCATTGCCCGCGCCGCAATAGGCAACCTGCAATGCTGTTTGGCGCTACACGTTGCGCCATCTAGCGGCTGCAAAATTATACAACTGGGTAGGCCAGGCCTGCGCGGGTCGCGGGGGCTGCGGGCGGACGCATCCAGAAACCACGTGTGATCGTTGCATTTCGGATTGGCGTGAGCTTTTTTGGAACCGAGTTTCGTAAAACGGTAAAAGTAAGTCCCACCTTCACGTCTCTGTGACCTCACCGGGTTCCTTTAACATCT
The DNA here is from genome assembly GCA_013358835.2 of Ixodes persulcatus. Lineage (NCBI taxonomy): Eukaryota > Metazoa > Arthropoda > Arachnida > Ixodida > Ixodidae > Ixodes > Ixodes persulcatus. Next base: position 139,259 of record JABSTQ010010642.1, on the reverse strand, counting down.
CGCCTACTCCTAGAGTTCTCCCAAAAAATAAACGTCGCTTCTGCTGCGTGAAAGACGGCCACAGTCGCGAAGGTGACTCAAGCGTCAAACTTCACCGCTTCCCTTCGAGATGTTGGGAAGCGACACGGCGACAGAAGTGGATTACGGCAGTGCGACGCATCAAGTAAGTGAATTTTACAGAGACTGCTGGGGGGGGGGGGGGGGGGGAAGTGAACGAAAATATAGGTGCAGGCTTGGAAAGTGGTCGGACGAGCTCGTTTTGCAGACTACTCGGCAAAATAACATATTTATACAAGTTGTATAGACCGATCTCACTAAGCGCTTGGTGCATGCGTGACGCCGCCATAGCTTTAGTTCAAGGGAGGCAGACGGCCGTGCATGCGAGGGCTCGTGCCGTCTCGTGCTCCACACGCGTAGAGCTCCAGCGGGGTTGTCGCACGTGCAGAAAGACTAAAGTTCCCTCGATATGCATTGCGGCAGCGGTGGCGTAGTCAGACTGGCCGGTGAGATCGGTCTATTACGAGTCGCTTTGACAGCCTCATAGAGAAATACGATAGGAACAATCGGGCCGATTGTTGCTTCGCTGTGACGTCGAGAATCGGACGATCAGGTCTTCAAGCGAAAAGGCCCGTCGGCCCGTTCCGGCACTCCTCGTTCGGCACGCGTGGTCGCAACCAAAACCTTCCAAACTTGTGAGTTTTCAAATAGTGGATTTTTGTAGCACAAAGTTTTGTTTGTTTCAGCAACCAAATTTAATGCTGAGTCTGGTAACAAATGTGACGGCGTGCAGAAAGCAGGATGCTAAAGTTTTTCTTTAGAAAAAGCTCGTGCGAAGCATAAATACCCTTCTTACACGTACACTTCGTTGCCTGTAGCCTTTTTACACCAGGCTTTGCAATGTGCGTACGGTTCTGTAGCATGCAGGGTTTGTTCTAATTACCCAAATTTTATTCTAGTGTGGTGAAGTCGGGTGGAGAGGACGACCGAGCGATGCGCGAGCGGGGGCCAGCCGGCGAGGAAAGTGGAAGAGCGTGCTGCACGATGTTGCACGAGGCTGGGGCCGAAACGATAGATCCGTTCTGGCTGGTCTGGCCCATGGCGAACCCCGGAGAATCCCACCAGCGAGGTGCGGATCAGGACCGGCGGAAGCGGCGAACCCTGACCATGCCGGCCTAGTCCACGACGATCCCGGAGTGGTTGCGCAGCGAGACTCTGGCTGTGATAGCCCGAAACAGCTAGCCAACGCAGCACTGGCGTGGGAAGGACGATCCGCAGGCCTAGACACGGGCTCCGATTGTGAGCTCTGAACGACGGGCGACAACTAGGGTCGGCGGGTCCGGACTGCCGGCTCTCGAAGACGGGCAACCGGGATGTACAATAAACCCATTCGGTATACCTTCTCGTTGTGTTGTGTCACTTCCTGGGAGACGAGCGAAGCACAGACAGATCGGGCGGCCACAAGTAGTGAAGACAACTCAAACTGGTGTCCAAATGATGATTCTAGAATATTTTTTCAACACTTGGACCTATCAAGGCTCCCGATGGTCTTAAAAAACCGCATAAAAGAACCAGGGACATGGCACGCAGGGACTCAGGTGCACACGGGGACCGCTGAAATCGGGGTCGCCGCCAATCGCAACGGCCCGACGGGCAGACTGGCCGCCCCATTAACAGAGACGCCTCCGCTTGTGGCGCTGAATGCAGTACTCTCGTAGCGCCGCCTGGCCATTGCCGGCTGCCTCATTTCGCCCGCGAGCGAGTGGAACTCAGGTGGAGGACGTCGTCAGACACAAGAACCATCGGCAGAGGCAGCACTCAAGGCTCCGGCAAACTATCTTATACAAACACAGGTTGAAGACAAATTGTAACCTCCCCAAGCCAAACAGCGGCCCCAAACAAAGACCCAACCGGCCTAACCGCCAAGTTCAAACTTCCAACCGTCGCCGCCGTCGCGCCAGAACCGGTTTTTTTTGTTTGTTTTTTGGCTCCCGGAGCTGCCGCCGACGCCGACTGGCGCTTCGAGCGGGCGCGAGGGCCGCGCTGATTGGCCCGCGTGCTCCCTGTCCTGGCACGTGAGCACCTCTCCTCTTTCAAGGCATCTGCGCTGCGCGTGGAGACACTGCATGATCTCCGGTCCCAGGGCACCGGCGCATTCCAGGCGCTTGACTCATAGGCGCAACTGCCACATTTTCCCGCGCATCTCCGACATCACGTGGGAGACTCCCTGCCTCGCCCTCCGGCACTTGCGCTGGAGCCTGGAAGCGGCTTTTAGGTGCAGGCCAGTGTGGATAAAGGCCGCGGTAAAAAGCGGGAAAATTATAAAGTCCAAGTGGGAACGATTGGCCGGCAGAGGGAAATGAACTTCTGAGGCGATTACATCACTGAATTCTTGACCTATCACGAACTATTGGTGCAAGCTAGGTACAACTGTACATGCGTCAAAATAAAGCTTTTATTTGGTCTACTAGTCTGTTATGCGACATCTGCATAGAGAAAATGTTCTGTAAAGGCCAGACATTTTCTCTGCTGTGGCAAGGTTCATTCGAGAAACACATATTTGCCTATAGCAGTGGTTCTCAGCCATGGATGTGTCGGGGACCCCTCGCGGACCGCTGGCAGTGATGGGGGACCCCTTCCAGCCGGGGGGGGGGGGGGGGGAGGGGGGGTTGGGGGGGGTACGTAAGTAAGTTAACACGTCTGGAGCATGAACCAGGTGCCTTTTATTGTTGTCGTAGTTCCGGAAGCAGGTTGCAAATTAGTCACGGCCGGACTGACTACGAAAAACGTGCCAAATAAAAAAAAAATTTTTTGAGGGTCTTGCGGACCCCAGAAGTGGCTTCGCGGACCCCCTGGGGTCCGCGAACCCCATTTGAGAACCAATGGCCTATAGAATTAAGAAATCTTGTTCTGCCAATTTTTTTTTTTATTGTGAGTTGTGTGGAGTGTAAAAGTCCAATTCGCTCATGTAGAAATAAAATAGTCATTAATGCGGTTCTCCCGCTTGGGAGTTCAAATTAGAAATATTGAAGCCAATTGCTTGATCCAAATGAAAAAGGCCAATGGGATTGATTCCAATGGTTAATTATTTTAAACTGGGCATACTACTAGCTTGACCTGTTCAACGACCAGTTTCTTTAGTTCGGCTGGTATGACATGTTTCGATACAGTGAGACCAGTTTCATTGCCAGTTGTAACTGTTTGACTTCCAGTTACATCAATTCGACTGCCAGTTCAAACTGTTTGGCTGCCAGCTTGAACATTAAGACACCAGTGTCGCCAGTTCAAGCTACCAGTTTAGCGACCAGTTTGAACTGTACAAATAACAGTTTAGCCAATTCAGCTGCCAGCTTGGCCATTTCACTTTCAAAGTTCGGCCAGTTTCGACAGTTTGATTTCCAATTTGCCCGGTACGATTCCACTACAAACAGTTAATTTCGGGTTTGGCCAGTTCACATCCAAACTGTTTTCAAATTGTTTTTTTCAATAGGGGCTTGGAGCATAGGCAACTGGCCCCCTCGCACGAGCACTGGCACAGCCGTGCGCGTTCCAAAGAAAGCTCGTGTAGAGAAAAACCAGCAAGGGACCAGGGATGTCAAATTCAGGATATCACAAAATACCCCACTGTATCGAAGCGCCACCACACACGATTTCTCGCATTGATCTAAAGGCCTGGAAGGCGATCCTACCGCCATCTGTTGGTTCAGAATCACACTAACCAAGGGTGAGGTTGCACCTTAAGCACGCCATATGTGAAGCCGAAAAGAAGCTAAGTACAAAACGAGCGTGTTGGTAACAGTAATTAAACACAAGGAAGATACATAGAAAGGAGGACGGACAACAAAAACTTGTTGTCCGTCATCCTTTCTATGTATCTTCCTCATGTGAAAAAAAGCTGTTTGCAAAAAAATCATTACAGTGCTGCGTGGTTGAGGACGGATTTACTCTCGACGACTCTGAAAGTAAAGAGCGTGTATGTTAAAACAAATCAATATCTCTCTGCCTAAATACATGAAGTGGTGACTGGCATTTGACTTGAGCCAAGCTTACTGGATGTCAAATTAGGCTGTACCATTTAACTTAATTTCGAAAATTATTCAGAAGTCAGATGGCAGACTTCAATTTACGGGTTTGTCCCTTATAACATATTCTCAATACTTTGTAAGGACATGTCAGTATAACAAAAGGTTTTCCGAGGTCAACATTGTAAAATGCTACTAATGAATACTCTAGCATGCGTAAAAGTTGAAAAACTGTTCTGCTCGGCCTAGGATGGGGTATTAAAATGTCTTTTGAGAATATCATTTATTTAAAGAACCCGATGGAGTCAATATCGCTTTTTTGGCATTCCATGCATCATTACAGGGGGGGGGGGGGGGGGGTTCGCGGTCGGCAATATTTTTAAAACGTTGCTGTCCTCCAAAAACCAAACAGTGAGCACTACACTTGCGAGTTCATCTGTTCTTCACGGTACAACGCATTGTTAGTCAAGTCGTCGACCTGCTTTTTCACTGTGTTTGAATGCATTAATCTCTTCATTCTTTTATTTTCATGTAAACTAGTATACGCGGGTACGTCCAGTACATCCGTAGACGTCCGTAGTCCTCGTCTTGAAAAGTAAACATTTCGGCAAAATCTGCCTTTTTAGGTGAGTATTAGGAAAAGAAGCTGGAAGTACTCTAACCAACTCTGTTTAGGTTTAACCCCCGAATGTCTACGCAGACACAAACATGATGTAAAAAAGAAGAACGTGCAAGGAAACGCTCTAGCGGAACATGCAGAAAGCAACAACCACGTCATCTACTTCGACAGCAGTTCCGTCTTAGACACCGAAATAAACTGAAAAAAAAAAAAACGACTCTATTTAGAGTCCCGGCATATCCAGCATACCAAGAACAACCTGAACCGGTCGATCGGTACCTTTCCAAGCAGCTATGAGGAGTCACAAAAAGAAGAAGACGAGTTTAACGGCAGCGACAAGGAGAAGAAGTGAAAGACGAACACCCAGCCAAATAAGTCACCCGTGAACAAGCGACCGAGCAGGCCGCGAAACGTCGGGATATTTAAATAGAGTTGGTTAGAGTACTTCCAGCTTCTTTTCCTAGTCCTCGTCTTGCGTCATTTCAGTCGTTTCGCCGCCAAACCTGACCGAACAAACAACATGATCACATGATAGTGCTCGTAAGAACGTCCACAATTTAGGCTCGTAACGACGTCGTAGTTCTCAAGGTGGCCAAGTACCTCTGTATCATAGGATCTGTACCACTATGGAAATATTTATATCGCAAAACTAAGGGAAAACAACATTAGACCAACTAAGCCGCAATCCCGCTGAAACCGACACGAACCAATGTGAAGCCACCTTATGGTGCCGCGTGCGTCAGCGCCCCCTGTTCACCGTTCAAGCAACTACTGAGATGAAAAGGCTATACATTCGAGGACGATGTAAATGAAGATTGCATTATATTGTTTTAGACATCCATATTTTCCCGATAAAGGCGACCCCTTATAGGTCGCTGGAGTGCCGAATGCATTATAGTCCGCTCATTTCCGCTCAACAGCGCACCTATACCACCAAATCCTCCCAAAGCTGTGGAAACAGCCAGCTACTCCGAGAGAACGCGTGCGCATCGCGCTGTTGTACTTTCTCACTGCGCAGAGGGAGAGGGCTGCCGCCGACGCACCGAGACTCCGGATTCGCCAAGATACCAAAGACGGTTGTCTCCGCGCTGTCTTTGAGGCTGTCCACGACTATTGAATGCGGCAGCCACCCCCCCCCCCCCCCCCCTATTCAAATGAAAAAAAAAAAAACGAGTCTGGGCGCGTTCAGCCTTTTCTACTGCGCCAAACCTGTCGGCGTCAAGGCCTTTGATTCTTACGCGGAGTAAGATCTATTGCCTAGTAAAATTGCAAATTCATCTTGCATTGCAAATAAATTACCTGACCCAGGTGTAGCAGTTGGAACCCCACTCTTTAACCAAGGCACACTTCAAACCGTCAAAATGATTTTACATATTTTAGTCTCGATATATCCGCGATGTCGTGGGCCTTCATTACAGAACAAGAATTAATCCAATATCTGAAGAACAACATAAAAAATGCGCTTTTATTACTACCACTGCGCAAACACGTCAAGTGATTCCTTGTCTCACTTATGCATTACAAAGTGACAAAGATCAATATAAAAAAGAACGCTCAGCGCTGGAACATGCCGTAAGCAAAATCGGCTTGCGTGCGTCCTTGAACACCGACCGAGCTTAGGAAGAGTGTTGACGCACACTGCGTGCTTGAAGCAATAAGTGTTTTAAGTGGGGCGGGCTTCGATTGCGGTCGTGGGTGGGATTATCCCATGCTCGTTGAACCTGTGAACACCTGCGCTACTTGGTTTCTATCGAAAGGTTTGAATTCTTTGGTTTTTGCTCCAGGACGAAGGATCGACGAGAACCCAAGCGTGTAAAGGCCCGTTCACACTCTTGCGACCGAGTGAGACCGAGAGAGACCAGACCGGTTTTTAAGCCTCTTGCGATCTCTTAGGACCAGCTCCGCTGCAGCGGAGCTGGTCCTAAGAATTCATAAGAGGCTTAAAAACCGGTCTGGTCTTTCTCGGTCGTACTCGGTCGCAAGAGTGTGAACGGGCCTTAAGTCGATAGACCGTGAAATTCGAAGCCGCTATAAACTGTCGTTGTGGACCAGTTTACACCAGACGAACGCTTGACAAACACGTCTAGCGGACACGAGAAAGGTGTCTCGTTTAGTGCTTTCTCATAGCCTCGTCCCACTAAGGCCACAAACACCGATTTTTTAAGGGGACACCACAAAGTTCCGTGTCGCTGATGCTGTGCCAGTGAAACGACAAACACTCCCGACAAACGCCGACAAGCGATGACAAACGATCGACGATGTAACATTTGGAAAGTGGAGACATATAAGGGACGATATGTATTGTCCCTTATCTGTATCGTCCCTTCTATATCTCTATTTTCTAAATGTTTAAAAGCACCAACACGCTCAAATAGTACAAGTCAAGTTTTTGTTTGTGGTCCGTCTTGAAGCGCCGCGAGCAGTGCCACCAAGGAACATCTCTCGGAGACAAACTTATTTTCTTCGCCCGCTTGCACCCTCTGCTGCTCCTCTTCCCAACTACCCTTTCTTTGGTTTCTTCGGCCGCTCGGCCTTGGGAGAAGGCCTTGGTGGCCACCTGGGCTTCCTTCTCCATCCTATCTTTCGACAGCTTGTAATGCTTGTGGCTTGCTCCCCTGCGGTCGTGTAGCGAAATAGGATATTATGTGGCTGGTTTTTCTATCAAAAGCCTTGTGCGCGATGTGGTGTATCAAGACGCAGAGCCCTACGAAGGATACGCCGACGTTCGAGGACTGAACAAAGTAAGACCGCTCACCACGAGGTGGGACAGGACGTTTCAGCGAGCCACCCAGGCAAGAGACATGTCATCGTGCTCGTAATAATCGGAATGCCATATGCCACCCCCCCCCCCCCCCAAAAAAAAAAAAAAAAGGAAACGCCTGTGTTTGTTTATTGGGATACAAACATGCTAGAAATCGGCCTGCAATTCCGCGGCAATCATCTCGATTGCCTCGAACAACCCGAACAAGGAACGATTCGAAAATTCTAGTTCGGGAAAGAATTTCCGGTCAATGGTCACGACAGTTTTTTAGAAAGTCGTCAACGGCAAATGAAGGCGAAGCGAAAGCTTTAATTAAGAAAGAAGGTAATCGTCTCTACTTTCACCGTGAGTTTCGGCGCGTTTTCTGCCCAGAAAGCCGAACACGAAAACTACGTCGCCCGACTCTGTTTGTGCATTTTGAAGTGTTTTGTCGACAACTCTTGTCCCACTAGAAAACAAACCTTCTTGTCTCCGTGTTCTGCGTTGAGTCCGCAAGGTGGAACGGCGGACTCCAACCAATAGGCTGTCTGTCGTTGTCGTTTGTCGCTCGTTTTCCTGTGTCGCAGTCATTTGTTGCTGTTTTTCGCTCTAGTAGGACGTGATGCGGGGCACAGAGCGCCACTAGCAAATAACTAGAAGAACATTTCAGTGACCCCATGGTGTGCTGAGGACTTGATCGATTTACCAAAAGTCCGCAAACAGTGTCGATTATCTTATCGCTTTTTGAAAACGGCTATTTAGGGAAGTAAAACAAGGATCTTAACTGTACTACGCATATATGAGTTTGTGATTGTAGAAGCTTTCTTGAAAAATATATATCCCAGCCTTTAAATGTAATATGTGTCCGTTATATAGGGCAACACTAGAGTCACTATAATTAACCTATTCACTCCAGAGTGACCACACATCAGCCATATTCGTGCTTAAAATCATTGCTACCAATTATCTGAAGCTTTATTTGAAATCAAAGTAAACTTTTTTTGTCCTTCTGAAATGTCAGAACAGTTCGTAACAAAGAAAAACGATATCGCTTGAGCTCCTTTACATCGTATCTAAAGCTTTAAAGTCGTAGTTTAAAATAGTAACTATTGCCGATTGCGCCCACTCTGCAAGAAGCATCAAAATGGCTGCGCCCACAAGACAGTCTAGGAATGAAGTGCCGAAACCCTGAGCGGAGCTTATTTAGTAGCTCTAGTGCCACGTAGACTCGAAGGATATAACTTCGCTCTGAACAGCGAGTGTAAATATAGATGTTGTCCCAAGCGGACTTTATGCTAGATGCTTTATGCGCGCCCAAAGAAAGCCGAAATCATCACTAAATGTTCAGTGAGAGGGTCGGTTTTACCGTGCGAGATTGCAAAGCTCAATTATCTTCCTGCAACAAAAAAAAAATAAAAGCAAACTATTTAAGGCAATGTCAAGTTTCGGCACGTTCACAGACGACCCAAATTAGCGACACTATTTACTTGTGGCGCCATCTCCCGATAGGAGCAACGAGCAGAAGACGCACTTCATTGTCTGCTCGCTGCGCCGATCGGGAGATGGCGCCAGAGTAAATAGTGTCGGTAACTTGATCTTCTGCGAACCCGCCCAACCTTGACTTTGGTAAGTTTTTAAAGCGATAGCTTTATGGGTGACACTTTGCAGATATTTTGTCCTGGTCGGTTGTCGTCGCCGCGCGCGCGGAGAATGGACAGAAAAATTTCTCTCCCCTCTTGGAATAAGGAGAGGCAAGTCGGGACTTCCCTTCGGCCGTGCCGCGCGAAGAGAGCGAAGAGGTAAGCCCTAGCGTCCCGCCAAGAATGGCGGAACGAAGGAAGAATCTTCGTGTCGTCCGCTTGAAAGACTTGTTTTCAAACATTACTCGCGTAAGGCGAAATCCCACTTTGGCAGTATTCATTCCTATGAGTAATCTTGGATTGTTTTCGAAACTTCTGCTGTGCTTACCCACGTACTTCACGGATCACCGAGCGCTCGTTGCGGTCGTCAGTGGCACCCACGAAGCCAACCACAACGGCTTTGAGAATTACCCACGTAGGCACGGTTCCACTCGCATTGCGCAACCGTACTACAGCTATCGCTTTGGTTTCTTCGCAGATTTTTGCTCTTAATTTTTAAAGAAAGAGAACTACATCTGGAAATGTCACACGGTAAAACTGACCTGCTCAGTGCAAATCCGATGAAGTTTGAGATTTCTACATGCAAGCCCCAATTTTTCCGGTTGGTTTTACACTTGACCAGCTCTGTTTCCATCTTCAGACTCACCTTACATTCAACAAGACTTGTAAGAATCTTTACCTGATTTCGAAAAGCCTACGCCTGAAGAGGTTACTTCATTCGGCTGAAGATCATCGTATCATCGACCAAGCCGAGCGTCGTCTACTAGGCGCCAGAACACAAGAATGTCGTGAAACACTCTGGAGGAAAGACCTTGACCTTTTCTTTTTGCGGAGGCCACTTGAACACCGTGTGTCCGAGGTTTTTCCGTTCATAAATGAATTTGCCAAGTCTGCTGCTTCCTCGGCTACCATGAATAAAGGACTGGAACACGACAAGAAGCTTGTCTCTCTCCAAGGTCGGCCCAACACCCCTCAAACTTCGAACAAGGGTTTCATCAAAAACCTTTTTTCGAAAGTGCTCTTTCAAACCGAGACACTAGTTTTGGCGAAAAAAAAACTTCAAGCTGACCACTGTCCATCCTCCTCTTGCACTGATGGCAGCTTCCGTTGAGGAGAGATTGCACAAACTAGACCCTTACATCTGTGAAGAAGCTCGCTTGAAAGCCATTGGCGTACTTTCGAAGGTAAACCAAAGGAAGCATTTGAACTATAGCACAGAAGAAAGGTACGCCCTCAGGAAGCTAAAGGGAGACAACAGAATTGTAATTCTCCCTGCTGACAAAGGAAATGTCACAGTGGTGTTGAACCACGCGGACTATGAGAAGAAGGTGCACGAGCTTCTGAACACCAAAGCGTACACGATGATACCGAATAACCCAACATCAAAAATCCAAGGAATCTTAAACAAATCACTTTACGCTGTCTTCGATAAATATCCAGAGTCTCGGGCACTCTACCTGAATCATATCTGCCGAAACGGTTGGACACCTGCGTTCTACAGCTTACCAAAAACCCACACCTTGAATTCCGCTTCGTCCCATAGTCGACTTCACGACGTCACCATTACGATCAAATTATTTCCTTCGTCTGTTTCTTTCACTCATGGAAAAGACCAACACACATGTCGAGAACACAGCCCACTTCATCGAACTAGCTTCGGACCTGCAATTGGACGACGATGAGTGCCTTGTCTCCTTTGATGTGGTATCCCTCTTCAGGAGTATTCCCATTCGACTCCCGATGTCTGTCCTCAGAACGGCACTCACGTCAGACACGACTCTGCCTGAAAGAACCCACCTCTCAGTGAATGAGGTAGGCCACCTGCTAGAACTGTGCCTGACGAACACCTACTTTTCTTTCGCTGCTCGCTTCTACAACCAAAGTAGTGGCACAGCCATAGGTGCTGCTATGTCTGTCACAGTAGCAAACCTCACAATGGAAGCCACCGAGCAAAATGTCTAAGCACGTTTTCTCCGATACCCACTCAGTTTCTACGTTACGCGGATGATTGCCTCTGTGTTGCCAAAACCAGCGAAGTCGATCGCATTCACAAACACCTCAATTCCATCCATCCAGACATTCAATTCACGGTCGAACGTGAGTCTAACGGTTGCCTTCCATTTCTGGATGTGTCGGTGGAAAAAACAGGGAACCATTTAAACTTCCGAGTATACAGGAAAGCAACGCACACCGGCCGCTACCTAAACTTCTTGTCAGACCACCCCACCACTCACAAATCTTCTGTGGTGTCGGCGCTCCTTCGACGTGCCCTCACAGTCTGCTCAATAAAGAAGTCACTTAAGATGGAAGTCGATCTTATAAAACGAGACCTTTGAAAAAAAAAAACTGCCCCACAAGATTTGCCAATAGGATATACAAAGAACTTCGTCCCCCTCCTACATCCAAGACGAAAAACACCTCCAGCCGCATGTGCGTTCCGTACTTTCATGGCACAAGCGAGGTCCAACCGCGCGCTCTGAGACCTTACGGCATCGCAGTTACACATAAGCCCGTCTCAACCCTAGGCCATTTTCTTCCTCTCCCAAAGGATCGTCCCCAAAAGAAAACGCTCAAGGCCTAATTTACCGACTTCCTTGTGCTGAATGCGGCGCCTTGTATGTGGGGGAAATGAAGAACTTTCCCGAACGTCTGCGCAGCCATAAGTATGACGTGAAGGAGGTAGACATTCAAGGCAACGTGCTAGAGGAACATGCTCAGAAGGCCGGCCACGCCATCGCCTTTGACAGTAGTTTCATCCTCGACAGAGAAAGAAATTGGAGAAAGTGGCTCTTATTAGAATTTTGCCGTATAGAAAATATGAACAACAATCTGAACCGATCCACCGGAACGCTGCCAAACAGCTATCTACACGGGCTACGATGCGCCAAAGACAAAAAGCAGACGAAGAAAATAATACTGCGAGAAAGGAGAAAACAACGACAGATTGCTACCTTTGGGCCTACATACAGTCACCTGTGAACAAGGCGCCGAGCCGGCTTTGAAACGTCGGGCACATTGAAGAAATTGGTTAGAGTCTACTAAGTACCCTTTCTTATTACTTACCTAACCAGGCGGAGTTCCGCCGAAATTTTTACATTTACGACATTTAAACCGTTTTTGTGGTTATTTCGTTCAGGGTATCCCTCTGAAGTTCCTGCAAGCGTTGAGAATAACACATTGTTTAGGTTCGAAAGGTGTGTAGGAGGAGAAAAAACAGACATTTGGGTGTCCGTAACATATTATGTGCCAAAGATATTAAATGAGTTACCCGTAGAGATCCTTCTAATAAAATCGAAAACACTCAAGTTGTTCACTAAAAATGAATAATAAAAGCAAACCTGAGAAAACGTAAAAATATAAACATGCCTGGAAAAAAGTTATTTCAAAAGAACTTTATAAATTGTATTTTTAGCGCATCAAAGACAATGTCAACAAAACCGGTGTTTCTCCAAACCGTTAATATTCGCAGCTATGTGTTGGTACCGCCTTTTTGTGATTTGTTTCGCTGGAAGTACCGTCAACAATGACATATCAAAAGAATGCGGTCACTATCTGAATCTTCGATGAAAATTCAAAACATGTTCTCGTCAGTTCATCTTGTTTTCTCCTGTGCCAATATTGGCTAATCCGACAAACAAACCTTATTTTCTTGTGTCGGAATTAGGTTGTAAAATAGAAGAAAAAAACACGTGACAAGTTATATTTAGAATTTTGTGTCTTCGGAGTTTATTACCTTTTTTTTCGAATTCGGAAGTATGTTTTTTACGAGTTAATTTTATCCTACAGATTCGATGTTTTTTGTGTAAATTGGTTATGACTTACACCAATTTACACAAAAACACAAAACCTGTGGGAAAATTTAAACTCCTAAAAAACAATTCCCCCAAATTCGATAAAAAAAAACAACTAAACACCAATAACACGAACACCCGTTATATTGTATTGTGTGTCTTTCTTTGTTTCCTGCAATTTCCCACAGTCTGAAGGCTCTGGCAGAGCGTTATGATGTAAGAATTTGAAGAAAAGTCCTTCGTCTCAGTAGGCTGCCGCCCCTCACCGGTGATCTCACTGATGCAAAAAAGCTCAGGGATACTGCTATTGAATGCAGAGAAGGTGTTGGTTATGACATTATTTTGGCATGCGGTTTTTCGCGCATCGTAAACACTGGCTGCCGTGTAAACGATATAATTTTAGAAAAAAAAAGAGGCGGTTTTGTTGGTATCGCTTAATTCAGAGATTCTAAAGCATTAAACGGAATGCAACAATTTTTCTCTTGAATGAAACTGCACGTAGATTGGAAGCAGTAAATCTGATCAGTATTAGCTTGTATACAAAAAGGCGTGTTGTAAAAGAAAAAAAAAAACAAACAAGAGAGAACATTCTTGCAAGTGTAAAACGTTTTAATTTTATTGTTTTATCTGTGTATACTGTATTTTCGACGAGAAAAATGTTGGGGGAGGTCAAAGTAGTAACATCAAGGTCATTTTCTGTGTTCCGGTCCCGCATCTTGTGGAGGCTGTTGTGGGAAAGTGTTTCTACTGTTTCCCTGTAAGAAAGTCGCAGAGATGACATTGTTATTAGCTTTCCGGCGTCGACTAATGTGTCTTAGCTGTCCTTCTAATGGCCAATTTGTCTGGGCCCGCATGGCACCGGTGCAGTGCGGTTCGTAGTACCGAGAAGGCTTAAGGGGAGAGTGGGAGCTTCCTTCTTTCCCCGCCAGCCTTCCGTGTACTAAAGTGGAAAGAGTGTACTGCACTGGACGGGTGTGGTGTGCCCCGGACGAATGGGCCATTAAATGGTTCGGTCCACAATAAACTTTTAGCTGTGTTCGGAGACGTTGTGTGTTGTCCCTACCTTTTATGTGTAATTGTTTTCTTCCCTGTTTCAGGTTAAATTATGTAAACTTTTCACCAGCTCGTTCGCGCGCTCACCCTTCTCTGACGTTTAGTTGAGAATTTCGTAGAGTATTTTATATCATATACTGACGAAGTGGTCGCAAAACTGCACTGAATACGCTGAAGCAAGTGCGTTAGTACTGAATGCGTAACTCGTTTATATGCGACTTTGCGTCATACATTTGAACTTCGCTCTGTATTTTATATGTAACTAACACGCCTTCTAGCAGCAGTTTTTTTCTTTCCTTTTTACGTGATGTCGTTCAACCCAGCAGCCAGTTGTTACTTACCAATCTAGGCGACCATACACTCATCCCAAAATAACAGCAGCACAACGAAACATCGCCTTGCTAGGACTGAATCTTGAAACTCAAGTGAGGATTTGCAATGGGCGCCAAAAACGTCACGCGCACACCGTTGCACATAATAAAACAATAGAAGCACAAAAAGGCGAAGACAGGTGCAGGAACGGAACACAGAAGACTGAGAAGCGCTAACTCACAACTTAAAATTATTGTACGTTGAAAAAAAGAAAGAAGCAGGAACGTGCGGTCTGCACGAGGAAAAAAAACTCGCATCAAAGACGCCGCAGGGACATCAAACGCATTCACCAGTCTTTAAAAGGGTGAAGCACACACAAATGTGTGAAGGCTCGGGAAAAAACTCACCGGCACGATCGGCGCGGCGACGACTTCAACCACATTCGCTACTCTTTAAACAATAAATTTCCTTGTCAGTTAAGGAAACAGAAGACTCGATGACACAGCGGTCTCTCAACCCGAAGATAATGAACACTTCAGATATTGCTCTAGTGTGTTTGTGTCTGTACCAATAGAATACTGTAGTTTGGTTTAAGTAAGGTACATAAGAGCAGGTTGTACAGTGCAAAGGCAGGTGACCTCCCACCGTAAAATTTAGGGAGAGATTCTGTTCTCTAAGCCGATCATTCAAACACCGTCCAGTTGGGCCAACGTATGATCTACCACAGGAAAGGGGATGTTGTAGATCATCTCCTATGAACAGGGTACAAATGGAGAGACATATGTTTTTAAGCATGTATGCTTCGAAATGTTTTCAGCTTTAGCTTGTACCTTTCATAAAATCTGGCTCAATTTTTGAGGGACAGAGGGCACTAAAAGAACACCGTATCGAATTAGCCACTTGCTTGAGGTTATGGTAAATTTGATATTAATATTTGAGGTTATGGGAAATTTTAGATTATGAGAAAGAATACTAAAACAACACTGTTAACCATTCAAGCTACTAAGCTCATTTGAGAACAACTTAACCGGAAGAATCACGATCGACAACAAGTTCGCGGAAGCAATGGAACATTTGGGGGGTATACAAAGTTCAAAATCCTGCACACTCCACAGCAAGCGGGGCGGACTCGCGCTTTCGGATGGAGTTTTCTTCTTTCACTGCTCACCGCGCTTCACTTTTTTTTTTCACTCTGGCTTGTGTCTTCTTTTTTTTTTTCTGGGGAAGAAAAAGGAAAGCATCGTCGCTGCTTAACGGCCTGTGCTTATCAATAATTTGAACGCCGGAGAAGCCCCGAACGCGGCTGGCAACAGTTTTTCTTTCCCTTAACCATTCCCCTGTGTATCAAATACAAGAAAGCAAAAGCAAAAAAAAAAAAAGCAAAACAAGAGTTGAGTAGCTCAGCGCACGCCTGTCAAGTTTCCTATGACGAATGCTGCCTCCCCGTTAGGGATGCTTCTTCCCTAACTCTTTCATTCTCTCCTAACTCCATCGCTTTCATTTATATTTCACTATGTTCCTGACTTTTACTACTTCTAGTTTTTGTCGGACGTCTTTTGTTATCCATAGTACATGTGGCTTTTTTTTTCCTTTTTGATTTGTAATTTCAAATTTGCCCCCACTCCGAGGTTTCTCCAATTCGTACCACCTCCATCCCTTAGCTCCTTATTTCTTTTGGTACTTAAAGAATATTTATTTTTATTTTTTTTTATTTTAAAAATAACGCCGTCGCAAGCTCACGTTTCTCTTCTCTCCCATTTCGTTTACTTTACTCCACTTTTTTCTTTGTAACATATTTTTTTTTTTTCTGCTCCCCTGTTTTGGTGAATTGATCTTTCGCCTGGCGTACTCTTTCAGTTGCTATGCCCTTTTTTATAATCTGTGAACCATTTTGCCCACATCTATTAATGTTCCTTTCCACATATCCTATTTTCATCATTTATACGTATCGCAATTTTATGATCTTTACCATTTCTATTGCTTTTTTAACTTGATTCCTGGATTGTGCATGCATTTAGGCTTACATACTCTCAAAATATTTTCTACTGCTACTTTTTAAATCCTATTGTTTTGATTTTGTTCTTTTATTAACAACGAACCTATACATTCCCCAGCTTTCATCTCCGATTTTCTCGCTTCGAGCAAAAATAAAAATTGTTCCCTTTAATAAAATGAAAATAAAATAAGCGTAATTATTTTTTTTTTTTAGATTCCGCTTTGATTTTGTATCAATACGTTCTGAAATGTTAATGAAGAGTTTCCGGGTGTCAATCAACACTTAATAATCTATCGCTTCATTCCGCACTTAAATTTCTCTCCATATTCATTTTTACTCGATAAGACTTGAATTGTGCTCGTTTATTTCACTTTTATTTGTACTCGCATTAGATTCGGAGTTTCTGAAATAACCAGGCTCGATCTAACATGTGCCGTAAAAATCGTCGCCTGTAAATAGCAATCTACACTTTTGAAGGTGTAATTCACAGGTCGGTTTTATCTCGTGAAATTATAGCGTATCTCCTTTTCTGTAGAAACTAGGGCCAAAAAACTTGCTAGGATGAACGGCGCACCGCGACGCAGACGATCGAGTCGAGTGGCAGGGCGCGTTTTTCTCACGTATTGACAGATGGCACTACCTCCTTATCGAGACTCCTCGCGACAACCGTTGTATACTAAAATGAACATGATATTTTTGTAACGCACCTTAGCTTTAAAAATAAATACCGAAAATAAAATAAAAAAAAAATGAAGTAAGAAAAAAGGACGCGTTTGCACAACGACGGGGTTCTCGTTGCCGACGTATTTCGTCTGCGTGTCGTCTGCTTTCTTTCGATGGTCGGTTACACCTTCAAACGTAAGGTAGCGCAATTCCTCCTCTCCCCGAGTTTTTCTTTTTTCCATCGAGGCCGATCCTCCTCCCGCCCATTCCGCGACACGATCACCGTCGCCATTTTTGTGCGAAGCCTCGAAGGCGCGCGTATGGGCGCGCGCCTATGCATTCTGGGGCCTACTTGTTTGCTATGCATACGGCCATGGAGGTAGAAAGCTTCTGAAGGCGACATGATGCTGTGGAGAGACACACCACCAACGATGACCAAAACCAAGAGACGCTATTGGACGAAAAACAGAGCTCACTTGCCGATAACAGCTGCTTTCGTCACCCTCCCAAGGGTGACAGAAGGCTGACCAGAGCAGCTCTTGGCACAAAGTCGGCTCACTTTCTTGTTCTATAGCCTTTTTTATTTCGGTCATCGTCGGGAGGTTTCCCTCCACAGCGTTCTTTAGCCTCCGGAAGCTTCCTACCTCCAAGCAGAAGGCGAATTATAATATATATATATATATATATATAAATAAATAAATAAAAATGCAGTTATTTTTTTATACTTCGTCTCACCTTAGAATTGACTCCGCAGCCGCGCATGCTAAAAGTGCGAGCTAGTTACTTTGGTTGCAGCCTCGGCGGCTGCACGAGCGCTCGTGTAAAGAGTACGCTAGCATAGCTTCCTCTAGACTCACAAAGCCTGGCAGTTCGACGACTGAGCCATATACCAATCCATGCCATACGGGAAACTCGAATGCCATTTACAACGAATGACATTTGAGCGGACGGCCAATCAGCGCGCGACACACCGGGCGTGGTGCATTCCACGCGCGACAGATTGCGAGCTGATTCGCCGATCACACAAATGCCATTCGTTGTAAATGGCATTCGAGTTGCCCGTGTGGCACGGGCAATAGAGTGCCCGGTTGCAGATTTGGAGCGCGAGGATGTGGTAGCACAGAGCATTTCTCGGGGAACCTGGACGTCAGCGCACAGCTTGTGCAGCGGCGAGGACCCGAAACATGGTTTTCAAACCTGACGAGAAAAGAAACGGTAGCGCGAGGTACGCGAGGAGCATGAGCGCAGAGATTCCATCGCTCGAGAGAAGTGTGCTTCGGCGTTTCGCCGCAGCGGGGCGCCCGTCACGTGGCTCTCTTCTCATCCGTTGTCTGTCGTTCTACCTTTTCAATTTCGGCGGCCGCTTCTCGTGGCGATCTGCCAGGCTATGTCAGTATAGAGGAGGCTGTGACTACAGTCGAGGCGGTCGAGGTTAGCCGCTCGCGCTTGCGCAGCCTTAGCGGTTAGTGCATGCTAATGCGAAGAAACTAGCGTTTGTGCACCTTTATGGGAGTTCTAAAGGACGGGAAGACGTCTCGATTGACAAATATAATAAAGCGAGCACAGGATGAGTTTCTCGGGTGTAAGGACAAGCTTTCACAAAATCCGCATAGAGCAGACGATTAAAAGATGCCAATGTAGTATCGAATATTTTCGGACATTAACATAAACTGCAAAAATATATAGCGTTTACCCGTTTACTTCAGCAAATGCTGAGAGCAGGCACACGACAAAAAGCACCTCTTCCTGCGTGTAGACAGTCTTGGTGGATCGTAGGCGAGGACTGTGTTGCTAGCGGGATCTCGTGCTGTCCCTTTGAGCATGAGTTGAGCACTTGCCCGCATGGCCTGCAATCTTTAAAATGCGCTCCGCTGAAACTTTGTAGCATGTTGAACGAAGGGCATTTGCAGGCTCGGCATCACTCGAGTTAAGCAAATAAAAGACAGAACAACGCGAGCAAGCACAGGACGCTTCGGTAATTTTTAGATTTTTAGCA
The DNA here is from genome assembly GCA_013358835.2 of Ixodes persulcatus. Taxonomy (NCBI): domain Eukaryota; kingdom Metazoa; phylum Arthropoda; class Arachnida; order Ixodida; family Ixodidae; genus Ixodes; species Ixodes persulcatus. The sequence continues at coordinate 120,430 of JABSTQ010010642.1, read as the reverse complement.
TTACCCATCGTTTTGCCAAATCAGCAGCTTGGTTTACTTCGTGCACATCTTATAAACATCGAAATCTACCTGCTACTGTGCACATGCGCACGGAGGAATATGCGACGTCTTCTATTTACGCGCCTCGTGCACTCAAGTGTACCCTGAGGCATAGCCTCCTCTATACTAACAAAACCTGGCAGATTGCAACGAGACGCGGCCGCCGAAAGTGAAAAGGTAGAGCGGCAGACAGCGGATGAGAGGAGAGGCATCTAACGGGCGCCCCGCTGCGGCGAGGCGCCGAAACTCACTTCTCGCGAACGATGGAATGTCCGCTCGTGCTCCTCGCGTTACTCGCGCTACCGCTTCTTTTCTCGTCGGGTTTGAAAACCATGTTTCGGGTCCTCGCCGGTGCAAAAGCTGTGCGCTGAATACCAGGCTTCCGGAATAATGCTCTCTGCTACCAGATCCTCGCTCTCCAAATCTGCGACCGGGCACTCTATAGCTCCGTCATGGAACTGCCAGGCTTTGTGAGTATAAAGGAGGCTATGCCTGAGGAGCTTTCTGAGATCGTCTAAATATTGCGATAACTCACTCTGCAGACTCTAAACATCCTTGAAATCCATAAATCATAACGATGTACGGCCGATTTTCTTATTAATAAATCATGAGCCGTTCCACTCTGTGAAGGTGGGTGACCAGCGAAGCTGTTTAGCACACGACACAGACCCGCCCTGAGGAGATGGAGGAAACTAGACACGCGCGACGGTACCGCCACCCCGGTAAAGCGGAAGGAAAGGAAACAAGGCACGCAAGCTTTTGGAACGACGAGAAAGAGAGGGCGGTGCGAGCGTAGACATGGCCAACGCGGGTCGCACAGCGGCAAATCTTTGAGAAACCTTTATTATCTACCTGAGAGTCTACTGATCTGGAAAATGGTGCCTATTGATAACTAATTTAATGATAGAGGTATTCCTAACTTATTGAAGCATCAAGAAGAATGCAGGGAATGGTGTTCCACGCGCCGCAGTTGCCGGCGTCTGCAGCAGTAACTGTTCCAAACGCAAAATCCTAAAAAAAAAATGGCGTCTGACACGTGCCTACGTCAAGGCTTTATTTTTGTTATTTTCTTCGAATTATTTATATTGGAAGGCATGCGCGTGCGGCGGGGCAAGCGTAGATTTCTTAGTCACTGCACAGAAAAAAATCCACGGAACCCTAGCCATAAACAGCTTCGCTGTAAAACGCAACCGAAAATCGAAATTATCTCCGGTGATGGCATGAGCATTGAGCCGGCAGCCAGGATGTCATGTGGCAAATCAAAATGCGGCATTTTGTTGAGATTGCCATTGCTGTTACAACAAAATGTATATGCTTTTGTAGAGGATAGAAGCAAGTAAGAGAAGTCGAAAAATCATAAATTTTCGCAAAGAGGAAACATAATACTGCAATAATCAAGCCAAAAATAGCAAACTATGTTGTATTTGTTTTATTATTATTTTCCGCGGAAGTGGTGTGTCTTGTCTATAACTCTCGAGCGCGCGCTCGCTGGGTTGAATGGTAGTCCGCGCTGTAGGGGCAACGAGCCGCGCGCATTGGAGATATCACTCCGCGGTTCCACCGGTCAGAGGCGCCAAGATCCTTCGCTTGCTATTGGCTGACACTTGTCCTGGTTCCGGAACATGCTCCTGCAATCGCCTCCTCCAATCGCCGTGCTAAAAAAAATCAATCAAAAATCGTGTTGCGATTTTTTTGTTAATATGAAAATCGGCCGCGCGTTGTAATGCTTCGTAGATTTCTAGGATGCTTAGAGCCAGAAGAGTGAGTTGCGCCATATTTAGCGAATCTAGAAACCTCCCCAGGGCATCTTAACCTTCCATGAAATACAGTTATCTCCCCCGGAGGCAGTTCAAACTTTTCCGACCGATCCGCGGGAGTCATTGTCTTCGTCGCTAAAGATAATCTTTCCCCGTCTGGACGGTAAGAAGCTTATTCCCTTTCGCAACGCTAATCGTACAACCCCCAGCACCGCACGATGGCATCGCGTAACCCCAAAATCGTATTAGAAAAAACAAAACGGTTGGGTTGTATAAGCAGCGTAGCTACTGCCTACCACGGCCATAGCTCGGACTAAAATGGCGCCGGCTGAGAGCAAACCACCGAATCACGCGGGATCATGGGAAGGTAACGGTCACGTTTTGCACCCGCTTCAATTAAGGGAGGGAAAAGAGACATTTTTATAGGGAAAAAGCAGGGGCAGGAGAAATTTCTCTTCCCCATTTCAGACAATAGTTTGCGCAACCTTTCAGTATATAGGGACCTCATTCTGACGCGGAGCAACTGAATAGGCTCAGCAAGCAGAGCCATGCTATCGAGTTCCTTCTCTTTTTGCCGCCATCTTATTATTGGCTGAGAAGTGGTCACGTGCGCAGAGCTGGATCCAGCATTCATGCGGGAAAGCGTCATTGCAGGCGCCGAGTTTTGGGCTGAGCATGTCTCTCGCTTGACGTTTGCGAAATATACACCCTAAAATAAAATCGAAAAAAAACTTGGAGGCTTCTAGGCCATTGAACATTCTCTGTAACCACTGGGTATAGAATAATTGCGTTGTTTTACAATAAGCGCGATGTTTTAAAACAACGTTTTAAAACAACGTTTTAAAACGTTTTGAAAAAACAACGTTTTAAAAGCAATGTTTTAAAATGAATGGAGTGCATTTCTCGAAGATAGCGACTCGGGCATAGTTGTGCTGAAAGAAACGTGGCTAAAACCTGATAACCTGAATAGCGAAAGTTTCCCGGAGAGTAATGACTTTCAAATATATCGTCAGGATCGCCTAAACAAACGAGGCGGTGGTGTCATGATACCGATAAAAAATCATGTGCCCTCGTATGTTATTAACCTAAGTAGCAACCTAGAGATACTTTGGGTCTGCATATCTTTGTCTACCGGCAAATATGTTGTTGGTGTATGTTACAGGCCCCCAGATTATGATAAAAGTTTCTGTACTGAGTTAAGAAGTGTTCTTTCTGTTATCAAAAACAGGTTTCGAGATTCTATTGTGCTGCTATTCGGTGACTTTAATTTTCCAAATATTGACTGAACGACGCTTTCATCATCGTGTCAGGAGGAACAGGCATTCGTTGATTTGTCTCTCGACTTTAACTTTGATCAAGTAATTGACCAACCAACACGCTTGAACAACATTCTTGATCTTTTCCTTGTGACTCATCCTAGCGTGATAAACTCAATCAAGTACATAAATGGCCTAAGTGACCATAGACTAATACACATAACCCTAGATATGTGCTCAGCGCAACACTAAACAGCTTCAAAGATTATACTTGATTACAATAAAGCTGATTATTTTCAAATGAATGACAAACTAGATGTGTTTTTAAACAGCTTTTCTGTGAATATCTGGAGCCGCACAGTAAATGAGAATTGGTTGCTATATAAAAACAAAATGACTGAATGTGTTGACCGTTATGTGCCACGCTTTAAAATACTTTCGATAGCAACAAGCCTTGGTTTAACAAAACATTGAAAGCCTTGCGCAACAAGAAGAAACGGTTATTTCGAACTGCCAAGCATGACAACACAGAACAATGCTTGGTCCAATTACGACACATTTGCTAAACTTTATCTTAATCGCCTACGAGAATTCAAAGGAAAATTTTATAACTGTGACCTACCATCCGTCCTCAAACACAACCGTAAAAAATTCTGGAAGCTTATCGCACCAAATGAAACCACAAATAAAATATCCTTGGCTAACCGGGAAGGTGACACCATTTCTGACGTTGATTGTCCTGTTGTTATGAATAACCATTTTGCATCTATATTTACGCGGGAGGATACGTCAACAGCGCCCGTTATTAATGACGTTAGCTATCAATTCATGAGTCCTATTTCCGTATCACCTTCGGGAATTGAAAATATCATAGATAACCTAACTATTAGTACATCGGCTGGCACAGATAACATTAACTCTAAGCTTTTTAAAAATACAAAACGCGTATCCAGTGAAATTTGCGGAATACTATTTCAACAATCATTGTCCACCGGTATACTTCCAGACGACTGGAAGATAGGGAAGGTCGTTCCTGTTTTCAAAAACGGAGATCGCCACCTCGCAGAGAACTACCGCCCCATCTTTTTAACCAGTGTTGTGTGCAAAGTACTTGAACATATAAGTTTTTCACATGTTGCCTTGTATCTTGAGTCTAACAATTTTTTTTATAAACATCAGTATGGTTTTCGTAAAGGTCTTTCCTGTGAAGCACAACTGCTTGAATTCATCCATACTTACATCTTAACATGAACTCTAACTCTCAAACCGATGCAATATTTCTGGACTTTTCTAAAGCATTCGACCGCGTTCCCCACTGTCGCCTTTTGTCTAAGCTTTCGTCACTTAATCTTGATTCTTTAACCCTCACATGAATTCGCAACTTTCTGTCGTTTCGCTCTCAGTATACCGTCTGTGGTGATTTTCAGTCTGACATTACTAATGTAACCTCTGGCGTTCCGCAAGGCAGCGTCTTGGGTCCTTTGTTATTTCTTATCTACATAAACGACCTCCCAAATGCATTGTTTTCTAATGTGCGTTTGTTTGCGGATGACTGTGTCATGTACAGAAAAATAAACACTCCAGATGACCACGTACTACTCCAGCATGATCTTGATCACATTAACAACTGGTGCGAACAATGGCTAATGACACTAAATAAATCCAAATGCCAAGTAATGAACTTCACTCGCAAACGATATGTTTCACAGTTCCCATACACATTAGGCACTTCATCCCTTAGCGTATGTTCATATTACAAGTATCTTGGTATCCATTTTAAATCTAACCTTTCATGGGTCACCCATATTAACTCTGTGACCGCTGACGCATCTTGAACGCTCGGTTATATTAAACGTAACCTAAAAGCGGCCCCTAACCATCTCCGCAAACTCGCTTACGAAACATATGTCCGTCCTAAACTCGAATACGCTGCCGCGATTTGGAGCCCTCATCAGAAATACCTAACCACGCACATTAAAAAAGTCCACACTCGAGCAGCACGCTTTATAACATCTTCCTATTCATATAGCATGAGTGTCTCTCTCCTAAAACATCAATGTTCCCTGCCATTGCTCGAAGTACGTCGAACCATTTTTACTCTGTGCATAATTCACAAGTTCTATTATAACAATCGTTTTTCAAGCGTTACTTTCCTTAAACCCCCTAATAGATCATCTCATCGAACCACTAACAGTAAACGTTTTCAACACCTCACTGGATCAACGAACGCTTTTATTAACTCAGTTGTACCACGTGGCATCCGCGCATGGAACGACCTTCCCGAATCCATAGTCACCATTGCCGAGACCTCACTGTTCCGTGCTAAACTTGAATCTTATTTTCTAAGCAATGCGCTTCCGCTTAAGTCTTTTTCTGTGTAACTGGACAACTTTTTATATCAGTCCAGTGTTGTACTTAGCTGGGTTTTCATTGTATGCTGTGCCTACATGACAACTTTGTGTGAGACTGTATGTGCGTCTGTTCTTTTTTCTTTTGTGAAATTATGTGTATAGTACCCCCCTTACTCAATGCTCTGGAAAAAAGCCTGTAAGGTATTGTGAATAAATAAATAAATAAATGCTTCCAAAGTCTGCAAAGCAGACGCCATGGAGGACGATCGCGTTGCCAGCGTCTGCGGCGCTCGCGAAGCGTCGTAGACGCGAGCACCGTCACATCCGGGCGCCTTGCGCCAGACAACTACCCGCAGCTACGGCTTGAGAACAGACGAGGTTTTCGTCAGTTTCTAAGTTCTACCTAGGGCATAGAGAGAAACAGGCGAGAAATGACAAAAAGACGGCTCACGCGCGTCGTGTCGTAGCACCATGTTTGCTCTGCTCCGCACGCCAAAGCACGCCGCCTCCCAGCCCTCACAGCGACGCTATGCGCGCCTACGGGTCTCCTGAAGAAACGACGGTCGCCTCCCGCAGTGCTGCCTTGGATCCAATATGGCCGCCCTGGAAGCACCATTACGATACTCTGCTCCCCAAGCGGATACAGTTATTCTATTCCGACGCAGTTCCCGACGCCATCTATGAATACGTGCTTCAAACGCGCCCAGCCCCTCGACTTGGTCGTCTGGGTCGCCGTCCGCCGTTGGCCCTGGCAACTTTTTTGGCACCATTTTTTACAAAAAAGGGAGCTACGCTTTGTAATTTTACAAGATAAAACCCACCTGTAAAATAAACCTTCGACGAAATGTTTAGATTTCTAGGCGCAAGCGCCGATTTTTACGGCCCATTTTAGATCGAGCCTGGTTATTGCAGACATTCTATTTATGAGCATATGAGCCATCATCATATATTCGAGAAAGCTTTTGTAGGCGCCGAGCGGCCAAGAAGAGAAGAGGAGCGCAAGGTGGAGTAGCGCGCGACACTCGATGTATCGTGCAGCACGGCTGACGATCTCGGTGGGTACCGAAGATATCCCTCATAGCGTCAGATATTGTATAGTGTAAATAGTGTAAATAAATGCGTAGGACTTACACTTGGTCCCTACATATTTGGTGACCCCGCTACGCACGCATTCTTCAACATTTTCGGCGCCGTCGTACGAGACATGGCCACTCGACAACACAGCGGAGATGTAGGTGCGGTTCGTTTTCGGCTCCCACAGTTTTGGCCATCTGACCCCCTCGTATGGTTCGCTCAAGTGGAGGCTCAGTTTTCGACAGCAAAGCTCACGGGACAAGTGACAAAATTCCACCAAGTAATTGGAGTTTTATCGCCAGAAGTCGCAACAGAGGTCCGGGACCTTATTCTCACGCCACCAAATCAGAACCCGTACGACACCCTCAAAACGAAACTGGTGAGAAGAACGTCCATTTCCGAACAACGACGACTACAGCAACTGCTGACAACGGAAGAACTTGGCAATGAAACGCCATCCCAAATGCTTCGACGCCACCAGCAACTGCTTGGTGACTCTCCTACAACATTTGACTCTTCGCTCCTTCGAGTGCTTTTTCTCCAGCGGCTGCCGACGACTGTTCACGATGGTGCTGGCACCAATAACGAACACCACCTTCGAAGGAAGGAAGGAAGGAATACATTTTTATTTGCCCAGATGGAGTGTTAGGCGATCGGTGTCAGCTGCCCCCGCGAGGGGTCGCCTTCCCCGGTCGTTTTCCTCAGACGGCGGCTTCGATCCCCTGGATCGTGGCGGCGTCCTCGGCCCATCGGACAACGGCTTCTTGGACCTCCTGTGAGGAGGCCTTGAGGAGAGCGTCCCAGTCGTCTTGACTGGTGACTGCGGAGATCTTGGGATACTTCGATCGATCGAGTCATGCGCACTCCCACAGCATGTGCCGCAGGTTCGCCTTCGCTCCATAGAGCTTGTACTTGGAGGAGTAGCGGTCCGGGTACCACTTGTGGAGCGTGGAAGGGTTCGGGTAGGAGTTCATCTGCAGGCGTCACCAGGCCACAGTCGATGCCTTGTCCAGCGCGGCGTGCGCCGGCGGGTAGCGAGCAAGATCGCCCGCGTAGTAGTCGAGGACGTCCCGGAAAGTGACCAACCCGTCTCTCCCCGCCAACGACGTGGTGGATGGAGCCAGCGTTAGGCCAGCCCGGCCAATCAATCCTCGAGCTGCGCTGTGAGCCTCCTCGTTACCGGGAAGAGACGAGTGAGCTGGGGTCCAGATCAGGTTGATGGGAGACGTCGCGGGGGCGAACCCGCGCAGAATTCTGGCTGCTTGTGGCGACACACGACCCTTGGCAAACTGTCGGATGGCCCGTTGTGAATCGCTCACAACGAAGTGTGCCTTGTACGTTTGGAGAGCGAGGGCGATGGCCACCTCTTCTGCCGTCCCGGATCCGTAGTATCAATGCTGCAGCTCGCGACGAGGGACCCCCCGGCATCGATTACAGCAGAGACCATCTTGCCGGTGCCGTAGTCGGCTGCATCTACGTAGTAGTCGTCACGTTCCTTGCTGAGGAGGGAGCGTAGATCCCGAACACGCGCACTCCTGCGTCCCTCGTGGTGTATCGAGTGCATGTACTTCGGGATGGGCTGGATCAGGAGTGCGGTCAGGACCTGCGTGGGAACGGCGCACTTGGGCCCAGTCTGACTGTCGCAGCGAATGCCTAGGCTGCGGAGAATATGGCGACCTGTCGCACTTCTCGCGAGACGTTCCATTTGAGATAGGCGTTGAGCTTCCACGATCTCGTCCACTGTGTTGTGGAGTCCGAGGGCCGCGAAACGGTCGTTCGAAGTGGAGTCGGGCAGACCCAGCGCCCTCTTGTACGACTTGCGAATAAGACAGTCGAGCTTGGTCTTCTCTGCTACCTCGAGACGAAGGAACGGGAGCACGTATGCCATCTTGCTGACGACGAAGGCACGGACCAGTCGGACCAAATTACTTTCCTTCAGGCCAAATCTACGGCCGGAGATGCGCGAGATGAGTCGTGTGATCTGGTAGGTCGTAGCCTTGAGCCAGTTGATCGCCTCGTAGTAGTTGTCGTCCGCTTGGATGCGAAGCCCGAGAACCCCGATGCTCTTAACCGCCGAAATTCGGACTCTCCGCGAGTACAGCTCGATGTCTCAAGGGAGCTGTTTAGCTCGCACCGGTTTGAGGAGGGGGAGCTCTGACTTCTGGGGCGAGCAGGCGAGGCCTCGAGGCGTCACGTAGTCTTCGACCGCGTTGATTGCCGCTTGAAGAGTGTCCTGGATTTGGCCATCGCTGCCGCCAGCCACCCACAGCTTAATGTCGTCCGTGTAGATGCTGTGCTGAAGGCCGCCGATGACTTCCAGGCGCTCCGGGAGGCCCAGCATGGCCGTACTAAATACGAAAGGAGACAGGACCGAGCCCTGGGGGGTGCTCCTGTCGCCCATGGGAATCTCTTCGGATGTGGCACCACCGATCGAGATGCGGGCAGTGCGGTTCGTGAGAAAGTCCTGGATGTAGGGATACGTCTGGGCTCCAACCCCCAGCTGCTCCAGACTAACCAGGACCGCGTTGTGCTTGATGTTGTCGAAGGCTTTGGTAAGGTCCAGCCCGAGCACGGCCGCGTGTCTAGCCTGGAGCAGACCTCTCCGTCTATGATCTGGTGTTTGAGACGCACAATGACATCCTGCGTCGAGAGGTGTGGTCTGAAGCCCACCATCGTGTGCGGGTAGGGAGCTCGATTTTTCATGAACCTGTTGAGTCGGTTCAGCACGACATGCTCCATGAGTTTCCCGGCACATGAGGTGAGCGAGATAGGACGCAGCGCGTCGATGGAAGACTTCTTTCCGGGCTTAGGAATCATCACCACCCTCGCCATCTTCCAGGCCGGAGGAATCTTTCCGTCGTGCCAGCACCTGCTGAAGTAAGCCGTGAGCTAGTCAATCATGTCGTGTTGAAGGTGTCGGAGCATCTTGTTTGTGACTCCGTCGGGACCGGGAGCGGACTTTGTTTTGAGGTCGCGGACAGCAGCGGTCACTTCGAAGGTTGTGAAATCGGCGTCCAGTACCTCGTTAGGGCTTCCCGCGTAGATGGTGGGCGAGCGGGACTTCGTGTCACCCAAATATCTTTGGCGAACCAGGTCGATGGGGTCCTCTTCGGATTTGCCGCTTCTTCGGACGATCTCGCACATGCGGTTGTGTTGCGCGGCCTTGTTGCCTTCCGGGTCGAGGAGGTGTCGAATGATGTTCCACGTTTTCGGCACGTTGGGCTGCCCGCCGAAGCTGTCACATAGGTCTTGCCATTGCTGTTGACAGATGTGCTCGGCGTGCTTCTCGATGGTGCGGCTAAGCTGAGCGATGCGTCGGCGAAGCAATCTGTTCTTCTGGGTGAGGAGTCGTGTCTCGAGGTGTGTCTTTGCTTCCCAGAGGTGGATAAGGCGGCTGTCCGCCGCGTCGAAACCTCCGTCTTCAGGAATCACCTTGGAGGCGTAGTCAGCGGTGGTGCGGATCCAGTCTGACCAGAGGTCGATGTCCCGGATGTCGTCGACGTGCTCTTCCTCGAGAAGCGAGCGGAACTTGTCCCACTCGACGACCGTGCAAGGTTTGCCCCTGCGTTGAGTCGGGCCAGCCGTCGCATCAATGCGGACAACAAAGTGGTCGCTTCCAAGGTCTTCTCCCGTGTTGGTCCATATAACCTCCTTGACGCGCTTCGTAAAGGCGAGGTCCGGAGTGGTGTCGTTTTGTCGGATGTCCCCGCGCCGGGTGGGTTGGTCCGGGTTGGGGAGCAGCGAGAGGCCGGACTCGTGGGTGTCTGTCCAGAGATTCCTGCTTTAGCGCTCTTTGTCCCGTACCCCCAGGCCGGATGTGGTGCGTTAAAATCTCCCACAACGAGGAGTGGCTGTTTTCGGGCCATGTCCAGCACCGCGCGGAATAACTTGGCAAACTTGTGCTTGGAACGAGGACCGCTATAGATGTTCAGTCCGAAAAGACTGCGGGTGTCCGCTTTCTTGGGGGCGATGATCTCGATCAGGATATGGTCGATGGTCGAGATGCCCCTGTCATGGAGGATTACCGGAACGTTTCTCTTGACCAGTGACGTGACTTGCGTCTTCTCCGAGTTGTCGCACCCGAACGTCACGTAGCCCGAGAGCTTGGCTAGGCGACTTGACTCTTGCAGCGCAATCACGTCCGGTCCGTCTTCGGCGGGGAGTGAATTTATGTGTTGTTGGAGGTGTCCGCGTTTCTTGCCGTAACCGCGACAGTTCCACTGCCAGACGATGTAGGTTTTGGATTTACGCATGGTGTTCGTGCGGGTGAGGCGATGTCGCCCGGAGGCGGTCGAGTTGTGAGGCGAGACAGGCGAGCCACGTTGGGTTCTGCAACATTTCGGCAAAGGCTCGGTGGTTTTCCTGTTGAACGGACTGGGCCGAAGAGCCTCCCGCTCTCGCAGGTGCAGGAGATTTGGATCGTGTCGCCATCTTGCGCTTGCAGGTGGGGATGTTGCTTCTGGATCTGGTGTCGGGAGTGTCGCCCCAGCTTGCAATTGCTGCCGAAGGTTGGTGCATTCCTGCTCCGTCCGTTCGAGTCGGTCGAGCAGCCATCGGTTCTCGTCGCGAAGCTGGGTAACCATCCTGCGAAGATCGCTCGAGTCCGAATTTCTGGAGTTGTTGGCCGTCTTGTCCTTGCCCTCGCGCGCCGGCTTGCTGGCGGGCGGCGCACGCCATTGAACGGTTTGAGACCCTCATAACATTTGTCGGGACCGGGAGCGGCTTCTGCTAGGTATCCGCGGGTTTTGCCGCTTCGCTGGCGTGCGGCTCCGCGACCGTGACGCAGGAGGCAGAGGAGGGAAGTCGCTTGAATTTGGCTGGAATGGCGTGCGCTTTTCCGCAGCCGGGTTGAGCGCGTAGCACGCGTTGCAGCGGTGATCTGTAGGGTTGGGGCAGACATCCCCCCTGTGTCCCAAGCTACCGCAGGTTGTGCAAATTTCTACCTTCTTTTTATAGATGTAACATCAAAAGTCGACGTTCCCGTACCGGACCCAAAAGGGTACACGGTCGCACTCGAAGAGAACCAGGACGGAGTTGGAGCGTCCCATGCGGCGTGCATGCAGTACGGAGGGGTTTCTGCTGTGAACGAGATTCTCGAGAATGTCTTACTCGGAGTCTTCCTGCGGTATGCCTTGAATGACGCCTCGTTGGGTGTTATCGGGAGGAACGACGTAGGCGGCGACGTCCCATTCCTTCTCTCAGTACGTGTACTTCGTGAGTTGACTGTAGCGCGTGGTGATTTCGGGACTCGGGGTGCTAATAAGAAGCGTGTTTTCTGCTCGTTTAGCCGAGAGGTGTCCCTAGCTGCCATGCCACCAGTCACGTTCGCCGATAGTTGTATGCTACGCTGTAGCGTCACGCAATCCCCCGGTTTCAGTTGAATGCCCCCGCGCAATCGAAGGACCACCCGGACGTCATCTTCCGGTAGCTTGGGAAGCCTCCGGGGTTTCTTTGCTCTAGCTGCTCTTTTGGCCGCTAGGCCAGTCGTCCCGGGTTGATTTTGGCGGGGCTGCACCACTACGCTTTGCACTCTGCGCCTCGCATTCTCTTTCTTGATTGCGTCCTGCCAGCCGCTGTTAGGCGCGTGGAAATCTTCCGGCGAAATCTCGTCTCCGTCCATGACGACGAACGAGTGAGGAGAGCTTACCGGTGTGTGTGGTAATCTCTGCGTGGCAGTCTGGTCCCACCAGGACTCCGGATGACTCGAGGAGTTTCCACTCGGTGTGGCCATATAGTGCGGTTAGGCTTAGCGAGGCGGCGCCTCGCTTCGCCCAGGATAATCGAAATTTCTCGGCGAAAAACGGGTCGAACACCGAAAAATATTGTATCCAAATGTTCCGCACCACTTCCGCCGTGCGGTGGTGTAGAAATAGTGGCACAATTGAGCAGAAGACCGCAGAAAAAACTGATTATTGAGCGGAGCCCATGTAACACACGTCTTGCCCCTGCGGCCGGTCGCAGCGCCCTCCATTACCATCGATGCTTTGGCATCGCTCGCGGACAGAGTCGTTGAGGTAGCCTCACCGGCTATATCAACGGTTCCTACAGACTCTCTGGCTGTTAGGAGGTCGCAGCAAGAGAACAGCGACGCAAGAAAATCTCTGGTCCCAGATGTCATCGAGGACGTGCGGATGCAGATCAACCAGTTGACAACGCAAGTGGCCGCACTCATGACCGCTACTCCATCTAGATCTCGCCAGCGTTCAAGGTCTCGTTCTTCACAGTTCGGACGTTCCCCAGCACGACCCGGATCCCCTCCACCAGGTATCTGCTGGTACCACTGGAAGGTTGGGAACAAAGCACAAAAATGTCGAGCTCCATGTACGGCAGTGGTCTCAAACTCATCTGAGCGTGATGGGGGCCACATAGCCGACACTGGGAGGGCCGGGGGGGGGGGGGGGGGGGGGGCTTCAAAATATTCAAAAGAGAAGAGACGTCGTGCTCTATGCTTTTTGTAAACTCAGTTTTGCCAGTTACATTTTTGGATTTGATTTGTTTATATGACTACTTTGGGCCCTGACCTGACGTGATAACAATAAAATGACATCGCCCTGCCAAAGTGCTTGCATTTTAATAGAACAAGAAACCAAGTACACTGTCGTTCCCGTTGTTCATTTTCTTCAGAAATTAACCAAGCTCAACATGTCTCTAAAAAAAAATCAGATTATTTGACAGTGCTTGCTTTCCCGGCGATTTCTGTTACAACACCGATGCTTGTCTTTTAATGGTGATTTTTTTTTTTTTTGGAGGGTGAGAATTCCGAGCTCGTATAGCTTTATCTTCGGCAGTTGCTCCTGCTGATTGAGAGTTCGCGCAGCGGTGATGCATCCTTCAACAAAGAGCTCACTCTTGGAGCCTAATAGCGGAATTGTTGTACATTACAAAAAGCTGGGAAACAAAAGATAAAGCGAAACAAAGAGCAAATGAACGCAGGATAAGTAGAAACTATGTGAAAACCTTAAAAAAACGGAGTGATTTTTCGAGCGAAAATGAATCGACGAGATGAGATCACGATGGCGCATGCAATTTCTAGCGCTCAAGACATGGGAATCGGGACCCGTAGCCGGTTGCCTGCGGGCCGCGTCTTAACGAGTCGCGGGCCGCACGCGGCCCGCGGGCCGCGTGTTTGAGACCCCTGATGTACGGCGTCGGAAAACGGCCCAGCGCGCCACTAGAGGCGGCTAGTCGGAGCGCTCACTCTACTTCCCGCCTGTTTTTTGTCACAGACAGAAAACTCTAAACTACGATTTGTGGTAGAAACGGGTGCTGAAGTAAGCCTTCTCCCCGCGCCGCCTAACATATCCCCGAGCAAGAGACAGCCATGTACACTAGAGGCAGCCAACAAGACATCCATTCCAACTTATGGCAAATCTTCCCACACCCTCGACATAGGGCTCCGTCGAACCTTCCGATGGATATTTCTCGTCGCGGCTGTCTCTTACCTGATACTTGGCGCAGACTTCCTTCGTCACTACGATCTCTTTGTAGACATGCTTCATCTTCGGCTAATAAATGACACCACTCGTTTGACTGTGCAAGCCATTGAAATGAAGTCGTCACTCCTTCCACCGATCAATCCTGATCCTCCTCTTTCACCCTACGAGAACTTTCTCAAGAAGTTCAAGTGTCTACCATGTCCGAACAACGTTTCCCGACCCGTACCACATGACGTGACCCACCATATTGTGACGACGGATGCTCCCACCTATGCTCGACCACGACGACTTGCTCCAGAAGGTCTGAAGATCGCCAAGGCAGAGTTCAAACGCAAGCTGAAATTGGGCATCATTCGCCCTTCTTCGAGTCGATGGGCCTCGCCTCTGCATATTGCCGCGAGCGCAGCTGACCAAGCAGGCAGCGCGCCCGTGGCCTAACGGTTATCGCGCGTGCCTTCCACGCGGAAGGCTAGGGTTCGATTCCTGGCCGCGGGGACGCATTTTTGTTGACTCTGAGTAAAGTTCTGGTAAATTCGAGAACCGTGTTGCTTGTTCGAGGTCAGAATGTTCTACACGCAGAAACGTCTACGCCGAATCTTCCGGAACCCCACGCGTGTACATAAGGGGCTCCGCGTGGCGAGCCGGAGTCAGTTTCGCCCCAGCGTTCGACTCTGCTCTTTCGCCGACTTCGACGCCCGCGACGCTCTACTGTTATCTTTTGTTTCCTTCTTTATTTTGGGCACAAGTTCGCCCGATTAAACGTTTAGTTTACTCAGTTATTTGCCGCCTCATCACTTGTCATTCGTGACATTTTGGTGGAGGTGCGGGGTACGCACTCTATGTTTCTCAACCGTACCCCTCCGAGGACCCATTCGGCAAGTCCCACTCCAAGTCGTCGACTCGTGGAAGAGGCAGGGCCTCGGGCAAGCCAGCGTCTGCAAGGTACGCCCTGAGTTTGGACACCTACCGGACAAAACTAAGAAGCTACCGAAGCCGACGATGAACTCCACGGCCCAGCCGACGGAAAAACCCCAAGCAGCACCGTCCTACGTCTTCCTGCCTGAGGTTCCCCGTGTGCCGACGCCATTCCACGGTGAAATCTACGAGGACGTACAAGACTGGCTGCAGCACTACGAACGTGTGGCCCGCTACAACGCCTGGACGGCAGAACAGCGCCTCCAAAACATTTACTTCGCACTGGAGGGAACGGCAAGTCAATGGTTTGAAAACCACGAGGCTTCCATCACGACGTGGGAGACATGCGTGGAGGAGCTAAAGCACACCTTCACAAACCAACACCGACGTCAACGAGCCGAGGACATCCTTCAAAGAAGATTCCAAGGTCTGAACGAGAGCGTGACAAGCTTCACGGAAGA
The DNA here is from genome assembly GCA_013358835.2 of Ixodes persulcatus. Taxonomy (NCBI): domain Eukaryota; kingdom Metazoa; phylum Arthropoda; class Arachnida; order Ixodida; family Ixodidae; genus Ixodes; species Ixodes persulcatus. The sequence continues at coordinate 105,141 of JABSTQ010010642.1, read as the reverse complement.
TGTCCTGCGCCTGTGCGCCCGTGCCGACCCTGGAGCCGCCGAAGACAAGAAGCTGCGCGTCCTCATTAGAGGCGTGAAAAGCGAGATTTTTGGCGGCCTCGTTTGCAATCCACCGACGACCGTAGATGAATTTGTTGCTGAGGCAACTAACATTGAACGAGCGCTGTCGGCCAGGGCGAGTCATTATCAGAGAGTCGCCGGCGCTGCCACCTCATCCCTTCCATTTTCCCTCCCTGACCTCGGCGAAGTTGGCATCGAGAACCTTCGGGAGGTCATTCGGGATGTGGTTCGAGAAGTACTTAAGCGGTTGCTCCCTTCTCCAGAACGACCCGCCGCTGTTTCAGTCGCCGAGGCTGTTCGCGAGGAGGTACACCGGGCCCTCTTGCCAGAGGTCCCCGTCGCAGTGGCTCCCGAACGGCCGGTCCTGACCTACGCCGCCGCCGCCAAGAGAGAACCTCCCGTCACAGCACACTACCAGCCAGCTCCCAGACGTGAGGCACCGGCGCCGCAGTATGCTCCACGCCAAGAGCAGCGTGGTGCGAGGAAGACTGACATTTGGAGGACGGCCGATCGACGCCCCATGTGCTACCACTGTGGTGAAGCGGACCACATCTACCGACGATGCCCCTACTGCCAGCTGGGCCTACGAGGGTTTGCGCCCAACGACCCTCGACCACGTCTTGGAGAGCGACCTCGGGACATCGAGGACTACCTCCGCCGCTCTTCCTCTCCTGAGTCGTCTCCCCGCCGGGTATTCCGTTCACCATCTCCTCGACGCTCGCCATCGCCCTTCCGCCGGTCTCGCCGAGACAGCCTGTCACCCATCGCTTCCCGTCGGGAAAACTAGGCGCGGCAATGCCGGGAGGTGGCGTTGCCGATGACGAACGATGCCAAGATCCTCCAAGATCGTCGGAGCTCTCCCACTCAAACGCCGCAACGCCCCGAAACGACGTTTCTGTAACAGTGTGGAATAACCTCAACGTTATCATCGACGGCCACGACGTGACGGCACTCGTCGACACCGGAGCAGACTACTCCGTTTTGAGTGGGAGGCTGTCCCGCCGCCTTTGAAAAGTCATGACGCCGTGGGATGGACCTCAAATACGAACCGCCGGAGGACACCTCATTACACCAGTCGGGAGATGCACTGCTCGCGTCGAGATCCACGGTGAGACGTGCCCTGTGAAGTTCGTCGTTCTACAAGACTGTTCCAGAGACGTCATTCTCGGAATGGACTTCCTGTGTGATACGGCACCGTCATCGACCTTGGTGAGAACAGATTGACGCTGCGCAAGCCTGTTCTGCCTTCAGAGAAACCCCAAACAGCGTCAGCCGCCGTCCGAGTTGCTGCCGACCACGTGAACTTGCCGCCGCGATCAAGTGTTGTCGTACCCGTCGTGACCGATGCAGCTACCCGCGGCGAAGTTGTTCTGGAAGGCAACCTCCAGTTGCTTCTAGGAAGAGGAATAGGCGTCGCACGAGGAGTAGCTGAACTTCAGGATGGCCGCACTGTGGACCTCGTGACGAACTTCCGGAATGAAACGCAACACCTAACAAAAGGTGCAGCCGTTGGCCACGTCGAGGAACTCCGAAACTCCGCCGAAATCGCCACCATTACTGACGAATCCTCGCCACCTCAGCAAGACGGTACGTCGCCAGCGCAGCTCGACATCGACCCTAAGGTTCCGGACCCGAAACGACGGCAGCTGATTAACCTCCTCGCCGAATACCGTGACTGCTTTGCGACGTCGTCGAAGGTGCGCCAAACAGCCGTTGCGAAGCACCGCATCGTTACCGAGGACGACGCGCGCCCTGTGCATCGATCACCGTACAGAGTCTCCGTTAAAGAAAGGGAGGTGATCCAGGAGCAAGTTCAAGAGATGCTGAACGACGACATAATCCAGCCATCAAGCAGTCCGTGGGCCTCTCCAGTCGTACTGGTTAAGAAGAAGGACGGAACGCTTAGGTTCTGCGTGGACTACCGACAGCTGAACGCGGTGACGAAGAAAGACGTCTATCCACTCCCCCGCATCGACGACACTTTAGACCGGCTGCGCCACTCCCGATACTTTTCATCGATGGACCTGAAGAGCGGCTACTGGCAGATCGAGGTCGACGAACGGGACCGAGAAAAGACAGCCTTCGTCACGCCGGATGGACTGTACAAGTTCAAGGTGATGCCCTTCGGACTCTGCACGGCGCCAGCAACTTTCCAGCGTGTAATGGACACCGTACTGGCAGGACTGAAGTGGCAGAGCTGTCTCGCCTTCCTCGACGACGTCGTAGTGTTTTCCGGCGACTTCGACGAGCACTTGCGACGACTCCGAGCTGTTCTCCAAGTCATACGGACCGCCGGACTCACCCCGAAGCCGTCAAAGTGTCGGTTCGCCTATGACGAACTGAAGTTCCTAGGTCACGTGGTTAGTAACGAAGGCGTTTGCCCCGACCCAGAGAAGACTCGCGCCGTCGCAGCATTTCCAGCGCCGAGAGACAAGAAGGCCGTGCGAAGGTTCCTTTGACTATGTGCCTACTATCGGCGCTTCGTTCGGGATTTCGCAAGGATTTCCGCACCGCTAACTAACCTCACAAAGGACGCCGAGAAGTTCGAATGGGCCGAAGAGCAGCAGCAGGCATTCGACGAGCTGAAGCGACGACTGCAGACTCCTCCTGTTCTTGGACATTTCGATCAGGATGCGGAAACCGAAATTCACACGGACGCAAGTAACGCTGGACTTGGCGCGGTACTGGTTCAAGTGCAAGAAGGCACCGAGCGAGTTATCGCCTACGCGAGTCGGACACAGTCCAAGGCGGAGAAAAATTACCCCACGACTGAGAAAGAATGCCTTGCGGTCGTCTGGGCCATAATGAAGTTTCGTCCGTACTTGTACGGGAGCCCGTTCCGTGTAGTCACCGACCATCACTCGCTCTGCTGGCTTGCGAACCTCAAGGACCCGTCAGGACGCCTCGCTCGATGGAGTCTCCGACTACAGGAGTTCAACATGACTGTGGTCTACAAGTCAGGCCGCAAGCACAGCGACGCCGACTGCCTGTCCAGAGCCCCCGTCGAAACGCCTTCCGGCAGCAGCGACGACGATGACGACGAGTGCTTTCTAGGCTCAGTGAATGCCGACGACATGGCACGACGTCAAAGAGACGATCCTGAGTTGCGCGCTCTAATCGAGCACCTCGAAGGACGAGGGGGGACTGTCCCCCGTGTCTTCTCAAGAGCCCTGCCGACCTTCATCCTCCGACAAGGTGTGCTTTACAAGGAGCACTTCGGAGAAAACAGCTCGCCATGGCTGCTGGTAATCCCTACCGACCTTAGAGCGGAGGTCTTCCAAGCCTGCCACGACGACCCGACGTCCGGACACCTTGGTTACAGCCGTACGCTGGCCCAAGCTGCCGAAGACCGTCCACCTCTACACACGATCGTGCCACGAGTGCCAGCGACGCAAGAAACCGCCGACGAAGCCGGCAGGTCTCCTGCAGCCGGTTGCTCCCCCGACCGCACCGTTTGAGCAGATCGGAATGGATCTACTTGGTCCTTTCCCACCATCGACGCAAGGAAACCGATGGATTATCGTCGCTACAGATGATCTCACACGGTACGCCGAAACGAAAGCCCTTACTTCAGGGACTGCTGTGGAAGTCGCCAAGTTTTTTATCGAGTCTATCGTCCTCCGGCACGGCGCTCCCGAAGTCCTGATCTCAGACCGTGGATCATCATTCATGGCCCAACTGACGCAAGAAGTCCTTCGTCTCAACCACACCAGCCATCGTCGCACCACGGCGTACCACCCGCAGACCAACGGGCTGACGGAGAGACTCAACAAGACCATCACCGACATGATCTCCATGTACGTCGACGTGGAGCACAAGACATGGGACGAGGTATTGTCGTACGTCACATTTGCCTACAACACGGCCGTGCAAGAGACCACCGGAGTGACACCGTTTCAACTGGTACATGGTCGCAAAGTAACGACGATGCTGGACGCGATGTTACCCCACGAACCGGCTGCCGACGGAAGCGACGACGCCCAGGTGGTTTCTCAACGGACAGAAGAAGTCCGTCAGCTCGCCAGACTTCGTATTCAAGCCCAACAACGTGTCGACACTGGCCGCTACAACCTTCGCCGTCGGGACGTCCACTTCCAGCCCGGAGACAGGGTGTGGGTGTGGACACCGATCCGCCGCCGTGGTCTCAGCGAGAAACTCCTGAAGCGCTACTTTGGACCTTACAAAGTGCTTCACCGACTCGGGGATCTAAACTACGAGGTGATGCCCGACGGAACAAGAACATCATCACGCCGCCCACCACGACCTGAAGTCGTCCACGTCGTGCGCCTGAAGCCGTACTACGCTCGATAGGACTGTGGACCTTATGTGTTCCAAATGACTCTTTAGTTTACCGCCCTTTTTATTTGCTTTGTTTTGTTTTGTGTTGCGTCGGGGCGATGCACTTTTTAAAGGGGGGAGTAATGCCGCGAGCGCAGTTGACCAAGCAGGCAGCGCGCCCGTGGCCTAACGGTTATCGCGCGTGCCTTCCACGCGGAAAGCTAGGGTTCGATTCCTGGCCACGGGGACGCATTTTTGTTGACTCTGACGTAAAGTTCTGGTAAATTCGAGAATCGTGTTGCTTGTTCGAGGTCAGAATGTTCTACACGCAGAACCTTCTACGCCGAATCTTCCGGAACCCCACGCGTGTACATAAGGGGCTCCGCGTGGCGAGCCGGAGTCAGTTTCGCCCCAGCGTTTGACTCTGCTCTTTCACCGACTTCGACGCCCGCGACGCTCTACTGTTATCTTTTGTTTCCTTCTTTATTTTGGGCACAAGTTCGCCCGATTAAACGTTTAGTTTACTCAGTTATTTTCCGCCTCATCACTTGTCATTCGTGACAATATGACACCTAAAAGAGAGCCCGGAGACTAGCGACCTTGCGGCGACTACCGTGCCCTAAACAATGCCACACTACCAGAAAGGTATGCGATACCACACATCAAGGACTTTTCGCTATCCCTTTACGGCTAAATCATTTTTTTGAAGATAGATCTCGTTAAGGCCTACCACCAGATACCGGTAGGACCTGCAGATGTTGCTAAGACGGCCATCACGACACCGTTTGGGCTGTTTGAGTACCTTGGAATGCCCTTCGGACTCAGAAATGCCGCACAGACTTTTCAAAGGTTCATCGACACCGTCCTCAGAAGATTGCCTTTCTGCTTTGCATATGTCTATGATCTCCCAATCTCCAGTCGAAACGAGACTGAACATACCCAACATCTGCGACTACTTTTCGAGCGCCTCGCCGATTACGGTGTTAACATCAACCAAGGAAAATGCGAACTCGGTGCATCACATCGAGAATTCCTAGGCCACGAAGTGGATTAACACGGCATACGGCCCCTTCCAAGAAAAGTGCTGGCTATCACCGATTTCCCAGCACCCACAACCATCCGCCACCTTCGCGAGTTTTTTGGACTGGTGGACGTTTATCGGCGATTTGTTCCCCAGTGCGCTGACATTCTGTTGCCACTCACTTCTTTGCTGAACGGCAGCAAGACACCCTCGTCTCCTATGCACCGGACACCAATCGCAGAACAAGCTTTCAGCCGAACGAAGCTGGAACTAGCAAATACGACGCTTCTGTCACATCCCCAGTACAACACTCCAACTAACATCATGGTTGACGCCTCCGACGTCGCCGCAGAAGCAGTCTTACAACAACTAATTGGCACTACCTGGAAGCCAATTGCTTCCTTTTCGAGACAACTGACATCGGTCGGAACAACGTTACAGCACTTTCGGACGTGAGCTATTAGCAATATACACTGCAATCCGCCATTTTCGAAATTTTCTTCAAGGAACAGTGTCCTTTGTGCTGACAGACCACAAGACCCTAACGTATGCCCTACAAAATGGCAGAGACACACACTCACCTCGCGAGACACGGCACTTGGGTTATATTGCCGAATATACGACCGATATCCGCCATGTCAGAGGCAAAGCCAATCCTGTTGCTGACGCTTTGTCCCGGAGCACTCCAATTTCCTGCGGACTTGGTTTCCCTCCTGCTGTCGACTATGATGCAATAAGCGTTGCACAGCAACAGGACCAAGAGCTTAAACATCTACGCGAATTTCTTGGTTGGCTTGCCTTCGAGGAGATTACTTTACCTTCATCCAACACAGGAGTAGTCTGCGACGTCTCGACCGGTACACCAAGACCATTCGTACCTGCTAACTTTCGAAGGCACGTTTTTGACTCCGTACACGGTTTATCTTATCCCGGTATTCGTGCCACTCAACATCTAATGACTCAACGCTTCCTCTGGCCCGGAATCAATAAAGATGTCCGAAGCTGGGCTCGAACCTGCATTGACTGCCAAAAGTCGAAGGTCCGACGTCACACTTCTGCGCCGCTACATGCATTTCAAACCACGAAAAAGTGCTTCGACCACATCCACATCAATACGGTGGGACCCCTGCCGCCATCTGAGTGGTATCGATTTCTTCTTACATGCGTGAATCGGTTCACCCGCTAGCCAGAGGCCTATCCCATTCAAGATATCCGAGCAGACACCGTAGCACGCACCTTCGTTCAAGGAGGGGTGTCCCCATCCGGCATCCCATCTACTCTCACAACGGACCGGGGACTTCAGTTTGAATCCGTGCTCTTCTGACAACTTCTATCACTCTTGGGAACAAAACGCACACGAACGACCGCCTACCACCCTTCCGCAAATGGCCTCGTGGAACGTTTTCACCGCTCATTGAAAGCGGCGCTGATGGCAGAATCCGACCCAAATAGCTAGAACACAAGCTTGCCGATCGTCCTTCTTGGACTTCGGGCTGCTTTGAAGCGAGACCTCGGCTACAGTCCAGCCGAGTGGGTATATGAATCTACCCTACGCCTACCCGGAGAATTTTTCACATCTGGTATGAAAGAGCCAGCTCCTGATTCTATGACATACGCCAATCAGCTGCGAACGATAATGCGAAATCTCCGACCCACATCACCCCGTAAGCAAGCACTAGCTCCAGAATACGTATCGAACGACATTGACACGTGCAGCCACGTATTTGTATGCAGGGACGGCTCTAAAATATCGCTTCAACAACCATACACCGGGCTGCATAAGGTTCTTACAAGAGAATCCAAGACTTTTACAATCGACTACAATGGACGCCAAGAAACCGTTTCCATTGACCGCCCAAAACTCGCTCATCAGGAACCGCTTTGTAATCCAAACAATGCCATTCATGCTTCCACCATCCCCGCTCGCCCGACCACTGATCACCACTACCTCACCTCAAACCGATCCCCTCGATCTGATGAGACCCACACAGAACACCTCCAATGCAGACAAGCACCTCAAGAATCCAATAGACCCAGCTCTGCTTATTCCGAAAACAACCACAGAGACTCCGGTCAGTTTGGATCTAGACAATCAAACTATTCGTCACAAACGACGACCATTATTCACCGCAACCAAACAAGCACAGGCGATTCTCTCCGAGCTACGCCTCGTCAAGTGACGTGGTGTTTACCTTCATCGTACTGTCATGCCATGAAGGCGGGAGAGAGAGAGGAGAGGGAGAGTATTGTAGGCACCGAGCGACAAGAAGAGAAGAGCGCAAGGTGGAGTAGCGCACGACACTGGATGTAGTGTGCAGCACGGCCGACGATCTCGGTGGGTACCGAAGATATCCCTCATAGCGTTAGATATTGTAAAGTGTAAACAGTGTAAATAAGTGTGAAGGACCTACACTTGGTCCGTGCACTGTTTTACTTGAAGTATTTCTTAGTTAATTGGTTTTGGGTGCTTCTTTCATACGGTGTTTTTTTTTTCCCCCGTATGTTTTAAGTGACTTTATTTCTTTTTCTTTTTTATCTCGCAGAGGCCTTGCGTAGTTTATAACTGTTTTTTTTTTTCTCGGATCTTTTCGTTCTACAGTGTGTCCCCGAAATAAAATAAAAAAAACATTTAAAGCGCGTTTTTTGTTTGTTTTGTTTTTACCGCAAAAACAAACTATTCATTTTCCAACGCTCAGTCTACACCCAATGTAGCTCTAAGGGTCCTGACCAGATGCTAAAGTTTCACAGCTAACCGCTGTCTTATTCAAAAGTTATAAGTGGTTTTCTTAAACTTTCCGTGGGAAAGTGTGTTCCGTTCTCGGTCATTTTCGCCATTTAACTTCATGACCTCGTAGGCTTCATATGCCACCATTTTGTCGTTAAAAATTTTAAAAAAGTTGCTTATAACTTCTGAATAAGATAACGCCTTCTTCTGAAACTTTGCACCTGGTCCGGGCCGCTAGTGCTACTTCTGGGCGTAGTCTGAATGTCAAGCGACTCGTCAAATGTTTTTTTGTTTTTGTTTTTTAACTAATAAAAACAAAACAAAAAAACACTGTAATTTCATTTCCGGGGACATACTGTACTTGGTTTGGTATTAGTAAATATGCCTAAAGTTTCCTTTTCCTTGGCCGGCTTTCATTCCTCTTGGTGTTGGGAACCTTTTTCATGTTTTGTTTTAATAATTAGATACTCCTTTTTCTACACAATTTTTTAGTTTTATTCAATTTGAGTCATGTATCTTTGTGCACGTATCTCCCCCTTGTTCTAGTTCACCCGAATGTTTGGGTGGACTAGACCTTGGACCTTGAATTTTATCTACGTTATTTTTCACCCTACGGTGGTCGCAGGCTCGTTCAATTGCATCGCAGCAGCCTTTTCTTTTCTTGATACCTCGTGAATGGAAGAAATAAACTGACAATTATCATAACTTTGGTCACTTATTTGTGCGGATCATCATCGAGCTATTGTCTTCGCCTTATATTTTCCTACTCAGCATAAAATGATACTGGTGTTAAACTAACGTCCATGGCGTTAGTTGTTAGAGTCAGAGGTCAAAGTTGAAGTGCAGAAAATGTGGGAGTGCATTAAAGGCTTTTTTATATCTCGCTTTATGCTTTATCACTCATCCAGCTTGCTTTTTTCGTGATCTCGTAACTTTTTTTATTGCCTCTCATTTAACTGACCAAAAAATAAAAATAGAGCTGCTCAGTGCGAAACACTTTTAAGTCATAATGCTGTTTGTTATTTTTTTTTTACAAAACAAATGACTAATATACGAGTTTATACTACATGGAGTAGGGACTGCATGCCATTTAAATTCATTAGGTGAGGGCAGCAACTATTTCAACTTGCTTTATAATTCAATAATAAACAGTCAGGTCTTGGGAAAAACAAATAAACGACAATCATGCAGTCTGACAAGGCCCCTGCCAATTTTACGATTCTAAAAATACTAAAATCCAATTTTCTTAATGCAACGGTTTTAAAAATAAAAAGAAAAAAATTTAAAGCCGTTTACAACTCCCTGTAACGCCGGATTAGAGCGCAGCTCTTGAGGAGAAGGAGGGTAAGGTACGGAAAGAGGACTCTGCTCCTCCTCCTCTCCCGCTCGCCTCCCATTTAGGGGAAAATTTTCCGCTAAATTTAGCGGAAACAATTCCCCGCTAAATTTAGCGGGAAAATTATCCGCTAAATTTAGCGGGGAAATTTTTTTGCTAAATTTAGCGGGGAAACTTTCCTGCTAAATTTAGCGGGAACATAGTTCCGCTAAATTTAGCGGGGAAGTATTTTTCCGCTAAATTTAGCGGGGAATTTTTTTCCGCTAAATTTAGCGGGGACATTTTTTCGCTAAATTTAGCGGGGAAATTTACCCATCATGCACCGCGTGGTTAAGCCGACGCCTACGGCGGCGGCGACTGCGACGCCGACGCCACTCAAGCCGGAAACGGGCGCCTAAGAGCTGCGCTCTAAAATAATGTCCGCCGTCGAAACCCCAATGTTGAAGCAGACGACAGGTTCGATTCCCGACCCACAGTTGCTTGCAGTAGTGTTCCTTGATCTGAGAGCGTTTCGAACTGCTGGATCAGGGTCACGTCGTTTATGGACAAGCGTTTACAATAGAAAGGTGCGAAAAGGAAGCGAAAGTGTCTATCGTCCCGAAGCGTCTCCGCTTTGCTCTGTCACTCCGTCAGCTACCCTCGTCGCCACTCAACAGCACACGGTTGCGCACATACAACCAACGTGTGCAAGAGGCGCGCGCCATTAAAATGCAAACGCTCTTCATGGGTTGAGCTGCTCCCATTTATTGAATCTAGATCCTCCCGCCGTTTAGAGAGACTAGATTTAAGAAAAGGGGCAACTCAAACCATGAAGTGTTAGTTATATAATGGCGGAGAACTGGTGCACAGATTGGTTTCCGATGCGCACCCGTGCGCAGCCGCTTGGCAAAGGGAATAGTGGGTCGAGATGTAGAGCAAAGTTTGCAGACGCTTTCTTTCTTCTCCTCGCACCTTTTATTACAAACGCGGACCACAAACCACCTGATCCCGACCGAGGAGTTAGGAACACTCTCAGGTCTAGGCACACTAAGCCTGTTGCGACACCCGTCGCTCCATTCGACGCTGATTTCGGCTCTGACGGGTACAACTCCGAACGTTCAAATACGCCCGAAGCAGACGACTTCGAACGGCGTCGCGTATACATAGGAATTTGTTCCGAATTCTCTTTTAGAATAATACTTATTTTTCTTGTCTTGTTGAACATCGGTTCCAGGTGACGCCTTCGGGAGAGATGCCTTTTGTTACGTAACATGGGCAACCTCGTCTAATCCACGCTAATTGGTCCGGCCGCCGCTGTAAAGTTGGGCATATTACAGCTAAAACATAATGGCGGAAGACAAGCGCCCTAGGCGGTCGTTGTGTCTGGGGGCAAGTTCGAAACTCCATTTTTAGTTTGCCAATGCAACTCTTAGAACATTTCGTGTCCAAATACTTTCATTATCAGAGGCGTCTGAGACTCCGTGTCCGTTTTCAAGGTGTTGCGCTGCCTGATACATGTTCGACGTTAGTCGCTTTTCCAATTTCTTTTGAACGTCAGCGAGACGACGCTTTCGGATGTCCCTCATCGGAGTTGGACAAACCGATAAGGCGCAACGTTTGTCCATGTTGATGGTCAATGTTTGAATTCGTATCCTGCTTGATATTCATGGTGGTCGCTGACTTCTATAAGAGGAGAATCTGCTAAGTAAAATTTCTTAAGTTAAAAAAAAAACGCAAAAAAGTGTTATTTTCAATTGACAGCTGTTACTAAGGCCGGGGATTGAAAAATGAACCGATTAATGTTTTAATTGCGATTCGTTTTTAACTGGTCAATTTGTTATACTTGAAACCATATAAACGACAAAGAAAACGCATGTTTGTTGTTTTTTCTTACCCCTTTCTTGTTTTCTTTTTGAAACATAAATACTATTTTGTTCGTAGGCGAAGTAACTCACAAATAACAACATTATGAATCATGGTTAACCCACGGCTGATTTCAGTACGAGGGAAGTGTCCAATATACAAAAAGCTCATCAGGTTTTCATGGCGTCCGCGACACACAGGACCGCAGTGGCCAGCGCAGAGAGGGCGCTTCTCAAGGGCAGCTTGCTTCCAGCATGCAAAGATTTCTCAGGAGGGACAAAGGCCCGCAGCTTCACTTTCACTAATCTCCCCAAGCACCCGGCGTACCTTTCGTAGTTTATGGCTATTCCCTCTGCTTACCAGTGGCGTCGGCGACCGCCACTCTGAGGCGCTCAGAGGAACAATTGGAATCGAAATAGTTTTATACTCTATCCTTCTGGTCGGTACTAGCTACGTTGTCAATCCTCTCAAAGAAACAGGCTTTCACAATGGGCAAGCCGCGCGTCGTGCTGCTCAATGGCGACGAGCCACGCTGTCGAATGGCCAAAAGAAGAAACCTTGGTCTGTCTCTCTGTAGTTGCACCGCCAACGTGTCGAACGGAGAACTGCAGTGATTATTGCGGGCCTTCCTCGGTTCTAAAGTAGGATATGTAATGAAAAAAACCATACTGGTTGTGTGCTTGCCACCGTCGCTTATAGATGGCGGTAGCTCTCCAGGTAGGTTTGTGTCGACATACACGGATACGATCTTAGGGAACCTAGCCCTTAACAGCTCCGCTGTAAAAAAAAAAAAAAAAAAAAGGGAGCCGGGATTTTTTTTAGTCGTAGATCGTTTGTAGTCGAGGTCGGTTTATGAAGCCGAAAACCGGCTTTACTCAATGTGCGTGTTTGGACTGTACTAAACTGCATATTTTTATCCTATGATAAAAATGCACATTGAGGTGTTTATCATTAAAAAAAAAACATAAGAAGACAATCGTGTCTTTGCCTTTTTGGCGCTTTTATGCCTAGGAATTAAGGAGAGTGATGAATGGATTAATTAATCGACTAAAGTGTGCCGATTTATCTCGGTTTTCTTAAACAACCGCAAGGAGGCGCCCGGAACGAACGTCTCCTAGAGTTCCTGCATAGGCTCCCTACGGGAGCCAGAGTTGCGCGTCTGTTTTCCACGTGCCACCGCGCCGCTATTCGCCGAGATCCGATCACGTGAAGAGCCGGATCAAGTGCCGTGCAGGAAAGTAGACGTTGCACGCGCCCCGGCGTACGTTCCTCTACTTTTGAGCGCGTCGCGCGCCTCGAACGCGCGGCGCCGCTATTCGCCGAATTCAGTCACAGTGACGAGCAGGATCAACATTCCGTGCAGGAAAAACGGCGCTACGGAGATGAACGCGCAACTCTGGCTCCCGTAGGGAGCCTATACAGGAACTCTAACGTCTCCTAACGCCACCCAGAGCCGTTTATTGAGAGAGTTTGGACATACATGGGTTTGAATAGGCGAGCATCTCGAAGACAACCAGAGGCCGCGAAAGAGCCCCTAGCGGTGGTCGTGTGCTCTAAATATGTGACGCGACTAATTTAAGCCGTTTTCCTTGTGTTGTAAAGCAGGAAAGGCTACAAGCGCGAGCTCCTTGCTCTAGAGCAGATCTCGGCGGCACAAGCGCTCGTGCACCAGGGGCAGCTGCCAACGCTATGAGCTCGCGCTTCTAGCCTTCGCTGTGGAATAACATAAGGTGAAACGGAGTATAGGAGGTATTCACTGGCGGCCATAGCTGTGTGCACGACTGCTGAGCGCGTGCTGATGGCGAGCTTCCACAGTTCTTTTGTAACGTGCATTTCACAACCTCAAGATTGCCGGTCTTAGCAGCCTATTAATGTGGGCTCGTTCAGAGCATGCCCTCTAGACATTACCCACAAATATGGCGCCCAGAGAATACTCCTTATAGAGTGATAAGGTTCAGCTCTCGGTGAGTGAAAACTTTGGGCATGTGAGGTCTCCGTCACGCCAATATTCAAGTGTAGAATAAACTAATGTGCGCTCCAAACTAGAGTTCCTGTATAGGCTCCCTACGGGAACCAGAGTTGCGCGTCTGTTTTCCATGTGCCGCCGCGCCGCTATTCGCCGAGATCCGATCACGTGAAGAGCCGGATCAAGTGCCGTTCAGCAAAGTACACGCTGCACGCGCCTCGGCGTACGTTCCCATGCTTTTGAGCGCGCCGCGCGCCTCGAACGCGCGGCGCCGCTACTCGCCGAATTCAGTCACGTGACGAGCGGGATCAACATGCCGTGCTGGAGATGAATGCGCAACTCTGGCTCTACTCCAAGCCAGGACCGACTGGCTAGAAACAGCGTCGCAGCTGAGACGGAGAAAGAAAGCACTGCCAAAGCTAGCGTACGAGCCGAGCCGGATTCCGTGTCTCAAGACGTTCGCGCGCCCAGCCTTTTTGCACTGTTTTTTTCAGCCAGTCTCAGCTTAGACGCTGTTCTAGCAAGCCGGCCCAGAGCAAACTGTCACCGATACTCGATCTGCACAAACACCAGCAGTGCAGACAAAGGCATGGGCACGAGCGCGTGGCTTTGGAAAGTGCCTCTTATGCCCGAGTTCTCGTACAAACAAAAGCATTTCGCTGAGCTCGGCTCACGCGCCTGTGCCTTTGTCTTTACTGCAGACATTTGTGAGATGAATTAGAGAGGGCGAGATTGAACGCTTATATTTTACGCTTTAAATGTCGTTTACATTATTGTGACGTTGCGGTCTCTTGATTGGTCGACGCTGTGTCGTACCTTTAATTTACACTCTAACCGCGGGGGGAGTTTTAGGTGCTAGCGGCGGCCTTTGCTCCGCCCATTGTCCAAACTCGGTTTGGCCATACATTGGTTTGAATAGCCGAGCATCTCAGGGCCAACCACAGGCCTCGAAACAGCCCCTAGCGGGGGTCGTGAGCTCTAAATATGTGACACGACTAATTTAAGCCGTTTTATTGTCGCTAAAGTGAAAAGGTTTAGCCCTCGGTGACTGAAACCTTTGCGCATGTGAGGTTTTTTTCACGCCAATATTCAAGTGTGGAACAAATGAACGTGCGCTCCAAACCAGGGCCGACTTGCTAAAAACAGCGTCTCAGCTGAGACGGGGAAAGGAAGCACTGCCAAAGCCAGCACACGAGCCGAGCCGGACTCCATGTCTCAAGATGCTCGCTCGCCCCACCCTTTGCACTGTTTTCTTTCAGCCAGTCTCAGCGTGGTCTCAAAAAATAAAAAAAATTGGGTTGTGGGGATATTTATACAGCGTGTAGTTGGTCAGCCATTTCAAGTTGAGACGAGTCACTCGCTGTAGATGAGCAATTTAGCCAGTGCAGTGCAACCGCTAGCCTGGGGTCTTTAACTTGCACCACGCAGTAGTGATACACGACCGCACGCCGGTACGATGCTTATCCAGATCGAAACGGGCAGGGGTGGGGCTCGAACCCAGGACCCCTGGGTTCTGCAGCGCGAGCTTTCGCTCCACGCGCGTCGAGCTGGGTGTGCGCTTTAGCCCACTCGGCCACCGATCCTTTTTTTTTTTTTATTGCACTCGGCCACCGATCCCCCAGCGTGGTCTTTCTGGATTGGCGGCGAGATGTTTTGGTGGCGCCCTCCTATGGTTACCTTTCGTGACGTCATTACCTTGTGAACAACAATTTCGATGGTGTTTGTAGTTAGCACGGTGGAAGCTTGAAATCATTGCGCTTTTAAACCAACACTGCCAACACCCTCGAAATTGAAGTTCTTACATCACTCTTATTTCCGTCGGTGGAAAATCCTTTGCTGACGGACGACGACAACGACGACACAGCTTTGGGCAACGTTACTAGAACCACTCAGTTGGGAAACTGCCATAGCGCCTGCTTGAAAAAAGTGGCCTCGATCCGTACTCGAGAACCAAGCTAATGGCGATCGCAACGCCGCCATTTCTCCTGCAGTGTCCACTCCGGGAACTGCACGGCTGCACGTATTGGTTCAGGTCGAGTCGGGCAAGGCTGGTGGCGACATCTCGCAGGTCCATCTCGCAGTAGCTATGTAAAGCAACTTTCATGTTTGAACTCGTCGCTAAAGGGTGGCGCTGTTATCGTATTTAGCTCGGTCTTGGTGGACGCCAGCGGCCCAAGTTTCAAGGGTGAGTTTCCCAACTGAGTGTTTTAGTAACGTTGGCTTTGGGTTACCTTCGTCTCTCTCCTAATTCCGCCTAAATAACTAACTGTATAACGATCCTACTTGCTTGCATTCCGAGGTCTCCTACAACCAGGGAGGGTTTCGATCGCAGCGCACAAGGGGCCTCCTCCGAGGAGGCCAGGATATTTGCAAAAATGTCCACCATGGCATCGAACCTACCGGCTGCCCTCGAAGTGGACCAAGGACAAGCAAGTTCCGCCACGCTCGTAAAAGACGGGTACACGATTCCGCTGAAGGAAGCTCTCACCGGTACAATCAGCAGCTCCTCGTCGACAATCATGTCTACCCACGACAACGATACCATGGAATCCGACGACGGAGAATATGAAGCCGTTCATGGGAAAAAGCGACGCAAGACCTGTCCAAGCAAAGCGCCAGCTCTCCAGGAAGGGGCAAACCTTCAAGTCGGATGCACCGTACTCTATACCCCCAATGACAACCAGAAAATTGACTCGCTCAGTAAGTTCAGACTCACAGACTTTCTGAACAACGCTGCGCCAGGCATGGTCACTGTTGTTCGCGTAAACGAAGCTCGGAACATTCTTGCAGTCGACGTGAAAAGACCCGCGTTCAAAGCCGAGCTCCTCAAGGTAACCAAGCTTTGTACAGTGCCGGTGAGAGCCTACCTACCAAGAGAACACACAGGCAGTTTTGGCGTCCTTCGGGATATAGACCCTGGGTTCTGCAGCGCGAGCTTTCGCTCCACGCGCGTCGAGCTGGGTGTGCGCTTTAGCCCACTCGGCCACCGAACCTTTTTTTTTTCTTTATTGCACTCGGCCACCGATCCCCCAGCGTGGTCTTTCTGTATTGGCGGCGAGATGTTTTGGTGGCGCCCTCCTATGGTTACCTTTCGTGACATCATTACCTTGTGAACAACAATTTCGATGGTGTTTGTAGCTAGCACGGTGGAAGCTTGAAATCATTGCGCTTTTAAACCAACACTGCCAACACCGTCGAAATTGAAGTTCTTACATCACTCTTATTTCCGTCGGTGGAAACTCCTTTGCTGACGGACGACGACAACGACCACACAGCTTTGGGTTACCTTCGTCTCTCTCCTAATTCCACCTAAATAACTATCGGAATAAATAGCGCGAAGGTCAAGTACAAACTGACAGAACAAGCGCTGACCTAACTTGTCTCCACAGTTCGGATCGGAGAATCCTGCACATCCTTTTGCTGTGGCGCATTGATGGTTTTGCCAGACCGAACATACCTCCGATGTCATGGGGTATGACATTGCTTCTAATGGCGAAAGCATAGAATCTTGCTCGGCAGGTTGAAATGGCAATTAAATCAATATAAAAAGAAACTGGGTCGGGATGGGATGCACACGGAAAGGGGCCCAATGCAGAAGAAAGATACTGTACCAAAATATTGAGGTGGGCTAGTTGGATATGCATTATCGGAATTTATTCCGATAATGCATATCCAACTAGCCCACCTCAATATTTTGCTAAATAACTAACTGTATAACGATCCTACTTGCTTGCATTCCGAGGTCTCCTACAACCAGGGAGGGATCCGATCGCAGCGCACAAGGGGCCTCCTCCGAGGAGGCCAGGATATTTGCAAAAATGTCCACCATGGCATCGAACCTACCGGCTGCCCTCAAAGTGGACCAAGGACAAGCAAGTTCCGCCACGCTCGTAAAAGACGGGTACACGATTCCGCTGAAGGAAGCTCTCACCGGTACAATCAGCAGCTCCTCGTCGACAATCATGTCTACCCACGACAACGATACCATGGAATCCGACGACGGAGAATATGAGGCCGTTCATGGGAAAAAGCGACGCAAGACCTGTCCAAGCAAAGCGCCAGCTCTCCAGGAAGGGGCAAACCTTCAAGTCGGATGCACCGTACTCTATACCCCCAATGACAACCAGAAAATTGACTCGCTCAGTAAGTTCAGACTCACAGACTTTCTGAACAACGCTGCGCCAGGCATGGTCACTGTTGTTCGCGTAAACGAAGCTCGGAACATTCTTGCAGTCGACGTGAAAATACCCGCGTTCAAAGCCGAGCTCCTCAAGGTAACCAAGCTTTGTACAGTGCCGGTGAGAGCCTACCTACCAAGAGAACACTCAGGCAGTTTTGGCGTCCTTCGGGATATAGACCCGAACTATACCGAAAATGACATAAAGACACACCTGCAGTCATCCATCGGCATAGTTGAAGTGAAGCGACTCGGCAAAACATCGCCCGTGGTACGCGTAACATTTGCAGGAGAGCAGGTGCCCCAACATGTGAAAGTGGGCCTCGTGAGAACAGAAGTGATTCCCTACAGAGCACGCCCTCTGCAATGTTGCAAGTGCTACAAGTTTGGCCACATCGCAGCTGCATGCTCGACAAAGTCTCAACTGTGCCATCGGTGCGGAAAAAGTCATGATGGCATGTGCGAAGGCGCCCCGTACTGCGTGAACTGCGAAGGTGACCACACCTCTAACGCAGCGGATTGCCCGGTTAAGGAGAGAGAGACTGAGATTATAAGGTACAAGCTCGAGCACAACACCACATTTTGCGAAGCGAAAGGAGCCGTACATGCTAAGAGACAGTTTAGCAAGAAAATGACTGCTAAAAACACACACTCACCTAAGAACACCATCAAAAATGTACCTCCTCTGACTGCTGAAGAGTTCCCTCTGCTTAAGGTGCGACCCCACCCTTGGTTAGTGTGGTTCTGAAACAACAGATGGCGGTGAGATTGCCTTCCAGGCCTGTACATCAATGCGAGAAATCGTGTGTGGTGGCGCTTTGATACAGTGGGTTATTTTTCTCTTTCCTGAATTTGAGATCCCTGGTCCCTTGCTTAATTTTCTCTGCACGAGCTTTCTTTCGAACGCGCACGGCTGCACCAGTTCTCGTGCAAGGGGGCCCGTTTCCTGCGCTCCGAGCTCACGTCTCCAGCAAATGGGGGCAGACCAAAACGCGAAAATCGTCCTGAGCCAAATGGTGAGAGACATGCACAACAAAGCCACTGATGCGTTGAAAAATGTAAAATTCCCTGTGCGCCGTCATCGGGGATTTCAGAGGCAAAATTACACATATTTAAATGTGATCAGACTTATATTGTCACGAATAAAGGTGACGAGAGGACGAACAGTGAACTGAAAAATAGAGGTTTAATCGGTGAACTTGTGCCAAACAAAAAAAAAGTAAAGAAACAACGTCGAGGAAGCAGAAAAGCAGGCGGCGATTCGGCAGCAAAACAGAGAGCGAGAGCGAGACTGATTCGACAAGGTCGTGGGCAGCTGCTTATCTACTATCTACAGTGCGTCACAATCTCGGAAGTTCGGCAAAGAAGGTTCGAGCGTCGCGCGCTCGAGGCGAGGGCTAGGATGAACTGGCATTTTTGAGAAGAAAGCAGGGCGAAAGTTACGTCTGGTGCAAGGATGAACGCGAATCTTCTTGAAGTCCATGACCGAGTGTTGCTTTCTCTGCTCTGTAGGCGGTAATATGACGGGTCGGCCCTTTTTTCGTGCATATGCTTGGCTCTTTGTGGATTTCCAGGAAAACGTGATGACGTGATAGACTTAGGTTTCCAAAATTCTAGCTTGAGGAATTAACTACCTAAAAAATCAAAACAAAGGAACTACTTTTTGGGCGGTCAGGTGTCTCATTTAGGTAGCTGGGTGTTTATTTTGACCGAAACCACGAGGCTGGAAAACACAAAAAATGACACTCAGGTTTAGATGTTGAGTTTGGTAAACCCAAAGTAGGACTGGTGCGGGAGTCATAATAAAAAAAAATGCTGAGGTTAATAATTCACTCACAGCAATAAATGATAAGAATTAATTTTAGTATGAGTTCAGTGTAAATGCAGTGGCTGGCCAGGCAAAAATTCTGGGGCTGTGGATAGCTTTTGCGCATAGTTTAAGCAATGCACAAAGTGTCACAAAAAAAAAAACATTTATTTTTATTGCAAGAATATACTAGGCATTGCCGGACGCTCATTTTCCTCCCAAAGATAGCGCTAGAGGTCACAACTAGATGTCAAAGTTTCAGCCCGATCCTATACCTTATTCAAAAGTTATAAGTGATTTTCTGAAAACTTCAATCGGAAAATGGCGGCCGACGGAGTTTTCGAATACAAGGGCTTTATGGCACCAGAAACCGAAAACGAACAAAATGGGCTCCATTTTCCCATTGAAATTTTCAGAAAATCACTTATAACTTTTGAATAAGGTGTCCGTTCGGGATGAAACTTTGGCATCTGGTTGTGACCTAGCGCTACCTTTGGGCGGAGAATGAGCGTTAGGCGATGCGTAGTTTATTTTTGCGATAAAAAAAAGAAGAAAACCTGTAAATTTTTTTGTGACATCCTGTACCAGTCTTAATTTGGTGATTTATGCGCGCAAGTAGTGGTGTGCATAAATGAAAAAGATGCAAACGGTTAGAGTTTGACGCTGTATAAAATATAGTGTAAGCACGCACATGGTACGCTGACTAAGAATGAAACAGCCCTACATTTTACACTAGCGGTGAGCGTATCGAAAGCTAAGAGTGTATCAAAAGCTAAAGCTTGTACACATATACTGCCCAGGCCGTTACCCTCAGACTTGGTGTAAGTTGTCTCTTGATTGAATGCAACATAAAGAAGGAAACATTCTAACTCTGGGTTGATGAAAAAACTCCACCTGCTGACCGCTACCAATCATCTCGGCGCCGATTATGAGTATTCACTGCATGCCAACGGTCGCGTGCTTAGAATGAGTTTTTCCCACGGGGTTTCATACAATCGCAACTGTTCTTGAAAAACAACAATGTTTACTCAGGCAAGCGGTCACATGTGAAGCTTAGAATATTTTGTATTAATTGTGGCACACGTGGCAAGTTGCATACGTATTTTACAATCCGCGAAATAGAATGCTCCTGGGTTACCTTGGTCTCTAATACATGAAGCACACAAAAGAGCACGAAATGAATCGCAGTGGGAAGCGAAAACAATAATGATAAACAAGCGTGTATACAAGCGAAAACTGAGGGCATTGCACATATACAGGAAGGTAAGCTTTGTTTCACTAAATACATTACCAGTAAAGTATTTGGTTTTATCGTGCGAGCGAAGCGGAACATACAAGTGCGAGCATACTGCTCTGAACTACACTTCCAGTGAACAGGCGCACCATCCAAAGCATCGGGCTCGCTTTTATAGCTTTTGGTGCGTTCAAACCTTTGAAAACACAATTATAATCAATTCAATTATTTCAGTTATTTTTATTAAGTGCGCCTATGTGTTTTGTTTCTTGTCTTTTGCGTTCACGTGCCATTTTCTTGTTAGATAATATTTTTCCAGAAGTCCGACAACTAGTCTTTTTCATCATAAATAAGAGCCGCACAAGAAAAAATGTAGACAAAAAAAAAAAAAAACTCGAACACGCGAACATACATTAAAAATGAAATGTGACGGCGCGTTCAATATTAGTCGTTAGTTTTTTAGAGAGCAGCAGTTTCGTAGGGCGACATTGTTACCGGTTGAAGATTATAAAAAGTGCAGTACAACTGTTAGCTCGGGGTCTTTAACGTGCATTACGCAGTATATGTGGTACACGATCGCACGACGGTAGGATGAAGATGAACAACTGAACCCAGGGTCCTTGCTAAAGCCCCTCGATAAAGGCGTTTTTTACAAGTACCGCCAACCTTTGTTGTAGAAACGCGCAATACACGTGCCACGAGCGGGTGCTCCGCCGCCATTCGCTTTCAAGGGCCAATCATTTTAGTGCTGCGCCGCCATTTGCCTCCAAGGGCCGCTCGAGAGACGGGCCTCATGCACTGGCACGTTTGGCGTTACTTGTAAGACCAACGTAAACACATCGAGGGCTTTAGTCCCTACAGGTTAGGTTCTGCAGCGTGAGCTCCGTGCTTTGCATGGAGCTCGCGCTCGAGCATTTCTCCACGTGCTTTGATCTGCGGTGCCACAACACACTCGGCCAACGATCCACCACCGCACTTGGTTTAGCCTGCGAGGTAAACCAAATGAGCTACGCTTAGAGTATCGGCACTTTTTCCCCCGATATTGTTGTAGACGCCACCACCTTGGTTAGTAACGAATCAAACGTGACTGCCGATCGTCATAATTCAAAAGTGCGACTTTCTCAGCATTAGTTTCGGTGTCAAGAAGCTCACGTAATATTGCTTTGCTTTGTCGCGAACTGTTTAAACATTTGTGGAGGACGGAAAAGCGTTTCCTGTGATTTCAGATAAAACTTCAAATAACTGGCAATCATCATTTTAAGCACCAAGATGTGTATGAAGCGTAGCTTAATTAGTGGCTCCAGTTTAGCCCGACCGCATAGGCACAGAGAGAGAACGAACAGCTTAACCTCGCGCTCTTGGCGCTGCTTCAGAGGCTTCATCAGCCCGTAACGTTGGCTGCGCTCCGAACTAAGGTAAAGCAAAGCAAATATTCAGATCTTAGGGTTCCACAAGCCAAACCAACAAAATCACTTAACAAGCACCAATAAAAAAATATTGCGGGTTCATTTTGACTAATTGGATATCTTTTGACGTGCAACCGAAATCTCAGATTGGCCTCCGTCGGATTGCGGGCACCTCGGCCAATATTTAAACCCGACAAATATGGATTCATGGGCCAGCGCGTTGGCTCAGAGACACTAAGACGTTTAATGTTTTATGTTTTGTTTTAATTTCATTGCCACTTAAGAGACTCCGAGGTGGTTTTTAAAACAAAATATAGTCAAGCCATTCCGACAAGCATAGTTTGATTGCGAAAGTGATTTATTGCAAGTGATAAAACATTAAAATGTTTTCGCATACGTGGCGGAATCTGAAATGGCAGGATGCATTTCATGGCGCCCATTTCATTTGGATCGCGTCGGGCATGTGTACCGACGCTAGAACGCGCGCAAAAGCAGCTGTGGTGCACCCGCAGCCTCGCGCTTGTTGTTCTGACATCTCTGGCTCGCTCACTGCGGGCATCCAGGCATCTGACACCCTGACATCTGGCGTTTTTTCTGTCTTTCACGTGGCGTTCCAAGCGGCACACGACGGAAAAATGCACATCAAGCTGTTCTTGAACACGTGTCGCCATCTGTATTTTATATTAAGAAACTGCCGTTTGCCGTAACTGAATGGGAAACGTTTGAGGTCTTATAACATTCTTAACGTGTAATACATCAATATGGAAGTTCTCGAAAATGTAATATTGAAGGATGCTTCATAATTTAATGTCTCGTTATTTTGATTAGTTGACTTGATTCCGTTTTTATAGCGCCATAAAATATGACCAATTTAAACTTTATTTTTTATTTTAAAATATACAATTTCTGTACAGTTTGTTGCTTACTTTTTTAATTTATAACATTCAACCGAACGCTCACGTAAAATATCGTGGTTGATGGGACGTTATAACTCGAGAAATAATTTTTTTCAATATTAGAGATTGTGGTCTATTAAAAGCTAAATAATTAACTAACATCTAAAAATAATTGTAATATCGAGACATTAAAGTATCGTTGAAAAACAGCTCTTTAATTCGACATTAACTTTATAATTGTAAGATACACAGAAAGAAAGTTTAAAGCCGTCAAAAAAGCACCAAAACGTCATGCACGGTGGGGTTGCACCTTAAGACACCGCCCAAGCAGCACGTTGTGAATGGGCCATCGCTGGCAAGTGTACTATGGCCAACCAGATTTTCGATGGCCCAAGTTTGGCCAAAGTGCTCGGCAATAGCAGTGTTTTGGTCCTCGTCTGGTGACTTGCCATTCACTTTATGCCAGTCGCTGGCCATTCACTTTAGGCCAGTGACTGGCCATTCCCTTTAGGCCAGTGACTGGCCACTCACTTTAGGCCAGTGACTGGCCATTCACTTTAGGCCAGTGACTGGCCATTCACTTTAGGCCAGTGACTGGCCATCCACCTTTGGCCATTCACTTGCGGCCAGTCACTGGCCGAAAGTGGCTGTAGTTATACACTTAATATATAATTTATCACAGACTGCCAGAAAATTTGGGTGTTCCTCAGAAGACTGTCAAGAGTTTCGGGAGGTCAAGTTTGAGAACTCAACCCCAGAAACTTTTACATATTAATGACAAGCGAAGCTGCTGCAAGGTTGCTCAATATTTCTTGGACTTTTTGAGTACTGAGTCTTACGACGCTGGTTGCGACCACCATTTCAGTCGTCCATGGGATCACGGATGGTATGTGGTCCCACCACTAAGATGCCCCCCGGTAGTGCAGCAGTAAAAAAAATAAAAAAAGTAACTTTAGGTGAAGGGACAGTGCAACGATGTTCAGTTACAATATTTTCACTTTACACAAGCTTACTGGCACTAATAGAAAAGAGAAGCCTTGAGTACAGAGTAAACGTTTTTACACACTTAAGGGTGTAATTTAGTTTGTCCCTGGGCTAACACCCTTATGGCGTTCAGGCAAGCACCCTTCATAATGGGTGCTTGCTAACACCCTTGGTATAGGGTGCTTGGCATGAAATGGGCGCCTGCTGGGGTGACCCAGTGGATGCTGGGACACTCCAGCCAATCCGGCACCGGGTGAGTATCATGCGACGTTTTGGTTATGTGAAGTTCAAGGTCACATGACGCTCTCTCGACGCTGGATTGGCTGGGATGGCTGGTAGCGTCCGCCGCGCTCGGACAAAGGGTGAAATGAAGTATAGGCCCCAGTGAAACTTTTATAGGAATGCGTCCAATGCACATATCAGGACTTGTAAATTGTACAAAAATCCTATACGGCATTGCATATTCTTATATTATTATTATATGATTTACAGCTTATCATGTTTACTGAAAACATTTACACTTTTTTCACTTAGAAGGATTGCCACATCACCACATACGAGGCATGTGATAAAGAAATAATGAGTCACACTGAACACAACTCACTTCATGAAGAAGTAATAGAAAAAAGCTCCTTGCAAGCCACATCATAACCCCGTGGGCAATTGGGAAGTGCTACGGCGCCCCCCTTTCTCGAACTCTAAGTGAGCAAGCAGTGCACTGCTTGCTCACTACTGAAAAAAATCATTTGGTGCCTATATGAAAGTAAACGGGTTCATACCGTTAACAGTTTAGCCATACCGGCCACCAGTTTGTCAAAGGGGTCGCACGTATGGCTCAAAGGGGTCCCCCGTATGAGCCATAACGGTCACCTATTTGGACAAACAGGTCACTTCTTTGGCAAACGGGTCAGTTGTCTGGGCAAATGGGTCACTCGTTTGGGCAAAGTTGTCGCACGTTTTCTCAAACCGGTGACCATGTTGCACAAACGGGTTACCGGTGACCGGCAAGCTGTACCGGTTTAATCAAACGGTTCTCCGGAGCCCGTTTAATACTGAACGTACAGGTCGGGGACATGGGCACGCCAGTTTCAGCAGTGGCAGCCTGTTTCGGGAAAGCCGGGAGCGCCGGTTCATCGATTTACAATCGTCCGCGTAATGCAAGTAATTATATTTATATTTTGATTGAGCTGATGTTCGCTTATACTGCAACAACAACAAACATTTTGTTTTACGTAAACATGCGACGTTGCCGAGCCGATATTTTTGACAGAATTTTAAAACTTTGGCGTTCTTTGTTGCCTCAATTTACTTATTCAGCTCGAATCTCTCTCGCAGAGGACGCAATCGCGTGAAAGAATATACTTCTTGACTCCGTTTCGCCTCAATTCAAGACTCAGCGAAGGTAACGCGCGAACACGTGGCTGTACGAACATCGAGCATTGCGAGAGCAGGCCCGCTGTTGCAGCAGTCAAATTACGAAGTCGCGCTGGGTGCTTTTTGTCGCTCGGGCGCAAGCCGAGCTTCAGGCCGGCGCGCGCCATTTCCAGGTTTCAAGTGTGCTAAAAACATTCGCCTGCTTTCCCAGGCTGCAAACGCGGCATAGTCAACTTTCTGTTGCAATTCGAAGAGAGAAGGAAAGCGCGTGTACAGCGGTACAGCGGTTGGTGCACCCTCTCTCCTTGCATTAACTGCAAAAAAAAAAAAAAACTAACCGCGAGTCCTTTTTTTTTTTATAGAAGGATGGGGTGCGTCCCGCTGTCCGGCGCGCGTATATGACATTTTAGCGAACAGCGACATTTGAGCGAATTGACGTTTTAGCGAATAACGGGGGTGCGCGTTAACCCATCCGCCGCGCTGCGCTTACGCCGCTTCGCGGCGACAGTCTGTGTCGGCTCATTACAAAAATGTGAACGCATTTTGCCCACCCGAAAACGCCGCTTCGCGGCGTCCGACTATTCGCTAAAGTGTCATTCGGTGAAACGTGGGCGTTCGCTAAAATGTCATTCGATCAAGTGAGTGCCTCCCGTGTTCTTCCTAGGTTCGCTGGTTGTACATTGGGAGTCACGGGCGTGTTGTCTACTGTGGGAGCGTCGATCTCACTTCTAAATTTTCAGTTTTGTGGATTACACACTCGCAGCGTACCTTTGGCTTCGGCGGGGCCGGCGTGGCAGCCACAGCAGCCCAAAGGCGCCGGCGGCGTCTGCTCGCGGGCGAGGCTTGCGGGGGGTGACGGCCAGAACAGCCGGGCGCGTACCACGTGACTACAAGGGCCAATCACGGCGGCGTTTCTTCCCCTTTCCTCCTCTCTCTCTCTTCTTTTCCTCCTCGCGGCTCTGTGCTCTCGGCGAAATGTATATACGCGTCCGGCGCCTTGACCTTGCCCCCTTCCTCCTCTCCGGTCAGCTCTGTCACGTGACCCGCAGCAGCGCGCGAGCTGCACGCTGATAAGCGTCGAGATCCGGAAGGGCGCACCCAGCAGCCGCTTTTTTCTTTGTCTGCTTGTTCTCAGTTGCAGTTTGAACTTCGCTCGTCCTACCTGCTTCGATCTGTCGTCTAACCCTGCGGTCTTATTAGGATGTCCCAGTGACAACGTATTGGATGTGCACCAAAGCTATCAGTGTTCGAAAAGTCCTACGCGTATATCGGCAACAAGCGACTCTTCAAAGAAGTCTGGAATTCTTGCGGTTTGGTTGTGTTCCGCAAATGGCAGCTTGTGCGCCGCATCGTGTTGAAACTTCAAGGAGCCTTCTTTCTCGTTTTTGTGTTTGTGTGGTTGTCCTGCTTGGACCGTGTCGACTTATATTTTGGATTACATCTTTCAAGTCAGCTATTATTATGGTAAGTGCACTGCAACCTGCCTGTAGGCAACGATTGACCGTTCTTTTACGCGTACTCTTCCAGATTATTTATAGAATTATGCAGCGTCTAATGTCGCGGCAGCCGGGAGAATAATTTTTCCCAAAGTCTGCCATATAGTCTGAAATTACCTCGGCAGTATAAGAGTGCCTCTTCACATTTCACAGAACGCTTGCACATTTGTACTTGTCTACGAATAAGTTGTAATAAACTTCTAGGCGAATTGAAAACGATCTTTTGTGTCTGTTTTCCTGCCCATTTGCAAGCACCTGCGTGAGCACGGTTTTTTCCACGTGTTTCCTCCATGTTAGAAATAGGTCTATGAGTTTCGGGACGTCTTGAATAAGTTTAAGGTAACCAACCTTACAGACGATATCCATTTAGGGCTAGCGAATAAATTGCCTATCCGAATGGCGCGTTCAAAAGTGTGGTCACGTGCCTGGTTGAACGGGCACCCGTATCAAACGGGTACCGTTTCAAACGGGTACCCGTATCCCATATTCACGTTTGATCTAAACGGATCGACAGGTTTGCCACCCATTTGATTCAAACGGGCGACCAGTTCTCCACCCGTTTGAATTTCAAATGTTTTTTTTTTCAGTAGGGTGGCCCCAAGCATCGCACTGCACGGCTGAACCATTGTGAGCATCATGGGCTGCCACAAACAAAGCATGTAAAGCTTTCCTATTTGGAGATCAAGTGACATGTTTTGTTTGTCTCAGAGGATTGCAGGCAACACGCTTCACTTATCACTTGTCTTCTTATGCGCATCTGTTTACTAATTGGAAGCAGGGTAGAGGGAAGTGGTCTAGCCCTTGACTGAACCACAGCAGTATTTCATTAGGTGAAGCTCATTATGACATCAATTAGAATGTGTTAAATTGAACCTTTATTGAACCCTGAGAAATGAAAAATACAATGTATGCCATTCCAAGACATAAAGAATGTTATCTGCAAACATGTAATGAAATATATCACAGAATGAACTTGCACTCTACGGCAAAAAAGCAAATGTTTCAGTAGAAGACGCTATCCTCTTGCTCACGTACAAGGAAAATTATAAAGTTCTGGAAGACAACTATTGATGAGGAACTCGTCTAGCTAAATTTTAAGCACCTCGCCTACAGGAAGTCAGCATAAGTTATCACTGAAAGTGCCCAACATTTAAAGAAAGAAAAAGAAACATGCCTTCGTAAAACCTTCTTTTATTCGTTCTGGAAGCAAAATAAAAATGAACCTGATAATACTGGCGAGAAAAGTGCATTAGATACTTTTAAGACGGCTCACAAAACATCTCTTCAACCACATACCTTTCTGCAAACTTTGTTCAAAAATTTAATTACGACTGTCCTTGGATTTGTGTCGCCCAAGCCAAGGAAAATCCTCTCCAGAGCAACCAGTATGTTGGAGGCCTTGCGTTTGTACTGGATGCTGAAAAGCCAATATGCTGCCAACAACATGCACAGCCCCTTTTCTGCATTAAAAACGGAGAACAAGCGCTCACGATCCACAGCAAGGTGAATAAAGTCTGCATCGTCCAACTTTTGCTTGGTGTAGAGGACACATGGTGTTGGTGGGTTGTTCTGGTCCTGCGTTAGGTAAAAGGATAAAGCAAAACCTATTTTAATGTAGAAGGCCAAAACATGTTTGCGCTCGTCCACTGCTATTATTCGCTGCAGTTAAGGCCCTGAGCATCAGCCTCCACAGGCATACAGTGCTTATGTTGGAACAAGCAACCGGTGTCTGCAGCAATGTAAAACGAATGAGGAATTACAAACGGGGCAACATCACAACATGAAAGTATTGCGATATAATCTTAGGGACACTTGTGAGTATCTCTATTTCTGTACCGAGATGCATTTGCGAAATCTATTTGTTTCAGTAGTGAAATACTTTTGCGATGTATTATGATACGCTGCTAGACTTATGTTTCTTGTTACATTTATTGTTCGAAATGAGCTGACAGGTTTGGAGATAAAAAAAAAGAAGCCACGGAAAAATCCGACTCATCACTGGTTTATTTTCGCAATGAGTGATTTTTTGCTTTGCTCTCACTTTTCGTTTTTACAGCGGCCGGTTTTCTTTCTGCTGACAGCAGCCTTCCTGTGTACATTCGAGGTTATTCTATGGGTAAGAGGCCACCAACAAATGCACAGATGAGAAACAATATGTCCAAAAGAGTCAGAAGGCGAAAAGCAGGGACGTTTGGGCAGACACGCTTTGTCAGGCGGTGTCATCGGTCGCCAGCGTTCATTGGGTGCGATAATGGGTTCTTATCGGTATCAGCGAACATAGCCAAGGAAGTCAAGTTGCAAAAAAAAAAAAAAACGGGACAAACACCGACAGAAGGCGGGGAGCTCAGGTGCTACAATCTATGTCGGCCACGGACGCACCCTTCTCACCTCGCCACCCTGCATTTATGAACCGTATAGGGCTGCCGACTGACCATAACGGTAAATGCGAATATTTGTCCCTTGGCCAATGTTAATTTTTGTGCCTCCTCCTCTACACTGAAAAACCCAAAGATGAGGGTTACAGAAACAGCAAACATAATAATGTCTCGTATGTAGCTGTAGAAATTAATTTTCAAGGGCTATATTTTAAGTACAGTCGCCGGCCATATGAACTCCCCCGTCCGAACACCAACCGGTGCAGCGAAAATCTAGCGTGCAGCGTGTCGAGGTTGACGGCTGTGGTTTTCAACGGTGGAGGGGGTGATTACACATTAAAAGGTGCTCGTGATAATATATTTCTACAGCTATCTATGACACACTGTTCCGTTTACACCTCAATGCAACCCTCGAATTCGTGACAGACAAAGGTGTTCTGACAAAATATACAATGAGTTATCTGCGTCAAGAGAATAGCGATCTCGGTGGCCCAAAAGGTAATCTGTGGCTGCTGGATGACTTGATCTAAACGGACCCAGAATTTGCGGGCTTAGAGAGAGGTGCAAAAACTATGTGACATTCAACTGAAAAGTTAATAAGCTCAAATCATTATCCATTTTAAGCCGAAATACATGATTTGCACGTGCCTATTATTTTCAATATGAAGCCAAAGGCGAACCAAGTAGTAGTCCGTTGATTTATTGCCGAATAGAATACACTTTGAGTACCAAACTGGATGCTTTCCTTATGTTTGGAAGGTTGCGATAACAAATGCAATACTTAATTGGGTGAAAAACAAAGCTTTGTAACAATTATGTGCAGGATTACATTCTACAAGTTGTTTTACGTGTAAACACAGCATTCTATTTGAAAGCTCACAGAATTTTTAAAAAAGGCCGTGAGAGTTATGTCGGTGTCTTATTCACTGCGTGTTCGTGGGACTCGGCGGACATTAGTAAAGGGGATAATTCTCACAGTATGTTGACTAATTGACCAAAATCTGTTAGCTTTGTAATTAATGGCTGTATGGACCATGTTGCAACTGCAGTGTTAAAAACCAGTCAATATTAAAGGCTATCCCTATTTAAACCATTCACAGAAAGCCAAGCGGCTTCAAAGTATTCATTGTCCAATTTTTGCGTTTTAAGTGTCGGATGCAAAAACCGCGCTCAGCTTGAGCTCAAGAATTCGTGCCGTTAATGGTGGGTAATTGAGTGACCTAGTCATACCGGGTACGTCGTCACTATCTCGACAGTGTGTCCTTGGTAGAAGCATCGGCGTCATGCTTCCAGGATAGTGAAGGTGCGTCCGAAGTAACCACGTCCGCACGACATCCTGAGGCCTTCTGAGCGCAAGATTTTGCAATTGGGCGACGAAAAGGCAGATTTTTAGCACTGAATATCTCGAAACTTGTTGCCAATCGCAAATTGTGTCAATTGTGTTAGTCTTTAATATTCACTGCCTTTGAAACTAGAATTGAAACATATCCCATAAGACCATTATTAAAAATTTTGGTTAATTAGTTTTGAATAACATACTGCTAAGAGCTTTCCCCTTATGTAATGTCCTCTTAGCCCCACAAACACACAGTGAAGCCAACATCCAAGTAACACTCACACCGTTTTTTTTTAACTTTGTTTGAATCAAAATAGAAAGCTTTTTATTTATGTATATATAAATATATATAAATACCGGGTGCATGTGCATACAGCTGTGCACCATCCCACTATAGAGGTCCACTTTTTTCTGAAGTAAAGGTCCACTTTTTTCTGAAGCCAGTTTTACATAAACCCCCAGGACTGCATGTACCAAAGACCGCCAAAAATGATTGCTTACCTCATAGAACACTCTGTGCGGCTTTAAGAGAGAGGCTTGCGGTCTTTGACGGTGGGTCTATCCGCTTGGTGCAGCTGGGACCTGCAAGTTAATGCAGCTTGCCATATACCAGAAAGTAACAAAGACAAGGCCAGTATTACATAAACCCCCAGCACGGCATGTACCAAGGACCGCCAGAAATGATTGCTCACCTTATAGAACACTCTGTGCGGCTTGAAGAGAGCGGCTTGCGGTCTTTGGTGGTGAGTCTACCCGCTTGGTGCAACTGGGACCTGCAATTAAATTCAATAGCGCTTGCCATATCCCACAAAGTAACAAAGAAAAGCCAGTAATACATGAGTCTACAGCACGACATGTCCCAAGGACCGCTAGAAATTCTCGTTCGACTCATAGAACACTTCATGCGACAAAACCCTGCATTAACGACCGATTGAACTTAGTATAAATGTTGCAGAAAAATAAGGATCTGTATTCAGCTGTGTCAAAACACGTGATCTAATGTAATAATTGTGTGGCCTTATAGAACACTACTGAAATAATTCTGACTAAAGAGAGTGACCACAAGTGTATACTGAAAGAATCACTAACAATGATGAAACCTAGAAATCTATTAGTGCCTTCCCTGTGTTTTGCCATCGAGTGGAACAAGTTTCTTGGCGTATATTTTTGTTAGAAACAGGTGTGATGCGTCCGTCTGTTTTTTTTTTTAATCTTGATGTTGTGCATACTTTTTTCATTTCCTAGGTTGAAAGCTCAAGGACATTCCTTGTTGTTTGTTTAATCACATTTACCCAGATGTTAGTAGGTAGCTTCTTTATGTTTACTGTCCTTGGGTATGTTAGGGGTTGTGAACAGTATAACGCTGTAAGGTCCAGGAAGGAATTCCCTTTGTAAAGTGGTGGTAAGCAGAAGAGAAATTGTAAAGAGTGACTTCATGTCTTCCCCTATGTTTTCTCTTTTGGGTCGCCTATTCATTTTTTGTCCATTAATACTCAGCTGTGTTTGACACTTCTCTGTGTTTGTGTCATCCTTCAGAGAGCCCGTCTTTAATAAATTATTTGTCTTTAGCCTCTATAGCTAACTTGCACCATCGTTTTTGTTGTTGTTCATTAATAAATGAATGTAGGATTCAACTGCAAGCACGGTCTTAATGCATACTAATAAATAGCAGCATACTTTTATTGACTATTGCTGATGATTGGACCAGTTGGTAGTCAATTATTAAAAAGAAATCATGAGGAATATGGGAACAGAGGATATGAACACAACACAGCGCTGTGTTGATCTCCTCCTTCTTGTCCGTGCCATTCACACTCCATGTTTTTAATAACACATTTTTTAATAATTTTCTGCTTGGTATCATCTGTATAGGGGTTCACTGGAACGACCCACCTGCCATTGCATTCCCTTTAGGGCAGCTCCCCCTTCCTCACGGTGCCATCTTTGAGGAAGTGCAAGGGGGGTGTCACTCTCACTCTTGTGGTTCAGTTCCCCAGGTTCCCATAGGTTTCAAGCTGCTAGACAAACTGAGTCAGGCCTTCCAGCCCTGCAGGAAATTTCAATTCCACTCTTTTAGACGTAGACACGCACATTTTGCGTGTACCTGAAAGAAGCTCTAACAGAGAGGAAACAAAATGATTGGCCTTTTTTGAATGCATGCTTTTCTTTTGCTGAGAACATACATAAACGTTACACGCTATTGTACATTCAGTGGTGCGGCTTAATTTATGAAGTGCACTTTTTTAGATAACTTCGAGCTCTTAAAGAAAAATTCAATATAATGGGTCGGACATAAATGGTTGCTATGAACTGTCCTATACATTTACACATTACCTGATATCATAAAAAGAGTAGAGTAGCGTAGGGCTGCACTGCACCAATTACGAATTTGTAACCAATTAACAGTTGGCATTTATTTATTTCTTACTATTGGCTATTATTCCTTGACAGAAAGAAAAACCGGGCGAGTTGGTACGGTGGTAGTCTTTGAACTCCATCGAATATTCAGGTTTGAATTTAGTTAATTTTTTCCACCTTTTTTTCATGTTTTTACTTTTCCTAGCTGCTCTGCTCTTTGTAAGGGCTTTCGCTGCTACTAAAAAACGTGACATCTAAACTCTTTCTTTTTACATCACACAATCGTAAACTTAAAAAGTGTGCCGGTTCGGTAAACGCGAAGAGACCTAATTTCCGAGGGTAAAAGCGCTAAAAACAACGGACAAGTAAAAGAAACAAACAATACAGAGCGTTGTTTGTCCGTTGTTTTTAGCGCTTTTACCCTCGGAAATATGAATCACCAACTAGCCCAAGTGCATACCCTTCTGCGAAGAGACCGCGCGTCTCTACGGCACAGGCCTTAGCTTAGGAAAAAAATCATGCTGCTCGCTCTTGTAACGTTTTTCTCGCTCCCGCTTTATGAAACAAATCGGTGGCGAGCGGCTGTTAGGACAAGACGTCAGAACTAGCGTGACCTGTGATTAACACTTTGGGACGGCGACTGAATGCTTGAACGTCCGTCAGACGGCACTTGGAACGCTCCGCAAAAGCGTCGTCGGAGGAGCGTCAGAGGACGGCGCCCAGAACATGCCTACGGTTCCGCCGCACGGGAATCTTTCTCACACTGCAGAGCGAGCCACAGGTTTTGAAGAAGATACGCTCTTTTCAAATAACAAAATAACACAGGAAAGAAGCATAGCTAGAATCAAGCATAGCTTAGCAATCACACGGTACACGACAAAGTTTCAAACAGCAGCCCACTTCGCAGAAACAAAAGAAAGTTGCTTACCGGCGTTTGCACGAGTCGTGCATGGGCGGTTCTGAACTTACGGGCATTGGCAAGACGCAGCATCTCCCAGCTCTCAGTCATCGATTGCTATTCTTGAACACGGTATTCATAAGGAAGATATCTAAAATATCCGCTAAAACGGCTAAAACGTAAAAAGAAAGAAGGTTTCCGAATCCTCTGGAACTCCAACGACCATTCAACCAAGCCCAACGGAAGCTGATTGCAATAGCGATGGTCTTGCGCGGTCTTCAAGTGTCTCTTTTTCTGTTTTATAACAAAACAAAGTAAATCATTATTATATGTAACAATAAGAATGTCACTACATTAATAATGTAAAAAATTAACAAAAAGTGAGTAAATCTTAGGTTTTATTTAAACTTTAGGTTGTTTCTTTTTTTGTGTAAAACCGAAACTAACACAAGCAAAGTTTCCTTTGTCGTATTTGTTTGCGTGCGTGTGTGAGCGTGCATGCGCGTGCGTGTGTGTGCGCGCGCGTGTGGATACGTCCGCCTGCATGCGTGTGTTCGTCTGTGCTTGTGCGTGCGTGTGCGTCTGCGCGCGGGCGTGCGTTTGCGCGTGTGCATGCGTGTGTACGGGCGTGCGCGCGTGTATGTGTGTGTCTGCGCCCGCGCAAGCGTCTGTTTGTGCGTTCTATTGAACTGCGCCAGCAAGAAGACCAATTGGATATTCCTGGACACTGTTAAAAACACAAGCTTATTTATAATAATAATAATAATAATAATAAACTTGTATTCAGGACACATTCATGAAAGCATACAAGAGTGCGGGGGCAATCAAAGCCAAAAAATGGCTTGTGTGATGCCGCCCAAAAAACTACAGAAAAAAAAATGGATATGTCCGTGAACAAAGCAATGTAAAGTTCGTCACACACACATCAGTAGAGCAAACTGAAAAAGTTTAGAATATGCAAAACTGAATCAGTAGTTATGCACATACACACACACATACTAACAAATAGGTACACGCTAGGCGGCATCTCATCCCAGTAGGTGAAGTCTCAGCATTCTCTTCAGTTGACGCAGTGAATTCGCTTGTAGAATTTCAGAAGGCAAATTATTAAAAAGTTCAGGCACGTAAAATTCGCGTGTATACCGTCCATATCCTGTTCGGGCAAAAGGTATCTCGAAAGTCTCTTGAAAACGAAGCGAACGAAGACCAACGTTTTTTCTTTTGAATTGATCTGTCCAAAAGTAACGTAAGACAACAGTTTGAATAAAAGGTGTTCGGAGACAGGGAAATTGTAAATGTTGAAAGAGATCAGTACCATCGGGAAGTTGCATGCCATAAGAAACACTTTTCAAAATATTTTTTTTTAAAATGCAGTCAATTTTCTCATGCCAGAAGCCGGAACAGTTTCCAAACACCGTAACGCCATACCGTAGCACACTATATGCAAGAGCATGGGTGACTAGTCTGCGAACTGAGAGAGGCATAAGTGATTTTGTATTATATAGCAGACAACAAGTACTTCTCAATTTTTTACAGAGGGACGTGAGTTGAGCATTCCAAGTTAAACCAGCAGTCAAATAAAATTCCTAACTACTTTACAGATTCAACAAAAACTAAAGGAACACACTTGCAAGATACACAGTTTGAGTTATGTAAAAGGAAAGGGAAATCAAGACACACATATTTAAGAGGATTATGAAAACAAATGAGCTTAGTCTTGTTTACGTTAACGTCCAAAAGATTTCGTTGAAACCAATCCATGACTACTGTTGCAGCGCATTGCAGTGAGCGGGCAGCATCTTCGAAGTTAATATGTCGCGCAACAATTACAGTATCATCTGCATATTGATAAAGTTTGGCTTGGGAAAGAAAAGTAGAAATGTCATTAACAAACAAATTAAATAAGAGTGGAGATAGGATTGAGCCTTGGGGTACGCCTGCCCTTAATGTTGCTCGCGGGCTCCGTGCCCCAGCTGCAATTACAAGTTGTGAGCGATCTGAAAGGTAGTTTGAAAGAAAAGAAAAAAAACGGACCACGAAATCCATAGCTATAAAGCTTCTTCAGAAGGATTGAATGTCTAACTGTATCAAAAGCTTTAGATATATCTAAAAAGAGAGCACAGCAAACAAGATGTTTTTCAAAACCAGAAAATAATAAATCGGCAAAATCTTCAAGCAATGGCTGTGTTCCCTTTCCTTGAACAAAACCAAACTGACGCGGTGAAATGACATTGTGCACATCTAGAAATGATGTCATAGTATGGAATATATGTTTTTCAAGAAGTTGCGCAATAATTGGCAAAACAGAAATTGGGCGGTAATTTTCGATCTTACTTCCTGCGCCCCCTTTGAACAAGGGCCGTACTATAGCGGTCTTTAGTTCGTCTGGAATAATGCAACTCGTAATAAAGCCGTTCAACATATGAAGAAGTACATGCTTAATAACCTCATAATTTCTCGAAGGTCAGTAACTCGAATGCCGTCGATGCCTGGTGATTTTGACGGTTTGAAACTGACTAACAATGAATAGAGATCTGGATTCTATCATAGGGGGAAGGAAAGCGGAGGCTGTTACAACATTTTCGAAAGTCATGAAAGAATCTCGTGTCGTACCTGAAAAGGTCGCAAAAAAACTGTTAAAATCCCTACAACCGTTGAGAGATTAGAGCCAAAGTAGCTCTTTAATACATTATCGATTGAATTTTGGGAGGAGTGACCACGAAATTCGTTGACGAGAAGCCACGTTTTGCGCATGTCTGAGCTAAATTCTGAGAACTTTTTACAAAAGTACCTTCGCTTAGCTGAACGAATCATCGCGGTAAGCATATTTCTACAAGTTTTGAAGTTAGATTTAAGCTCTGCATTGTTAGGAGCGCGCCTATGCCGAGCCCAAAGTTTATTTTTTTCTGTTATTGCCGCCTGTATATCTGCATTCAACCAGTAGTGGTCAGGCCGGCGTCTTTTAACGTATATTTCTTTTCTGGAGGAAGCATCAAATGTCTTTATAACCTGCACAAACTTTTGGTAAATATCAGTGGATGTAACTGATAGGAGAAAGTCATTCCAGTCAAAGGAAGAAACAAGGCCATCAAACTTAGAGGAGTCAAAGACGGATATTTTTGTACCCGCTACGCTATTCAGGGGTGAAGGACTATCACAGAACCAACGGCATCCAACAAAATAGTGATCAGCTAGCTTCTGTGTAATAACTGCTGATAGGACTTTTTGGGAACAAGTTCTTAGATTAATGTGGTCTATGCACGAAACAACACACCTGCCCATGAGAGTCTCTTCTCGAGTGGGAGCTGTTATCAAGTTGGAAATCCCGTTAGCAGAAAGAGTGTTGAGGTAGGTGGATACTGGAGACTTTGACGGGGCTAAGGTATCAATGTTAAAATCTCCTAATATGCATAAATGATCGTAAGTTGCAAACTGCCGAAGTGCAGCATCAAACTCGTCCAAAAAACATCGGACGTTTTCCGAAGGCGGTCTATATATTGCTAAAATACAGACAGAGTTAATCAAATTCGTGATATTGAGTGCAATACATTCAGCATGACTGAAGGTTACTGCAAGGTTAGTGACGGACCAGGTGTCGCGAACAAAAACTGCTATCCCTCCACCCCTACGAGATGGTCGTGCGGTGAATATGCTAGTGTATCCTGGCAGAAAAAATTGAGTTGTCTCTTCTGCTACAATATTAATTTCAGAAAGAATAAAAGCATCATTTAAGGGGCAAATTTCCTCGCAAATTATTTTGAATTCATTCCAGTGCTTATTGAGGCTCCTAATATTCACATGTATAACTGTACAACACGTCTCTTGTGGATCTTCGAAAAAACTACAGAGACCGTTAAAATCTGACACTTCAGCAAAACTCATCGTGAATCTATACAATCTTGTCAATGTCGGCTAGCTGGTTGATACGGACCAGCTCAGAGTTCTCGCTTTTTTTGGCGAATATTTTGCCCCTTTTCACCCATACGAATTTATAGCCTTGTGCCTTGCC
Source organism: Ixodes persulcatus (assembly GCA_013358835.2). Lineage (NCBI taxonomy): Eukaryota > Metazoa > Arthropoda > Arachnida > Ixodida > Ixodidae > Ixodes > Ixodes persulcatus. The sequence goes on along the minus strand of JABSTQ010010642.1, from coordinate 67,563 downwards.
TTTCAGCCTCGCTTGCCAGAACAGTTCTTTGTTTGTTCGAGTGAGGTTGTCATTGAAGTAGAGCTTAGGTAGGCAACCCTTCTGACTTAGCAAACGAAGTGTACCGCGCTTAGCCATCCAAGTTTCCTTCTTTTTAATCGAAGAAAACCGAACTAGGACAGGCGGAATTCCGTCACGCTTGGCTGGCAAGCGATGAATTTATTGGATGTCAGAAGGGTGAAACGAGTTATCGATTGACAGCTTACTCGCAAGCTCAGCTATGTAGGTAATCAGGTTTTCATCAGAAGAGTATGGCAAACCGTGCAGCTCTAAGTTAGGAAGACGAGAGTACTGCTCACTGTCATTTTGTTCAGCTTGAATTCGTGAGATCTCTGTAGCTTGAGACCGAACTGTGGCTTGGAGGCCCGAGATTTCATGTTGAAGAGTTTTCACCGCTAGTTCATTAGATGTTGCCAATTTCAGGAGAGAGTCATATTGTGCAGAGAAGAAGTCCACCGACGCTTGAAGGTCTTTAACTGTTGACTTGAGTTCCTCAACAGTAGGCTTCAGCAGGAGAAGCTCATCAAGCTTGGCAGGGAGCGTTTGCAGCGAGTCGACGCTGACTTTCAGGGAAAGTAAGGCTTCTAGCTTCACATTCACTGATGCCAGCTGAGCCATCAAAAAGCCCGTTTCCGCGGATGAACTGCATGGTGGTGTACTGGGATCCCCTTGGCTATCCTTGCTGCGACATAATCTGCAGACCCACTTGTCTCTCTTTGCCGTGCCCATGGTGGTAAACGTCGAATCGCAAACACCGGCGCAGAGCTTTCCAAGATGGTAAGCGCTCCTGCAGTTCGCGCAGACCAGGTGCTTTCCATCGGCCTGAATCACTTGGGCGCATTTAGCGCACTCAACCGTTGGGGCCATGGTGATCACGGCTTCAGTCAGAGCGTAGGAAATTCACTCAGGTCGAGGTGTGGAAGAGCCTACTTAGAGACTGCGGGCCGCCGTGCGATGTTAAAACTCACCGCGAAGATCGTCGTGCTACGGGAGCTTCCGTTGGGCAATGACGCGAAAACCCCGTCGAGTGATCGCTGAAGCCTAGCCGTGAACCCGAGGTTATTAAAAAGGATGTTGGTTCAGGCAGGATCGATGGCTGGTTTCTTGAGGATTCCTGGGCTCGAGCTTGAGTCTCGTACTTGAGCTTGAGTCTCGTACTGCTTGCCAGTTGTTATTATTCTTAAAATATACGAACAGAGCAATCGAAAGAGCGATTGCTCCCGGTGACTTCTTTTTCTTCAATAATAATAATAATAATAATAATAACAAAGGCTTGGCACTGCTTCACTATGATTTAACGATACAACAAGAATGGCATTTGTGCGTGTATATGTGTGTGTAGGTACGTATGTGCAAGCAATAATATATTGCAAGCAAATGATAATGTAAACATTTTAATAGACAACTTAGCATACTGGGTTTGGGCTCATAAGCCTATGCAGGCTTTGTCCAGTCCCGCAAATTGAACTTTAATCTTCTCCCCATCACCAATAAAATTATTATTATTATTATTATTATTATTATTATTATTATTATTGAAGCATGGCCCTGAGTTTTTAGACTCGTGACCATAGAATTTTCTACAGGCGGCTAAAGAAAATATATTGGTTCTTCTGGTGCAAGCTTTTGTTCTGAACTGCTGTGAGGGCTACTGTGACGAACTAAAATTCGGAACGTGTGGTTAATTCGTTGAATGTGTCATTTATTTAGTAATTGTAGAAAGCGGCGCCGGCACAGTCGGTGGTGCTCCGGCACAATATAATTTTTAAATCGGAACTCGAACTCTTCAGAAATGCCAATTCAATCTCCCAACAACCGATATAATGATCGCAGCTCATCATAAAATACTCGCCTTCGAGCATCGAGTACAAGTTTCAGTATTCCTACTTTTCTTGTGTTTCTCCCATTGACTTGCGTGTATTGCCGGGTGTCAAGCAGTGGCAGCCGGTGGTGCCACCGACAAGCTCCCGAACCGCGATCCAGCCTACTACAATAGAGATCGGCGGCCGCGACGGGGACACACTCGGCTTGCGAGTACGATCGGCCGAGCAGCAGGGCCAATCCAGTAGGGCGGGGTCGCTGATCAGTGGGCGTGGCTTAGAGCCTGCCGTGACCTCTACCTTAATTGCGTTAAAAAGCGTAAATGTTGCGAGAAACCTTTTTCTTACGTTGAAAAATTAAAACAAAAAATGTGTGTCCCATTTAAGCCCTTAAAAATGTTTTTTAATTAGGTGTCTCTTTAGGAAAAATAGAGTCGCTCGTGTTTTGTTTACTTTGCATGAATCACCTCTTTTCGTCCTCATATTGGTTCCTTCCTCTCGCGCCAGGGGGCGAAGCGTCGATGGAGCGAGCAGCTGACGGTGGGGGAGGAGCGCACTTCTTTGCGAGTAAGTCCGTTGATGGCCCGGTCACACACGTGTTCCAAAGTGGGGAACCGTTTTCTTTTTATTGTTTCTTTTTTTTGTCTCGAGCCAAGAGCGTGACACCGCTTCACTTTGTTCCGGGCAGGGCCCGTTAACGATGTTAATGGCCGCCCGTAGATTATGGGGAAATATTTATTATGCGCTAGGCTCAGATTTGAATTTGGTTATAGGACGCGGCGATTTGTTTTGTGTTTCAAATTATAATTCATGTAGTTGACCTCTCGAGCGATTTGGAACTTTTGTTCTTCCGATAAAAGTGACAGCAAAGTGAATTTAGGCTGGAAGTACTTCAAGGTGGATGTTTGCAGATGGAATCCTCTGTGTGTTGTCATATGGTGAATCTCATAATGTACCGAACACTTTTACATATGAGTGGCTTTTATTGGTTGTGAAAATACTTATACAGGCGGGAAGTTTTACTGAAAAGTCTCAATCTGCGTCTTACATTAAGTGCAATTACGAATGCCAGTCTTGGGTTTTAATCGTCACTGCTCAGTAGTGTTGATATATAAATCACATTTATGAAAAATATTTGTTTCTACTATTTTGATCTGACATGAATCAGTATCGTTATGTATTGTCTATCTCGGTGAGTTGAAAGCTGTTAAGATTTATATCATCACTTAAAAAGAAACGTAATAGATTCTGTGTTGGAGAAAAAACATCTAAATCGTCTTCATTTGGACTCCAGGATTACGAATATCGAGACTATTTTTCAATTTGGTGCACAGAGGCTGCAGAAATAAATTTTCAAAGGACCGCCGAAGCCCCTCCTTCTCGGGGCGTGACGTCACGTTAGGAGTTTTCGGAATGTTCGCTCTTGCGCGACTTCAGCGCCTATCAAAGCTATGCACGCACACTCTTGCTATTTTTAAAAAAAAGATCAGAAAGAGATATCACGACTGGTGTCAGTGCGGGCAAATACGCCTGGCGAGCTTGCAATTCCACGCGCTAGCTGCCCACACGAGCGACACACGCTTGGTGGCCCAAATATTGTCACGGGTGGTGACCAAAAGAACAGTAAATAATCAGCAAGACGGTTCTCGAATTTACCAGAACGTCAGATTACAGTATCAACAAAAATGTGTAGCCGCGGCCAGGAATCGAACCCTGGCTTTTCGCGTGGGAGACGAGCGCGATAACCGTTCGGCCACGCGCGCGCTGCCTACTTGGCAAGTTGCGCGCGCGTCATTACTCCCCCCTTTAAAAAGTGCATCGCCCCGATGCAGAACAAAACAAAGCGAGCAAAAAGAACGGTAAGCTAAAGAGTCATTTAGAACACATAATGTCCACAGTCCTATCGAGCGTAGTATGGCTTCATGCGCACGACGTGGACGACTTCTGGTCGTGGAGGGCGGCGTGATGAAGTCCGTGTTCCGTCGGGCATCACCTCGTAGTTCAGATCTCCAAGTCGACGAAGTACCTTGTAGGGTCCAAAGTACCGTTTTAGGAGTTTTTCGCTGAGACCGCGTCGTCGTATCGGGGTCCAAACCCACACACGGTCTCCAGGCTTGAAGTGGACGTCCCGACGACGAAGGTTGTACCGGGTAGCGTCGACACGTTGTTGATCTTCAATTCGGAGTCGGGCGAGCTGGCGAACTTCTTCGGCTCGTTGAGCAACCACTTGGGCGTCGGGGCTTCCATCGTCAGCTGGTTCGTGAGGTAGCATCGCGTCGAGCATGGTCGTTACTTTCCTGCCATGCACCAGTTGAAAGGGTGTCACCCCGGTCGTCTCTTGCACGGCCGTGTTGTAGGCAAATGTGACGTACGGCAACACCTCGTCCCATGTCCTGTGCTCCACGTCGACGTACATGGCGATCATGTCGGCGATGGTCTTGTTGAGTCTTTCCGTCAGCCCGTTGGTCTGCGGGTGGTACGCCGTGGTGCGACGATGGCTGGTGTGGCTGAGACGAAGGACTTCCTGTGTCAGCTGGGCCATGAACGAGGATCCACGGTCTGAGATCAAGACTTCGGGGGCGCCGTGCCGGAGGACAATGGACTCGATGAAAAACTTGGCGACTTCAACAGCCGTTCCTGATGGAAGGGCTTTTGTCTCGGCGTACCGTGTGAGATAATCGGTTGCGACGATTATCCATCGGTTCCCTTGCGTCGATGGTGGGAATGGCCCAAGTAAGTCCATTCCAATTTGCTGGAACGGGGCAGATGGCGGCGCAATAGGCTGAAGAAGTCCTGCCGGTCTCGTCGGTGGTTTTTTTCGTCGTTGACACTCGTGGCAAGATCGGGTGTAGTGGTGCACTGTCTTCGCGAGCTTGGGCCAGTAGTATTTTTCGCGTATCCTGGCTAGAGTTCTGCTGTAGCCAAGGTGTCCCGCCGTCGGGTCATCGTGGCAGGCTTGAAAAATTTCTTCTCGAAGACTGGAAGGGACCACCAACAGCCACGCCGTGTTGTTGTCGCTGAAGTTCTCCTTGTAGAGCACACCTCGTCGGAGAGAGAAGGTTGGCAGTGTTCGTACAAAACTGCGGGGAACGGCACTTCCTTGTCCCTCTAGGTGCTCGATGAGTGCTCGCAGCTCAGGGTCATCTCGTTGAAGTGCTGCCATGTCGCTGACATCCAGAGCGCCAAGGAAACACTCATCGTCGTCCTCTTTGGTGCAGGCAGGAGCGGCCTCGACTGGGGCCCTTGACAGGCAGTCGGCGTCATTGTGCTTCCGGCCGGACTTGTACACCACGGTCATGTCGAACTCCTGCAGTCGTAGGCTCCATCGGGCGAGGCGTCCGGAGGGGTCCTTCAGATTCGCCAGCCAGCAGAGCGAGTGGTGGTCTGTGACCACGCGAAAAGGACTTCCATACAAATATGGGCGAAACTTTGTTATTGCCCAGACGACAGCGAGGCACTCCTTTTCAGTAGTTGAATAGTTCCTCTCCGCGTTAGACAGCGTCCTACTTGCGTATGCGATGACTCGCTCTGCGCCGTCCTGCATTTGGACTAGTACCGCACCCAGTCCGGTGTTACTGGCGTCGGTGTGAATCTCGGTTTCAGCAAACTGGTCGAAATGGCCAAGAATCGGGGGCGTCTGGAGTCTTCGTTTGAGCTCGTCGAACGACCTCTGGTGTTCTTCTGTCCACTCGAACTTTACGGCGTCCTTCGTGAGGTTTGTCAGCGGTGCGGACAGCTTGGCGAAGTCTCGAACAAAGCGCCTGTAGTAGGCACAGAGTCCGAGAAATCTTCTCACGGCCTTCTTGTCAGCCGGCGGCGTAAATGCAGCTACGGCGCGGGTCTTCTCGCGGTCAGGTAGAACGCCTTTGTTGTTCACGACGTGGCCAAGGAACTTTAGTTCCCCATAGGCGAACCGACACTTTGTTGGCTTGAGTGACAAGCCGGCGGTCTTGATGGCTTGAAGGACGGCTCGAAGTCGTCTGAGGTGTTCGTCGAAATCTCGTGAGAATACCACGACATCGTCCAGGTAGACGAGGCAGCTCTGCCATTTCAGACCTGCCAGCACGGTGTCCATGACGCGCTGGAAGGTGGCTGGTGCTGTACAAAGTCCGAACGGCATCACTTTGAATTCGTACAGTCCGTCGGGAGTGACGAAGGCAGTTTTCTCCCGGTCACGTTCGTCGACTTCAATCTGCCAGTAACCACTCTTCAAGTCCATCGACGAAAAATATCGGGAGTGGCGCAATCGGTCTAACGTATCGTCGATGCGGGGAAGCGGATAGACGTCCTTCTTCGTCACAGCGTTCAGTCGACGATAGTCCACGCAGAACCGCAGGGTTCCGTCCTTCTTCTTTACAAGTACGACCGGGGACGCCCATGGACTTCTTGAGGGTTGAATGATGTCGTCGTCGAGCATCTCCTGGACTTGATCTTGAATCACTTTCCTTTCCTTTAAGGACACTCGATACGGCGACTGGTGGACAGGGAGTGCGTCGTCGTCGCTAATAATGCGATGTTTCGCCATTGGTGTTTGGCGAACTTTCGATGTCGTGGAAAAACAGTCACTGTATTCGGCGAGGAGATCAACCAGTTGCCGGCGCTTCGGAGCTGGGAGCTCGGGGTCGATGTCGAGCGGCGGCGGTGTCGTGCTGTTCTGCTGTGACGACGAGGTTTCTTCGGAGATTGCGGTGACCACGGCTGGCGCCTGAAGCTCCTCGACGTAGCCCACGGTGGTACCCTTCGTTGGGTGCTGCGGCTCCTCTCGAAAGTTTGTCACGAGAACAGTTTTACGTCTTTCTCGGAGATCCGTTACGCCTCGTGCGACGCCAATTCCTTTCTCAAGAAGCAGTTGGACGCTGCCTTCTAGAAGAGCTTCACCGTGCATGACTGCGTCGGTTATGACGGTGACGAAAACACTTGACCGCGGCGGCAGATTCACATGGTCGGCTATAACTCGAATCGCGGATGACGTCGTGTTGGCATCCACCGGTGGCAGAACAGGCTTTCGCAGCATCAACTGGTTTGCCCCGAGGTCGATGACGGCGCCATACTCGCAGAGAAAGTCCATTCCGAGGATAACGTCCCTCGAACAGTCTTGCAGAACGACGAACTTGACAGGACACGTCTCACCGTGGATCTCGACGCGAGCAGTGCATCTCCCGACTGGTGTGATGAGGTGTCCTCCGGCGGTTCTTATTTGTGGTCCATCCCACGGCGTCATGACTTTTCGAAGGCGGCGGGAGAGCCTCCCACTCAAGACTGAGTAGTCTGCTCCGGTGTCCACGAGTGCTGATGCGTCGTGGCCGTCGATGACGACGTTTAGGTTATTGGACACCGTTGCAGGGGCGTCGTTTCGGTCTCTGGTAGCATTCGAGTGGGGGCCCTCCGACGTTCGTGGAGGATCTTGGCGTCGGTCGTCTTCGGCAACTCCACCTCCAGGGGTTGCCGCGCCTAGTTTCCCCGGCGAGGAGCGAGGGGCGACAGGCTTTCACGTCGGGGTCGGTGCATCGGCGATGCTGGACGTCGTGGCGAAGGCGACCGGAACTCTCGGCGGGACGCAGGCTCGGGGAACTGAGGTCGTCGCAGGTAATCGTCGATCTCCCGAGGGCGTTCACCATACCGGGGGCGCGGGTCGTTTGGGTGGAATCCGCGCAGCCCGAGTCGTCGGTATGGGCATCGACGGTACACATGGTCAGCTTCCCCGCAGTGGTAACACAGCGGGCGTCGGTCGGCCGTCCTCCAGACGTCTGTCTTCCTCGGCGCAGGTCGGTCTGGGTGAACGTGCGCCTGATCTTCCCGTCGTCGGGGGTACTGCGGCGTTGGGGCGTCTCTTTGGGGTGGCGCCGTGGCTTGGCGGGGTGCTTGCGGCGGTCGTCGGGCAATGGCAGCGTAGCTCAATGTCGGTTCCTCCGGTGCCACCGTGGTGACGGGAACCTCTGGTTGGAGCGCCCGATGCACTTCTTCTCGGACAGCCTCGGCGATGGAAAGGGTTGGCGGATGGCTGGTGGTTGGCAGCAACCTTCGTAGTTCCTCCCGGACGACCTCCCGGATAATTTCGCGGATATCCGTACCAGGAGTGTTTTCTCCGCTAAGCAGCGCGCTTGCAGTGACGCTTGGATGCCGCTGGTAGTGGGAAGCGCGCGCTTGGAGGGCGCGCTCGATGTTTGTCGCCTCGGTGACGAAGGCGTCGACGGTTGCCGGCGGGTTGCGGACGAGGCCCCCGAAGATGTCGTCTCTCACCCCGCGCATGAGAATTCGTAGCTTCTTCTCTTCTGTAGCCCGAGGGTCGGCGCGGGCGCTCAGGCGCAGAACGTCCTCTACGAAGCCGGTGACACTCTCGTTGGGGCCCTGGGTTCTGGTTCGCAGTAGGTCCTCGGCTCTTTCTCGGCGGTGGTGGTTAATGAATGTAGCCTTGAGATCGGCCTTGAAAATGTCCCACGACGTCAAAGAGGACTCATGATTCTCGTACCAGTGCTTGGCGGTCCCCTCCAGCGAAAAATAGACATTGTGCAGGCGCTGCTCGTCGGTCCAGCAATTGTGGCGGGCAACGCGTTCATACTGGTCAATCCAGTCTTCGACGTCTTCGTACTGCTCGCCGTGGAATGGAGCAGCCGTCCGCGGTACGACGGGCAGGTAAACGACGGCAGGAGCGGCCGGGGTCTCCGACTGGTTGGCCATCGTCGTCCTCCTTGTTTGTTTGGTCCTGGGCGGCAGAAGTCCGAATTCTGGATGTAGGCCTTGGGCGCGACGACTGAACCGGATCTCGGTAGTGCCTTCGTCGGTTCTTCGTGGGCTTGGCGTCAGACTTGCGCTGCGGGTCCTCGGAGGGGTACGCGGCAGGGGCATGCGTTACCCCGCACCTCCACCAAATGTCACGGGTGGTGACCAAAAGAACAGTAAATAAACAGGAAGAAAGAAAAGTTTAATGTGGCGAACTTGTGCCAAAAATAAAAGGGCACAGAAAATAATGACAGAGCGTCGCGGGCGTCGAAGTCGGCGTAGAGCAGAGTGGAACGCTGGGGCGAGACTGACTCCAGCTTGCCACGCGGAGCCGCTTTTGTACACACGTGGGCTTCTGGAGCATTCGGCGTAGAAGGTCCGGTGCCTAGAACATTCTAACCTCGAATCAGCAAGACGGTTCTCGAATTTACCAGAACGTCAGATTACAGTATCAACAAAAATGTGTAGCCGCGGCCAGGAATCGAACCCTGGCTTTTCGCGTGGGAGACGAGCGCGATAACCGTTCGGCCACGCGCGCGCTGCCTACTTGGCAAGTTGCGCGCGCGTCAATATCATATTATGACGTCACGCCTGGTCCGAGGTTTTTTGGCAATTTCTTCCGTTTAGTTACATCTTAGGAGAAAACGAACGTGATATTCAAATTCATGGAATAAAACTACGCCGGAATAAACTTTCATTCGCTTTGTTCAAGAAGTGTATCAGCTTCCTTTTTTTAAATAGGGTGCACTTGAATGGTGGATCTAATACAAACTAATTTTCGTTAATCACAAAAAAAAATTATAACGGAAGAATTAGCATTTCTGCGTCATCAAGCACGATGCTGAACTTTCTGCAAATAAAATCCAGACAGAATCCCTCTATTTCTATCGTTTCGACTTGCTACGGCCAGGTGCGTGTTAAGTAAGCTTTGGAAGATAAGCGGCAGCAGTCGGCGCCGTCAATGACCTGTCGTTCGTCTTGCGCGACATGTTTGATCCCTCATTCCGCATTTAATGAATCGCGCCTATTCGCGCAATTAAGCAGTTGATGAAGCAGAAAAGTATGCCCCGAATAACCTCAGGATTTAGATATTACATAGTTCGTGACGATTGAAGCGATAAAATCCCGTCTTATTTTTTGATGACGAAATGCTTAAATTGCAGTGATGATTCTTATATACGAGTATTTACTTGATAGTCGGATGTGGGCGTGGGTGAAGAGGTTAAAAAAATGACGTATCTTAGAAAGAAAGAGAAAAAGAGAAAGAGAAACAGAGGGAGGAAGAGAGATAGTATATAGATGAATAGTATAAATCAAATAGAAAATAAATGTCAAGGAGCAAAAAAAAAAGCCTATGACTGTATAGAATAACGAGAAATGCTATTTACGTAACAGAGCACACCGAAAATTTTGTTTATTCGTATTTACATTATATTTCGTTTAGCTTTACAGAGATCACATGTACAGGGTTATGAGCGAAATATCGCAAAATCTCGCGCACCCAGAAAAGGAGGGGGTAATAGTTGGGCTAGCAGACGTTGACTCTAGAATGTTGCAATGGCGACCACCTCAAGAATGGGTGTTCCAGCTTAGCCATATATAACACCATTGCGTAAATTGTATTAGCCCTCTTCCCATCAGATGCATCGATTGAGTGGTCGTTGAGGTGGATTGTAGGGGTATTGAGGTTAGGGTTATGGAAAATTACTAAAATTGTAGGTCTTTCTGCGACGTGCATAGAATTACGTAGAATTTGACCTCGACTGATTCGCGACGCTGCTTTAAGATATAAAGTCCTTTAATTTTAAGAAGAAGTGGATGTAGGTTTAGAAACAACGACAACAACAGTGGGAGCGAAATCGACTAGTCCAGCTATAATACGCGCAGGGAAGGATCCATAATAAAAGAGAGAGAGAGAGAGAGAGAGGGAACAAGCGTGCATCTTCGTACCACCGATACGTGCTGCACTCTCTCAAAAAAAAAAAGGGTATATACTTAGACCCCTTGTCCCATATAATACACCTAAAATCTTCAGTTCGACGTACAGCGCACAGACGTTAACACGACGGTATCAACTTTCACGAGTGGCTTGGTATCTGAGAGGTGCAACTTATTAAAATAGCTAATGTTCGTTTTTCTGACTACTAAACAAATAAATCTGGGTTTTCTTTGTGTTACTGCAAAACCTCAGTTCTTTTTGTCCGTGTACTTTGAAACGTACTTTAGCTGCTTAATACGTTATATCGCGCGGTTATCATGTCCGTCCTAAAAAAACTGGGGTCGTCAGTTTGGTATCAGCGCGCTGTAGGTCGAACTGAAGTTTTGGTGTGTATTATTTGGGACAAAGGGTATTAGAGTATAGCATTTTTTTCTAAGAGTGTGTCTCGGTGCGTGGAGGCACTGAAAAATGCGTTTACTGTTTTAAAATACTCAAGAAGAAGAATATAATTGTAAGAGATCCGTGGAGACGGGTATGATTGATAAGTTGATTGCATACAGAGTGCCAAAGACGCCTATATATTGTCGAGGAACGCTTCCAGTACGTTAATGCTCCATATGTCATCTTGGCGCGACTGGTTCAGATCGACCCTCTTGAAGGTTTCAAGATTTGAATGGACCGAGATGGCGATTTCCATGGCAACGTAGAGAGATTAGTCAATCACCTTGCGAGGTTTTGGTCGTCTGCATGCTAGGATCTGTTTGTGTCCGGCTAGTAGGTACGGAAGGCAATGATGCTACTCTCCGAGGATCTAGTGACTTTAATCTTGAGCTCAGAGACAAGTATCCTGTTGAGGCAGACCAAGTTAAGGCTGTACAAACATACACACACACACACACAAATCGGCCAGTGCTCCCCTGACGTGGCGTTTTCATTCGTCCGCAGCACTTCTCCCTACACGTGCATCGTCTGCGAAGTGGCGCCGTGAATTGCCCAAAACAGGTTTCTTTTTTTTTTCTTTCGAACGAGGCAAGTCTATTTCTTGATTGCTTTAACTGTAAACTTCCACTACTTCGATGCACCATACTAGTAAAGCACGGTGCGATACGTTGAAGAATCGTTTTTTTTTTTCGGCTGTCTAAGAATGCTGTAGTGTAAGAAATGTTGTATTTTATATTGTGTAAAAAACAGTGAAATTTTAGACTGTCCATTTCGCGCAGCGATGCTGATGAAATATATATGTACTTTATCTCACTGCATACAATACAACAGAAGAATAGCACGTACACTGAGTTCAATGCAGGCAGAAGAATGTTGAGATTCCGTGCTATCATAAATTTCCTAGAGCTTCAAAATTTAATCGGTCGAAACAATCAAAGGGGCGATGCAACAAGTTTTCGCTTGTATTAAATACCGCTTAAAAATATTTATTCACATTAATAACCTAAAACCCCCCCCCCCCCCCCCCCCCCAAAAAAAAAAAAAAAAAAAAAGGGCTCTTGGCTGATTTCATTTTTACTGTTCATGCATAGGGCCAAGGGTATGCTCGCTTTCCGAGGTGACGAACATGAGCGAGCTGCGCTGAGGACCGGAGAATTTTGGAATGGTGTATAGGGGCCGCCAATGTTCATCATAGCCAAGCGCCGCGGATTGAAAAGCGCAGGAAACTTGCCTAATTCCTCACATTGTTAAGGTTCATTTATCCCCGTCATCGCAGTGATTGGGCACCACCCACAACACGTATGCATGCGACGCATTCATTCTCAATAGTTCAGATGGAATGCTATAAGCAGTGCTCGTGTCTATCGTATGAGCGTCATTTAAATAGGGTGTTGTCGGGTATAGCGAAGCTTGACGAATAAATTCTTGGGATCGCATTGTTGGCAATACCAGTAACGCGATTTCCGCAGCTTTGTCATCGGGTGTTATGAACGAGAGACTGAAAGAACGGCGACCGCTTTTATCGTTGAAATCACGCACCAACATAGAAGCTTCTTGGTCAGTGGCGTTGCGTGGGAGTGTACTTGGTTCCCAGTAGGTTCAGTATGCTTTCGTAAAGTAAGAAACACTCCGACCAAATATCGTTGCATGGCCCCTGTAAGTACGTGAAAGAAATTCCGGGAGGTCACTTAAGACTGTTTACGTGAAGGAACGTAAAAGAAATCCCAGACGCAGCGGATTTTTACAAGCACCGCGCCACGACTTCCCATCGCACACGGCGCTCCGGTGCTAACATCACGCTCCCCCACCGCGCAGGCGCGGCGGACTCCACCGGCTCCACGGCTTCCGTGACGATGCACCTGCGTTGCTGTGCTTTTCTTTGTGTTTTTTTTTTCTGAGGCGCGTCCGCTTTCACCTATAGCGCCCCGCTGACTTCAGTGTCAAAGCATCTGATATTACGCGTCGCGACCAATGGGAAAGCGCCGCAGCCATTTTATCTGCCGTTTATTTCATTGCCGGCTTTTCGCGTTCACAACAGTCAACGCCGGCTGCGCTTTATGGAACAGTTAATGCTTTCGCATTAAAATACAATTTCCTACTGCGAGGCTGCGCAAGAAAGAGTTAGCGATAGAATTTGCAGTCTTATTTGTTAATATTGCAGTGGTCCATACACATCCACCAACTGCTACTCTTTAGACACTTTTCCCATTCCCGCTTTTCAACATTTGAAAAAAAAAAGATATAAGCGTCATAAATTTGAAAACCAAACAATATTAGTTCACTCTAAGTCCTAGCGTAGGCGCCGATACAATTTTATGAATCCGTTCAAGCAGCCACAAAAGTGCATCCTAACGGCGCTAGTTGCCTTTGTGAGTTTCCCATCACTGGCTAGACGAATCAAGTACAGGGTGTGCGCCCTCATGTGTACCTTTAATGCGAAAGCATTCAAATTTCCGTGGAACGAAGCCGACGTTATATGATGTCTGTAGCAGCGAAAAATGGTGCCTAAATAATACCCTTCGGCTGAGCGAAGCGGAACATAAAGTTCCATTGGCTGAGCAAAACGGCACAAATATTCCCAATGGCTGAGCGAAACGGCACATAAATTCCCATTGGCTGAGCGAAACGGCACATAAATTCCCATTGGCTGCACAGCAGACGCGCCTCAGAAAACAGAAAACACAAAGAAAAGCGCAGCAACGCAGATGTCTCGTCACGGAAGCTGTGAAGTCGGAGGGGGTGCCGCGCCTGCGCAGTGGGAGAGCCCGCTATCACCGCAGGAGCGCCGTTTGAAAAATAGAGACGTCACGCGCTGCTTGTAGGAATGCGCTGCATTCCTACATCTAAACAGTCCTAAGTGTCTTCGTTTATTTTTTGTGCATGATTGAAAGCTACACAAATGAGGTTTGCGCGAATGAGATATACGGCCATGCGGATATTATGTTCAAGAAAGAATGGAAGGAATAAATGAACAATCAACGACAATTAACATATTCCTTTAATAATTACACGTTTATATTGACGAAAGGAGGGCAATAAATGTTGAAGGGCGGCCCAGTTTTTTTTTAGAAATGCTGGATCGAGCACGCCAGTTCGAGTTATTCATTGGGAAATTGTTCTGGGAATCTCGCAATTGCGAAAAAAAAAAAAAAACGCCCCATGCCCGCCGGAAGGACAGCCATCGTTTGGCGCCGGAGGGTCACGTGTTAATGACGAAATTTGCGTCACTATTTTGCGTCACAGCGCGCGGAGTTGATTTTGTGACGTGTTTCGTGGCTGGTGAACTAAAGCGAAAAGCCACATTATCGGGCGCGACAAGCTTTGATGCGCGATGTCAGTAAAAAACGTTTCAAGCGTAAGTGTGAGTCAGGTTAAACAAAAAAAAATATTTGAACATCAACTACACAAGAAAAATTGAATGCTTTGACGCGCTGGGACTCGAACTGCGTGCTTGATCTAGGGTTTTTAAAAACTGGGCCGACCTTCCACATTAATTTGCTTTAATTACTTTAATATAAACTTACGCTCGAAAACGTCTAAACAAAAGCAGTTTTTAGGGACATTTTGTTAATTAGTAATTTATTAGTTGCACCATCTCTTGGAGAAAAGGTCCGCCTGGCCATATAACTCACCGCATTTCGTGTAACTTTTATGGGTTTTTTCTTAGGAAAATTTGTATTTGATAAAAAAGAACACCCTAGCCGTATATCACAATCCACGCCGAGGATCGCTTGCCTGTTACGACACACTACCTATAGTTCTGTAGTTCACTTTGACTCGGATCTATAAATTCAACTTTATAGAGCACACTTGAGTAAGTTACTTTCCCCATTGCCAACATATCGTACTCGACAACTTTACAAACCTAAGAGCGCTACCCTTAAAAGATGAAGTTTGCATCACGGTGAGACGATGATGCAAGGTCTTTTAGGTTCCAAGTTCCAGATCAAGTTGTTAATGCGATTTACGGGCGAAACTAAGAATACTGATAAAAAAAAAACCGGCGGGGCTAGCAGTTTTTTGTTTTTAGGGAGACACAAACTGGGGGTGAATTCGGGGGACGAATTAGGCCTAAGTCTGAATGTAATTCGTCTGATATCACTGCAAGAAACCGAGTAGTATGTGCGACAGGTTTCTGTCGCCACCAGAGTTGGACCGAAGCTGAAGATACCTGACCGAAAATACGAGCTCAGAACAATAAATATAAAATGTGCTTCCGGTTGCATCACTGGTTTAACCGGATGACCGTTATGATGACGTTGGGTTTTCTCGACATTTGATTGGTCATTTGGCCGAGGAATGTTGTGACGCGTGGCATACTCGACGTGGGATTGGTCCGTTTTCGCTTTAGTTTTCGTTGAAGTTCATCTCGGGAGAGAAACTTGGTTTTGCTGCTCCTCCTTTCCGTCCATCCGGGGGTCGAGGACTGCAGAGGTTTTCGGCGATGAGGGACGTCGGATTATCGAGGCGGTGACATTTATGTCTCGCGGGACGCCGCCAGGACGGCGCATTAGTGAGGACTCCGACAAAAGCTGTTTTTGATGACTCTTGATCGCCGCAGATCCTAAATTAATCAGCTCGCCGCTGAATTCTTTTTTAAAGCTAACATAAAAAGGGAGCTTCAGAATGATGCAAGTGCGTTACTGGCGTGTGCAACGTACAAATTATGAAATATTGGGATATTGTATGGTTACGACGTAAGGAGAGGTAAGTTTGATCCGGAAAAAAAAGAATTGTGGAAAAAGAAGAAAAAAGCATGTATGTCTCTTTATTTTAGAGCACAGCTCTTAGGTGCCCGTTTCCGGCTTGAGGGGCGTCGCCGTCGGCGTCGGCGTCGGCGTAACCGCGCGGTGCATTATGGGACGCGTGACGTCACTGATGACGTCATCAGTGACGTCACTGATGACATCATCGGCATCCGCATCGGCATCGTCACTGATGACGTCATCGTCACGTGACCCCCCCCCACCCCCGAGGTCACGTGACCCCCCCCCTCCCGATGTCACTTGACCCCCCCCCCCCCCAGTACCCTTCCCTCCTCCTCCTCGAGAGCTGCGCTCTAATTCGGCGTTACAGGGAGTTGTAAACGGCTTTCACTTTTTATTTTGTTATTTTACAATACTGCTCCCTAGCAGGGTGGTTCAATACAATGTTTGCAACAATTTGCCATGGTGCGCCGCTAACAGAAGTATACTTGCAAACAAAAGAAAATTATACATGCAAACAAAATGCTATCAGGACATAAACGACCTACACGCACGAAGTGAATTAATAATAATAAAACAATAAAACAGAACACTAAATACACACACAAAAAAGCAGCGATGTGACATAATTACACGATATTAAAGTACAGCCATGGTGAAAGATAATCACAATTAAATCATAGAATAACGTGCCTTAGGAAACGAATTAACAGATGAACCGTTGAAAATTGGGCGAGTTGGTTATGCATAGTTACGAAGAAGGAAACAGCGCCAAACGTACGGAGGACCAAGAACGAGGAACACGCAGACCGAGCGCTGACTGACAACTGGTTTATTTCTGGAAAACCATCTACCGGCATAAAAACACAGACAAACCTACATCGGACCATCGTCTAAGGGAACGTGTCAGAGCTCTGCAAGAACATGATTTCCTTATCGAATAGCGCAATAGAGGGCAGCACAGCGACATGGAGTTCCCGTCGTGTTCTCTCCGCCTTTAAAACTGGGGCGTCTATGTGCTAAGGTTGAGAGGGGTCGTCCGGAAAAACCTCGGCTGTGGTAAGAAGCACAAGAAGGCGTTTGTGCGTGCGCGGTCGGCGTGGTATACAAAATTAAGTTGTCCTGTGGGAGAGTGTACTTTGGCCAATCAGGGAGGTGTATCAATGATAGGCTCAAAGAACACGCACTTTCGATAAGATCCTCACCTTCGGGTAACTTGGCCATTCACTGTGATAGATGTGGGTGCTTCCCTCTTTTAGAAAAGGCAACGATTGATGCTTGGCAGAGTCAGCAGGTGGCTCGTGAAATATTCGAGGCCTATTATATTCCGAAGTATAAGCATGAGTGCGTCAGTGCTCCCTTGACCCACGTGACCCCGCACGGCACTGGGAATTGTGAGGGCATTCTAATGCATGGCCGGTGCGGCAGCACAGACGTGTGTTATTCCAGAGTCGATAAATACCTTCGCTTGTCCACGAAACGACGGCGCTCGACCTTGACCTTTTGAGATCCGAAGGTTGGTCGGCATTTCTCATATATATTTGAAGCGTTGTGAGTTTCTAGTACTTGGTCTGCGTCGTGTCATCAACAACATTTCATCTCCGCTGGTTTCAGATTTGAGGACAGATATCACGACGTTGCTTTCTTCACTCCTAACGTTACGTATTATATAATACTACTACTACGACTACTACTACTACTGCTACTACTACTATACTGCGACTACCACAACTACGACGACGACGACGACGACTACGACAACGACGACGGCGGCAGCAGGGGTAGCATTCTCCGGCAAGCAAACATAACCGCGAAAGCAACCAGCGCACCAGCCGGACATTCGCGGCCTAAGCCTCCGTCGTTACCGACAATATGAGAGGCGGTTTTGGAAAGCACAGATCGTTACTAGATTCAGAATATAAAGCTCACACGACCTCACCTTCTAGGACGCCAAGTACAATCAAACTCTGGTGGGTTCGTTGTCTCTGCTTTGAGTGACTTGTCGGAGCAACTCGCCGTCGACAGCACCGAACCGAGCCGCAAGCGTGGCGCGTCCCCGAGTGCGACCATCGGATACCCATAATTCCCGGAGGGCCAGGACGCTCGCCAGGGGTCGCGTGTTTTTTTCCTGGGTGGGTCTATTCACCTATGCATCTAGCAAGTGCTCTAAGATGCATCTATGGCGCATTGAAATGCAAAGAGGGCACGCCAATCGAAGGGAAGCATAGACAACGCGAAGAGAACTGGCAATAACCATGCAGCCAAGCTCGTGCCGTCATTGGACTAAGTCGTGGAAAACAAATGCACTTGGGCTCATTTGAGGGGTAAATGAGCGCACAAGGTAGGCAAGGAGCAGACGAACTTGCAGATCGTATAGTTGTCGGAAAGAATATGAAAATTTAAACAGATTTATATATGAAAGAAAGGCACGAGTATGTTTGGAGTTATTTGTTCCGTCGGAGTGTTTAAAGGGGGGGGGGGGGGGGAGGGTAGTGCAATACAGGTTCAATACCCGTTTATTTGGTTGCAATAAAGTACAGGAGTTTTAGTCTTGGTCACTTTATAAGGGTAAACAACAATTCAATATTTGATAATGAGATGATATCGGTGATATAATCGGTCTTGTAATGACCACACAAATAGCAAGCTCTGGGTTTTGCAGTCGTTTATGTTTAGGAGAATCAACTTTAGTAACTGGGTCGCAGACTGTGCTTGCATACTCTAACATTGGTTTGATGAGAGGTTTGTAGGCGGTCACTTTTGTCGATGCCGGGGTTAATCTAAGCTTTCTTCTAATGAAACAAAGGTTCCGAAATGCAGATGCGCATAGCTTATCTATGGGCATGCTCCAGCTGAGGCCATCTGTAAGCGTTACTCCTATATTTCTCAGAATCAAACCTGGGCACTTCAGAGCAATTAAACATGTCAAAACTCTGTGGCATCTTCTTTTATTAAATGTGATAGAAATTATTGTTTAAAGGTTACGTTTTTCTCTACCATTTCTGGCACCAATGAGATAGCATACAAAAACGTTTGTGTACAAGACGCAATAATCTGCAAAATGTTTTATTTTAATTTGTTTCTCAATATCAACCGCAAGTAAATTAATGTACAAAATTAATAATAAAGGACCCATCACAGACCCCTGCTGGACTCCAGAAAAACACTTCGAGGGACTCAGAACGTGTTTTTAATTTCAACGAATTGCTCTTTGTAAGGCCTTATCCACTGTAGTAAGTCATCAAAAATTCCCGCTGCTCTTGATTTAAAAAGCAATGCACAATAAAGCACGCTGTCGAAGGCCTTCGAGAAATAGACGAACACCTCATCCAATTGCCCCTTCTTATTAAGAGTTTTTGCCAAGGCGTGCACAGTGAAGACAAGCTGGATGATCGTAGATCGATTACACCGAAAACCGTGTTGGGAGTCAATGAAAAAGTTTGTACTTTTGAGAAAATATTTGATGGGCTTGCTCAGTATGCGTTCAAGACGTTTTGCGAATATACATGTTAAGATGATAGGACGGTAATTTAAAACACAGAGCTTATCACTCCCCTTATGCACAGAAAGAAGGCGTGCGGATAGCCAATCTTCCGGGGCAACCTCTTCCTGCAGAAAGGGGTTGAATGTAATGCACAAAAACATCAATACTCATTCGGCATATCTCTTTATGAATGCAGTAAGAATATCATCAGAGCCAGACGCCTGTTTGCTATAAAGGTTAAGTAGCATAGCAAATATACCTTCAAAAATAATACTTATATATCAGACATCGAGGAGGAATCACAACCTGGAGTTGAAAAAGTTGATACAACGCTTGCATGCCTAGTGAATACAAACTGAAAATGACGATTAAAGTCGGAACTGACACTTTTTAGGTAATAAATCTCAATATTTTGTATCTTAATTTTCTGAACCACGGCTCGCACGGGAGGTAAGTAGCGCCAAAACGTTTGAAGGTCCAAAATATTGCACAACACCACAGAGACAGGGCGTTCAGCTAGTGTCTATTATTCATGATATAGCCAACAAGGCGCAAGAAGATGAAAGGACCCGTTGTGTTAATGACTGTGTTGATGTGCTGTTAAAAAAATACTACTACTGTTGGCCAAAAGAAGTTACAAATGCCCCGTCGTGTCGATTATTTCAAAGGCAATAACTTAAACCTACTGGTATCAGACAAAGAAGGAGGTTTTGTAGTGCTCCCTCGTTCTAACTACCTAGACAAGGCTAATGAAGCAATTAATAAGAACTTCAACCAGTTGTTTAATGTCAAGACCAAAAGTGTAAAGGCGAAGGCGCTCCAATTGTGCCATAGGCTTGAGTTGGCTCAATTAGGGAAGTTGATATCGGATACTACAAAGAACCAGTTGGACATGTTTTTCACCGCAAAAACCCACAAGACAGGATGCCCTTTCCGTGTAGTGGTTACGGAGAAAGGATCGTGGCAAGGGGCTATGTCTCGGTTTCTCCTACGACAATTGTCCCATCTTCTGTTTGCGGATGATTGTATTTTGTACAATAAAATAGAAACTGAACAAGATCAACTAAAACTGCAAAATGAACTCCTCAAAATCAAACATTGGTGCGACGAGTGGCAAATGGAGTTAAACCCTCGAAAATCGGTCGTTATGTCTATAACAAGAAAAAAACGTTTCCTAAATTATGATTACTTATAGATGACACCAACCTACCTCGTGTAGACGAAAATAAGTACTTAGGAGTGACCTTTACAAGCGACTTACGATGGAATACACAGACGGAAAAAGTGTCCAGAAAAGCTAACCAGGCACTATGGTTCCTCAGAAGAAATCTTGCAAGCGCTTCTCCAGAAATAAAAACATTAGCTTACAAAACACTGGTGAGACCTGTCCTTGAATACGCAAAAGTAGTGTGGGATCCATATACAGTAGCTAACTCGTCCAAACTTGATAAAGTCCAGCGGCTTGCTTCCAGGTTTATCTTTAATAAATATAATCGTAACCATTCCCCCACCGAACTCTGTAGACTTGCTGAACTTCCTTCTCTTGAATTAAGAACAAAGTGCGACCGCCTGAAATTCATTTTTTTGATCATTCATGGTCTAGTTAAGATAGACAAAAATAATTACATGGACGTACGCGTCAGTGAATGTACGAGACGTCGTCATAGCATGTACATCAGGGAACCGTCTGTCAAAAATGATTGTTTTAAATTTAGTTTCTTTCCTAGGGCAATAAAGGAATGGAACCAACTCCCGAATTACGCCGTCACTATGACAAATGTCTGTGATTTTGTTAAAAATATAAAGAGTATAGTGCTTGATAATGTGCCGTGACTTCGTGTTTTGAATGTATTTCTTTTGCTTTTTTCCTCCCAGTGAATCACTTTTTGAAGTGTCAGTGCATGATTGTTCTTTTACCCTCCGGGTGAATCACTTTTTTGTAGTGTCAGTGTATGATTGTTCTTTTACATCTTGTGTGTATTACCACTCCTGTAAAGGCCTTGTAAAGGGCCGACAGTATCAATAAATAAATAAATAAATAAATATGAGAGGCGGTTTTGGAAAGCACAGATCGTTACTAGATTCAGAATATAAAGCTCACACGACCTCACCTTCTAGGACGCCAAATACAATCAAACTCTGGTGGGTTCGTTGTCTCTGCTTTGAGTGACTTGTCGGAGCAACTCGCCGTCGACAGCACCGAACCGAGCCGCAAGCGTGGCGCGTCCCCTAGTGCGACCATCGGATACCCATAATTCCCGGAGGGCCAGGACGCTCGCCAGGGGTCGCGTGTATTTTTCCTGGGTGGGTATATTCACCTATGCATCTAGCAAGTGCTCTAAGATGCATCTATGGCGCATCGAAATGCAAAGAGGGCACGCCAATCGAAGGGAATCATAGACAACGCGAAGAGAACTGGCAATAACCATGCAGCCAAGCTCGTGCCGTTATTGGACAAAGTCGTGGAAAACAAATGCACTTGGGCTCATTTGAGGGGTAAATGAGCGCACAAGGTAGGCAAGGAGCAGACGAACTTGCAGATCGTATAGTTGTCGGAAAGAAGATGAAAATTTAAACAGATTTATATATGAAAGAAAGGCGCGAGTATTTTTGGAGTTATTTGTTCAGACGGAGTGTTTAAAGGGGGGGGGGGGAGGGTAGTGCAATACAGGTTCAATACCCGTTTATTTGGTTGCAATAAAGTACAGGAGTTTTAGTCTTGGTCACTTTATAAGGGTAAACAACAATTCAATATTTGATAATGAGATGACATCGGTGATATAATCTGTCTTGTAATGACCACACAAATAGAAAGCTTTGGGTTTTGCAGTCGTTTATGTTTAGGAGAATCAACTTTAGTAACTGGGTCGCAGATTGTGCTTGCATACTCTAACATTGGTTTGATGAGAGGTTTGTAGGCGGTCAATTTTGTCGATGCCGGGGTTAATCTAAGCTCTTTTCTAATGAAACAAAGGTTCCGAAATGCAGATGCGCATAGCTTATCTATGGGCATGCTCCAGCTGAGGCCATCTGTAAGCGTTACTCCTATATATTTCTCAGAATCAAACCTGGGCACTTCAGAGCAATTAAACATGTCAAAACTCTGTGGCATCTTCTTTTATTAAATGTGATAGAAATTATTGTTTAAAGGTTACGTTTTTCTCTACCATTTCTGGAACCAATGAGATAGCATACAAAAACGTTTGTGTACAAGACGCAATAATCTGCAAAATGTTTTATTTTAATTTGTTTCTCAATATCAACCGCAAGTAAATTAATGTAAAAAATTAATAATAAAGGACCCATAACAGACCCCTGCTGGACTCCAGAAAAACACTTCGAGGGACTCAGAACGTGTTTTTAATTTCAACGAATTGCTCTTTGTAAGGCCTTATCCACTGTAGTAAGTCATCAAAAATTCCCGCTGCTCTTGATTTAAAAAGCAATGCATAATAAAGCACGCTGTCGAAGGCCTTCGAGAAATAGACGCACACCTCATCCAATTGCCCCTTCTTATTAAGCGTTTTTGCCAAGGCGTGCACAGTGAAGACAAGCTGGATGATCGTAGATCGATTCCACCGAAAACCGTGTTGGGAGTCAATGAAAAAGTTTGTACTTTTGAGAACATATTTGATGTGCTTTCTCAGTATACGTTCAAGACGTTTTGCGAATATACATGTTAAGATGATAGGACGGTAATTTAAAACACAGAGCTTATCACTCCCCTTATGCACAGAAACAAGGCGTGCGGATAGCCAATCTTCCGGGGCAACCGCTTCCTGCGGAAAGGAGTTGAATGTAATGCACAAAAACATCGATACTCATTCGGCATATCTCTTTATGATCGCAGTGAGAATATCATCTGGGCCAGACGCCTTTTTCCTATCAAGGTTAAGTAGCATAGCGAATATACCCTCAAAAATAATACTTATATATCAGACATCGAAGTGGAATCACAACCTGGAGTTGACAAAGTTGATACAACGCTTGCATGCCTAGTGAATACAAACTGAAAATAACGATTAATGTCGGAACTGCCACTTTTTAGGGAATCAATGTCAACATTTTGTATCTTAATTTTCTGAACCACGGCTCGCACGGGAGGTAAGTAGCGCCAAAACGTCTGAAGGTCCCTTCGCATAAACATATCAAGGTAATTGATGGGGATAAGCAGCTCAAAAACGCGGACGGCGATAAATAAGCACCCAAGACAGAACATAGCTGTCCTGTCACGTGTGTTTACGCTTCACTGTACACGTTTTAGAGCCGTTTATTCCCATCTTGTATGAGGAATACGAACTGGTCCAAATCACCACCTCACGACGTGACAGGGGTTCGCGAATAGAAGGCTGCTCGACCCTCTGATATTTTGTTCTCTCAAAGCAGAAGACAAGGATTCTAGACTATGCACATCATGCGCCCCCAGCCGGTACGTTCTCTTAATGAGCTTTTTCAAATTAATTGTACCAAACATTATCGGAGAATATGGCTTATGAGTAGATATTTCTTTTCTGAGGAACGAAGTGCTCAATACAGGAATGAACAGTGTCCCTAAATAGCGCACAAAAAGAGTGTGTTTCCAGAGTTGTTAAATAACGCTTGTTTCATGATAATCGGGTATGCTAACATCATCCGGTCGAGAAATATCACGTATTCGTTTATGAGATACTTTCGATCGACTTTAAAAAACAAAAAGCTGCAAACGAGCAATACAAGATTATGGCCTGATATAACTTTAAGTATGCTAACCTCACAGGGTATATGAACTTAAAAAAGCTAGATCTAGTACATAACTTGTTGCTCTGGTGACAGGCGTTGGTTGATTAACCACTTGAAGAAGTTTGAAGGTTGAAAGCAAGTCGAGAAGTATCGATTCGTTTTATGCACCGCAGGATGTCGGTCTTAATCTAGTCCAATATATTCCGGCAGCATTAATATATCAGATCACCATTACTGTTCATTTTTAATAAACCCAGAAAAAATAATCATCCACTGTCTCTAAGAAGTCGCCTGGTGCCTTTGGTGCCCTGTACACAACACCAAGAACGAATAAATCATTCCGATTTCAACTTTGCACCATAAACTGTCGTGATTTTGAATTAATTTTAAAACTGAGCAACATTTTTTTTTTATAACAATGCATCGTCGCCGTCATTTCGCCATGCCCATGGCGAAATCACGGCGGTGCTGTGGATTTTACAGGCTTCTATAATTGGAGGTAAGTTGGAGAGCTAAAACGTGCTGAGGTCATTGTTTTAACGTGCTTAAATTTGTGATATTTTTTTAGAATAAGTATTTGTTTAGATGGTAATATTTGTTTTGTTACAGCTCTGAAACAAATTTAGTTGAATGGTCGACACTAACGGGCTAGACGGATAAGGCTATTTTGTGTTTTGAGTTTTACTTACGAAAACCAACTAAACTTTTCAATACTAGTAAGGAGCGGCAAACATAGATTATCACTACTTATATGAACTGACAGAACCTTCGCGACGCGGATTTCCATGGCGGTGTACGAAGAAGAAAATTGGCAGATGTATATCGATCGGCAGTTTGATATTTTAGACCCATGCGACGGATAAAAAAAAAAGGGGGCGCGGTTTGGCCAAAAAAAATGAAAGCCGTTTAGAACTCCCTGTAACGCCGGATTAGAGCGAAGCTCTTGAGGAGGAGAATGGAAGGGTACTGAGGGATAGAGTGGAAGGGTACTGAGGAATAGGTGACTTCCTGAGGTCACGTGACCTCAGGGGGTCACGTGACATCAGGGGGGTCACGTGACCACACGTGACCTCAGGGGGGTCACGTAACCTGAGGGGGGTCACGTGACATCAGGGGGTCAGGTGATCTCAGGGGGTGTCACGTGACCTCAAGGGGTAACCCTCGTGACCCTTGTGAGGTTAACCCTCCTGACCCTCGTGAGGGTAACCCCAGTAACCCTTGTGAGGGTAATCCTCGTGACCCTCGTGAGGGTAACTCTCATAACCCTCGTGACCCTCGTGAGGGTAACCCTTTTGAGGGTAACTAACCCTCGTAACCCTTGTAACACTCACGAGGGTTACGAGGGTTACGCGCGGTTACGCCGACGGCGACGGCGACGCCGCTCAAGCCGGAAACAAGCGCCTAAGAGCTGCGCTCTAAAACAACAACACGCTTTTGTGTAAAACTCGACAAATTATAAAGCGCTTGAGAAACCCAGCCTTCTGCGTTAAGTCCTTATTTCAAACTCTTTTTGTTCGCGTTCTGCTTATTGAAAAGCATGCGGTAGGCGCCTCAGCACGCACCTCGTATCGATGCGCCGCAGTGTTCTTCGGCAGCATAAATGCCGTCTGCTTTCATCGCCATCGCCATGGCAACAAACGCCGAATAACCTTTTCGGACGCGCGTGTATCACTTGGAAGCGTGTTAACCCAATCCACCACCTGCGTTCACGCCGCTTCGCGGCGATAGTCTGCGGCTGATCATTACGAAACTATTAAACATTGACTAGTAGACGGCGTTCCAAAAATCGGCGTTCGTTGCAAAGGCGACGGCGATGAAAGCAGACGGCCTTTATTCTATGTGGAAGGACAATTCGGCGCAGCTATACGATGTGCGTGCTGAGGCCCTTCCTGCGTGCTTTTCAATAGGCACAACGCGAAAAAAAAGAGTTTGAAATAGGGACTTAACGCAGGAGGCAGCTTTTCTCCAGCGTCCCATAATTTGACATGCCTTTCACGAAAATCATGTCTTTAGACCGGAGTGTGCAGATAGTTTTTTTTTACAACAACATGGGTCTAAAGTATCAATGTGGCTATCAATCTACCGATTGAACCATTATATGCAAATTCCAATGTATGCAAAAAACTCGGGGTTTCCATGACGTTTTTTTTTTTTCTTCATCGACACACTCTGAATATTCGCGTGACGTTACATGTCATCTGATCTGACGCCACTTTACGCAAAGACTTCAAAATTAACGTGAGGTGACCAACATCGTTGTTGACACCGTTATTTCACGCCACATTACGGCTTCGCGCCGCGAATCACGTAGCCTGACGTAGCGTGACGCAATAAATTTGCACCGAAAGTCAAGTTACGTGACATCACGTTAATTCAGATCATGTAGGGTTACACGTACATGTAGAGATCACGTTACGAACTTTGGTAGCTTACCTTCAAATACAATTCTACATTAAAACAATTCCGCAGTATGCACTAAAGAACGCCATGTTATTCTGCCATTATGTGCTGTCTAACGCAAAATGGTATACGTGGTCGCTGCTTCGTAAAAGGCGCTGCCCATTATTAAGGGAGTTCGTCGCTGAATGCTGCAGGCTCACGGTCACCCAAAAAGCTCTCGGTTAGCACTCCAAATCCTGCCAAGCCCTCCACGCATGGTTCATTTCCTTCTAGATATAACCGTATTTTTCTCTCCGTAAAATATGTCCGCAAAACTACTTTATAAGCTCTCCTGGCTTATATCGAGGCGGCGCTAAAGCGCCAAAACTACCCGACACATAAAAACAACACAAAAAACAAAAACTAAGTTCGGAATAAAACGAATTTTTTTTACGCGTCCGCTTCCATCCTCCTACTCAATTTAGTATTATATTTTTTTTTACTTTTTACCTTTAACCGCTTTCGAATCGTTCCTTGCACTCAAGTTCTCGTTCCCCTTTGATTTTTGTGTTTTTATAACTTCGGCTTTTTATTTTTATTTCAGTTGACTTCATAACTGTTCTTACATGTATGCTTGCGTGTACGCATTGAACGCGTCGGGCGAGAGTCGAGCATCGAAAAAGGGAGCCCTCTTCTCTCGTCCGTTTACGCCGGGACGCTTTCGCTTTACGAGCTTTGTAGCTCCTTACGGAGGGCCATAAAACCTCCCTGAGGCGTTCTTTCTCCTCCTCCACGACGGACATAAAGAATGAAGAACCTCCCTCCCTCCATCTTTCTTTTAGCCGAGCTACACCTCAATATCGATACGTCCGAGATATTTCACTCAAACGGGACGACTGCTGGTTGGCCCAGAGCAACGATACGGGGGCATCATCGAGGCCGGGGTTGTACGTGCCCCAACGGCAATAGGGAGTTTTAGGAAACCTGTTTTTTCCATGTCCAAAACGGCACGCTGGTCCTTCTGCTATGAACTGCGCATACGAGAGTCTTCTGCGCTAGCGCATGCTCAGTTTGTACCCGAGGGCCTATCGTTCCTTATCGGACGTGCAAAAACGGTTCTCTAAAACTCCCTATTGTAAAAAAACGTTACTGGAGAAAAAAAGTAGTCTCGCGGTACATTTATTTATGAATTAAGCCGTTTCACCGTTTTGACATTAGAGGTATGCCGAAAAGCCATCTCTTAAATATAAATATATATATATTCGTGCAGAACTTAAGGTAAGGATACATTATTTTACGGCTTCACAACACCAAGTTTTGAAGGTATGTGTGATGACTGTAAAACTTCATATGAATTAGCGCCTTGAATCACAAAACAAATAATCAAGTTTAGTTTTTTTTAAGTTTAGGGAAGAAGTAAAGAGTAACTTAACTACGTTACCCATTACTCAAGATAAGTAACGGAAGTACGTTATTCGTTACTGTTTTGTTATAGTAACAAGTTTGTTACTACGTTACTGAAAAAAAGTAACCCGTTACCGCCAAGAGTGCCTAAGGGGTGACGGGGAAGGATGATCTGAGCTGGGACGGGTCAACGAGGAGACGCCACCGTGGATGCCGTACCAACCACTTGCAAATTCGGTTTATCTGCAGTAGAAAAAATTAATCAGAATGGTGGAGAACATTGAGAGACAAAGGTGTTTTTGCCTTAAAAATCCAAGGAGAATGCAGGCACACGGGATGCAGTGTAGGTGGCTTTTTAAAAACAAAGCATTGCTCAAGTATTGTCTTGTTGTTGTTTTCTGTTTTATGCCTTTCTCTATTTATCCGCGTAGTGTGCCCTCAAAAACTGAAAATAGCCTGCTTAAAAAAGAAAATGAAGAAAATCAGTCCCCTTTCGGGCTTGCACCATATTTTGGAGTCGCTACATTTCGGCAATCATCTTTTTTTTTATCCGCTGCACACCCTTTAATAACTTCAGCTGTGATGGATACCGGTATGAGTCGACCCCAATTCCAAGTGTAGCCGTTTCGAAGCAAGCCAAGCGAATCCAAAGCTTCCACCGTTGATATACCTTTGAGCTGCCCGTCTCTCCCGACGTTCCCGACAATAAAAAAAAAAGAAATATAAAGGCATAGTCGAGGTAGGCAAACAGAACCGAGCTGTCTCGCGAACGTCCGAGCCAAGGGTCCTTTCGCATATAGATTGCTCCTGTTCACGTAATTTCGAGCCGAGTAGTCGCGCTTGACTGGCATCGTTGGGCCGCTGTCCGGCCAATATATTTGTCCGTCCAAGCACGGAACACAAATCAATGACTCGTTTTCTGTGACGAAAAAACCCCGGCACTAAAACCCTGGCGGGCAACAAGGGGCTAAAATAAATTGCCGGTATGGCGGTGTTGCTCGCTCACCAACGTGATGGATGGTGCCTGCCTGCGGTGGGTGTCGAGAGTAAGCTCGGGGTTGGTCGGGCGTGACTCCAGGTGACGCTCGCGAGAGCACCTCGTCGTGCTGGCTCGGTCAGGTTTGGCTGCTTTTTAGCGAGTAAAATCTTTTGTCAGGCGGGTTTTAGGACTCGTGTGGGGATTTTGCAATTTTTTTTTTTTTTTGATTTCTCGTTTGTGGGTAGATTCATCCTGATCAAGATGATGGAGGTTGGAAAAAGGACATGCAGTGGTTTTTGTTTTCTTTTCGTTTTGGGGATTGGCGTTAAATTGTCTTAATGGGTTGATGGAGCACCCAAGAACGACAGCGTATATATCTCGAAGCCGAATGAAATGCGAAACTAAATTTATTGATCCCAGGTTATATAGCTTTATGAAATCAGGTGTATAGAAGTTGAATAAGTACTCGTATATAATTGATTGGGTGTGCGTTTCGATAAATAACGAAATGTAATAGGATTGATTTTTGGACGTTTACCAATCACCGTTCAATGTTTCTTCTTAGTAGTTTTTTGTATCTAATGATAAAAGGTTCATATACACAAATGCTTCTAAAGGCGCAAAATGCTTCGATTTTTTTTTTCTTGAGGTGGTTTGATTATTTTTTTGAAGAGCTGTATTTTGACCAATTTCACTAGTGCGAGTAAGATTTTTAATTTAATTTGATAATAATTTCTTCAGCTTTACAAGGTTTACAAAATGCAAGGTAACAGAACCCTCAATTAATTTTTAATATATCCTGGCACACATTGTGGATCTGTTTAATGCACTGTACATTCATTTAGCAGCGTGCGACTTAGAATGAGACGCGCTACATTCTAACATGCCCTGTGTAAACAATAAGACATGTCTTTTTGAAAAATAAATATATAGAGCAGATGATGCCTTCTTCTCATCATCTGCTCTCATACATATAAATTAACAAGTATCATATACCTGCTAATATAGAAAACAATATTAAAAGCGCTACTAACGCGTTGCCGTTTTGTATTTTTAGTTGTCAAAGCTAAACGCAGACATTATGTCAGTCGTTCTTAAACGGGGTTCCGCGGACCTGCTGGGGTCCGCGAAGCCCTCGTCTCAAACCCCCGCCTCTTTTTTTGAAAAAAAACATTTTTTTTTTTAACCGTGGCTAGGTGGCGCTAGCTCCCGCCCATTATAAATGAAGGCCTAATGGGTTCCGTTTTTACACTAGGATACGTTTTCCTAATCTATACCCCCTCCGTCCCCTGTTTACACTTGCATGGGATGCCCATAACTTTAGCGAGACCCCAAGGGGTCCCCGACACATCAATGGTTGAGAACCACTGCATTATGAAATCAATGCAGCTCAAAGTGTGAACTATGTAAAAAAAATCAAAGTAATTTAGACACACGTAAGTCACTTACCATTGGAGCAATTAGCCAAGCATTTCTGTACAATTAAACTGAGAGGAAAACCTAGAAGTCGCTGATTTGTAGGACTCTTAACGTGTCGCGATCGTTTGGTGTGCTCGAGGAATCACAACACGAATCGCGTTGGGAGCAAACGGGAAATTATTTTCTTTCCTGCAGAATTTTATGGGAACAGGCGCTTTCCCAGCATGCATTTAAGCAATCACTACCGCAACTAACGCGCTCACTTTAGCGGCCAATTCTGGCGGTCGTCCTTCTCATAGGTGTGGCGAAATTGGCCAAAGGCGGCATGTTGTTTACGTTGTGGTGCTTTCGATAATACTAATTTTATTTTGTGGCTATAAAGACATCTTGGAAGAAAGGAATTCGACCAATCCAAATAGACGTGAGGATTTTTCACCTCCATGACATCCCATAAAAACCGAAAAATGTGTAAAATAAACATATTAGGCATAAAAAAGAAACTGACCATAATGGGGGCTGTATTCTTAATTTGCCATTAACGTATTCGCTATTTAATTGTCAATTTATCTTAGATCGATTTCAAAAGTCTGTTTTTTTATGTTGTTAACGTGACGGCTTCTCATCCGAAGGGGTGCATGTACATAAATACCGAAACATATACAACGGAAATAAACCTCCCGATAGCGAGGGTTTACGTGACGCACTTCCGGCTCCAAAATTCGAACTCCCCTCTCAATGAGCCACCCTTAGTACGGTGCTTGGAACATGTGTCCGACTGGTGTGTGTACCGCGTACAAAAAAGTGGTCCCTCGATTTCCGCTCGATGACGTCGCAGAAATGTCACGCTGTCGCCGGTCGCGATCCTGGCGGCGTCCCAACAGCTGTGGCGCATGTGGCAGACGCCTGTTCCCCTGCAGGCCGCTCTCCAGTTTGACAGTTCACGGAAGCTTCGGCAACCAGTAAGTTGGGACGCCGCGACGACAGCGACACTAGCGTTTGATTTTGCTATTTGCCAGCATTTCTACGACCAAGTGACGGGAACGCGACATCCTACAGTATGTCACTCCGGCTTTTGTGACGTCGTTTGTTGCGACTTTGGGACAGCTTTGGATGCATGGGCGGAATAGTTCGCTGAATTAACACAGCAGTCGGAGACGCCTTCCGGGCACCTTACGTGTAGATCGCGGTGATTTGCTATCGCACTGACAGAGTTTCTCGATAATGTAGGCGTCGTCGGCTTTGTATACTCAATAAACCGATCGAACGTCTTTATCAGCAACGATATCGAAAATAATAAAATTATGAATCCTTTTTCGTCTGTCGTGGAATGCCTTCCGTTGCAGGTGTGATCTGTATTGCCGATCCCGGAGGCAGTGCAATACCCGTCACTCAGCGCTCAGTGAGGCGCGAGGCCACATCACCGCTGAAACGATAAGACATATTTCATGTTTTTTTCTTCTACAATCGTCTTATAATCATTCGAGTGTAATTATATCGATGACATTCGTCTTCAAAGATAAAATGTAACTCATGTGTTGTTTTTTTTTTTTTGCACTTGCTTCGATGGTCTGTGTAGAGGCGGTTGTCTGACATTTCTTTCGATCAGTTTCTTGTGTATCGGTTTTTTGTCTAAGCTTACCTCCTGTTTAAAAATTTGTTTCGTTCAATCGATTCGGCGACTGACAAAGAAACGTGCTCAATTTTATATTTGCGTTTCATTTCACGAATTCCGTTATATTAAAATAACTTTGTTACATTTGATACGTGCGTTTAGTTTCACTAGACTCGGCCCTTTGACGATGTCACTCCTAAAACTTTTGGCCGAGTTGTATACACAGCTTATCCATTTGTTTATTAATGTTGTTGACTTATCCATCCTAAAGTTGTAATACTTGTTACTTAAAAGTTTTCCATTATTGTCCGCGTTCTCTCAACAGGGGATGAATCCTAGATTAATACGAGTATGAAGTGACTGAGGGGAGATGAGAGCGTACGGGGACGTAAGAAGACCGATTTCTAATTGGAACGACTCCTGGGTGGACGCAAAGCTACGTGTTTTTGTCTCTACTGACTGTTCGAACCCGTTCCTAGAATGGGCTGAGAGAGAGACAGCTAGCTTTTGTGCCTACCCTCTAATCATTCTATCCAGAGCTTGCTTTTCTGAGCTCGCTCCTCCAAGAGTTTGTACCTGTACAGGCGGAGAAGCGATCGCCTGTAAAGTATGCTGCGCCACACCGAGACACTTTCTGAGGGAAAGCCTCCTAGAACCCTACAGCTTACTTTAGTAGGCCTGCAGTGCGCTCCATTTTCCCACTATAGTTTCAAACCTGCTACATATCTGCTAATATTTTTTATATGCAGACTTTAGCATATATTTTGCTGTTGGTCTCATTACTTTTTTTTTTTGATTGGGCACAAGTTGCGCAAAAATACTTAGCGCTCATTCTACAGGGTGTTTTATTTTTCAGCGTTACAGGTTTGTTTTTAAACAAAGTTGTGAAAGCTACACTTATGCGGTGTGTGCAGGTGAGTTATACGGCCAGGGGGACATAAAATAGGTAGATAATTATAATGATCAGTTGTATAATAAAGTAAAGGTTGTTAATTACCTTTTTAATTGATTAAAATAGACGTATCGTTCCAATTAGAAACTTGCTGAACATCATCAAAAACCACTTAAATCAGTAATTTTCAGAAAGACTTTGAGCGCGTGAGAAGCGTAGTAGTGCACTAAATTTATCACTCGTGGAGCAGGTACAAGGCTAGCGGTTGCGGTTAGGCACCCGCGCGATTTTTCCGTCTCTTATCTAGCCCCTGCCCTGTACCTGCTCCACGACTGATAACTTTAGCGCACTACTGCGAATCTCACCCGCTGAAACTCTTTCTAAAAATTACTCATTTAGGGGTTTTGGACAACGCTCAGAAGGTTTCCAATTTGGGTTTATATTACTATATTCACTCATTAAAATGTTAATTAACAAATGTTACTTAATTAGCCAACTGATCGTTACAATTAGCCCCATTTACTATGTCCCCCTGGTCGAACAACTCACCTGCGCTGACCGCGTAAGTGTAGCTTTCACATCTTTTTTAAACAAATCTGTAAATATTAAAATAAAAAACACCCCCTATATATTCGGTTATGGAAGATATGAATTTCACACTAGCAAAGAAGAGGCAACATTCAATCGGCCTGTTCACTTTCAAAGAAACAAGTTACGCCCAACATTAAATTGCACGGGTATGATCGGTAGTATGAAATATGTGAACCAGGGTTTTGCTGTGGGAGCTTTCGCGTCAAATGTCCGCGAGATCTCGCGCTGTTTGCAGTACGTTTAGTTTAGTGTCCTATCCTGCCCTGATATGAAAAGTGCTCCCAAAGTTTCAATACATGACGACAAAGAAACCGGACTTTCATCCTGCCGGATTTCGCTCTCTTGGCGGTTGGTTCTACACGTTTCGTTAAAAAGTACGAGCGTACGCGAATTTCAGTGCCATCGTGGCGACCCCAATGAACCTCTTAAAAGGTAGCGCGCGCCCTCAAGCGGCTCGCGTGAGGCATTATGGGAGCATTAAGGGTCGCTGCTCCATCGGCTGCTGCTACCACTGTACCGCCTGCAAGAACCACGTTGCCTACTTTCGCGTTGGGTCCCTCTGCACGGCAGACGGCGATCTTTGCAACCTCCTGTGCTGTGCTGCGTTCTCCAGATGAGGTGAGAAACACTCAGTCACAACACGTCTGTCCACTGCCCTTTTTTGGATGGGACACCGTTTTGGGCCTCGCGCCTGAAGAGCGAGGAATCACTAATGTCCAGACATGGACATGAAATCTGCGCGTCGGCGCCTGTTTTCAATGCTTTCGCATTCGTTCGTCTGCTATCCCGCCTCTCTCTAAAATCTTCCTGAACACTCGCAAGACGCTACCATGAAAGCGGCGTTCTAGCGTTCGATTATAAATGAGCCACGGTTTGAAATAAGCGTCTTTCAGCGTCTGTCGATGTGTGCTAAAAAGCGATTGAAAAACCTTTAAAAAAATGCATTTCTTTTAGCTTTTTTGTTCTTGGTATTTTTTTGCATGTCATCGGCGAGCTAGGTGGGTGAACGTCATGACGCACAATTAAAACGCAACCTAAATTATTCGCTTTTGTAGGTCAGGTGCACCGGGAAACATGATAGTTTCTCTCCTTTTGAAACCAAATGACGGAAACAAACCAAGAAAAATTTGATGCGAGTCTAACGCCCAATTGCCTCCAGCCAAATAACTTGCATATTCTGGCCTGTGTACGCGGTACCTACTCGGTATTGAAACAAGGGTTGCAATCAAGGCGGTTACACAATTCACAGAGCGGCGGGGCCGCTTTTACAGTAACCAACATCTTTATTTATAATTGTCACGCGCCAACGAACAAATCAAGCCAGGTCAAGCAAATTAACTGATGTGCAACGCTACACTCTAAAAGAAATTCGTTCTTGAAGGTTTCTGCAACGCCCCAAGAACACTTCCAGCTTGTGAAAAACGGTTTCGACTAGGTTCGACTCAAAAGCTATACCACCCCTCTGGCGCACTAGAAAGACAACTGGGCGATGAAAAACTATTTCGCGTCAAAAAGAGAGCTTCAAAGAACATATTAGAGGTTTTTCACCGAAGAACCCAGTCACGGCTTGTAGTTTGGGCGCCGTGTAACCCGGGAAGGCAGGGAGCCAGCCTTTGGGGGGAAAGCGCTTTATTCGGGTTCCAAGTTTTGCTTGAACCAGCTCCAGCCAAAAAAAACTGCCCGTCTCGTCGATTCTTCCTTCCGTCGTCACCTCGCCTTTTCTCGACGCACCAATCAGCGCAAACCACGGGTAACAAAAAGATAACAATCACAAAGGCCGATAACCCATTGGCGGCGGCGCTGAATCCGCTGCCTCATGCATGCCGCATGCACGACACGCCCCCCCCCCCTTTTTTTTTCTTTTCCAAATAAAAGGAAATCATAATTTGTGTATCCCTTTACAATCGTAGCGTTTAGTACAAAAACCGAACTGCGCGCACATTGCCGTTCATTGGGCGTGAATGATCACAAGAAAGACTGACAAACTTACTTCTTGAGAACATCTAAGGTACATCAACCAGAAACAAAACTCCACACCACTACAGCCTTGACAATGCATCAGCAGGTATATTTCTTGTCCCTTTTACGTACCGTACACTTCAGGTTAAATTTTTGCAACGCAAGCACCCAACGAATCAGCGTCGCACAATTCGGTGCTGCTGACGCCGAATACTGCAAAGCGTTATTATGGTCGGTGCGAATTTCGACCTCCGCCCCAGATAGTCGCGTTTCCAACTGACCCAAGGCCCACACTACCGGGTAAGCGTCACGTTCGATTACTGCCCACCGAGTTTGGGGAGCAGTTAGTTTTTTACTGAGAAACGCCACTGGGTACCTTTACCCATCAGCTGCACTTTGGGCGAGACATTCCACCATCGCTCTATCCGATGCGTCGGTGGACAGAACAAAAGGCTGGCTGGCATCTGGCGCTCTCATATCCGGAACTTCCATCAGGAGACGCTTTGCTTTTTGAAACGCTTGTTCCTCCTCGTCACCCCACGGTAACAGGTTCGGAGTCCTGTCTCCAGTTCGCGCAGTCAATGGCAACACCACTTCAACATAGTCTGCAATGTAGTCTCTATAGTAGTTTATTAGCCCTAAAAAGCTTTTCAGTTCTTTTTTCGCCTTTGGCCTCTTCATGGTCTGGATCGCCTTGACACGAAAGGGGTCAGGAGCATGCCTCCCGAGCCGATCTGGTGGCCGAGGTACATGACCCATCCCTGGGCAAACCTGCATTTGGACAGCTTTACCGTAAGCCCCAAGCGACTCAAGGTTTCGAGAACGCTCTTTACGTGCAAAAGGTGGTCTTCCCACTCAGACAAATATATTGCAATGTCATCGATATATGCACCCGCATACTCTCTGTGTGGTTGCAACACTTCATTCATCACACGCTGAAAGGTTTGCACTGAATTTTTCAACCCACAGAGAATTACTTTCCAAGCATACTGCCCACGATTGGTTACGAATGCTGTAAAATTCCGAGACTGGTCTTTGACTGGTATTTTCCGATACCCGCGGGTTAGGTCCAGTACTGTTATGTACGACGCCTTCGGGACCATCCAGATCATTTCGATTCCATTATTCATAGGAAAGGCATCGACTTCAGTGGTTGCGTTCAATCGCCTATATTCGATGCACAATCTTACACTCCCATCCTGCTTCGCTACACACACTACCGGATGAGCAAACTCTGATTCAACTGGATAGATCATACCCCATCCTAGAAGCTGTTCAATCTGCCTTCAACTTCCGCTCTCATTTTTATTGGCACCCTATAGACCGACACGCTGTTTACAAACAAACCCACTTTTGCCCACACCAGGTGTGGGCACTGCGCGTGCGCAGAAACCGAATTCGCGTGAAGTGAAGCGTCTGCTCATGCTAAGTGCCGTCGACAGCGGCACCGCAGCTGCGTGACGTCAGGACCGCGTGCTGGTCTATAGGCATATTTCTTCTTTTGTTATGAGCCTTATGACCGCACAAGTCTTATCTTGTGCGGTCCTTTTGCACACTTTCCTGGGCGCCTAGATAATACATGTACGAACTGCTGCACTAGGCTATACATCTCGTTTTCCGCCGTGGTCTTCTCTGACTCGGGTTCATCTGCTCCCCGCCCGTCTGTGGGGAGTTCCTTCACCGAACCAAAGTCCGGATCATCAAAGATAACACCAACAGCATCAACGCGTTCCACATATGGCCTAAGTTCGTTGGCGTGGATTTACTTACGGCCACCGTCAGGCATCTCAACTACGTAGCTGTTCTTTCTCCTAACTTCTAGTATCTTCGCTGGTTCCAGCCAAGGAAAGTTCATTTTTTACCGCTCGTGTCCCTTAGTAGCACTAGATCGCCCCTACAGAAGGCCTTCTCTTTCGCACGAAGATTGTAACGCGTGGCGTACGACCTCTGTTTGTGTTCTGCCTGTTCCTCTACTACTCGCGTCATGTCGGCCATTTGTCTCCTTGATTTCTCCAGATATTTGTCCGCTGACTTAACCAGCGTGGACGGGGGCGTCCATTCACCAGTCCACGATTTTCTTTAGGATGGACAGTGGTCCATTCGGCGCGCGTCCATACATGCGTTCAAATGGCGACATTCCTGTAGTTTCATTAGGGACTTCGCGGTAGGCCCAAAGCAAACAAGGAACTAGGCGATCCCATCCCCGCCCATGTTCTGCGATCACTTGTCTCAACATCCGCTTCAGCGTACCATTCCATTGCTCAACTAGACCATTGCTCTCTGGGTGTTCTGGTGTCGAGAACCTGGGTGACGACCCCAATCTACGCAGCAACTCCTGTGTGAGTCGGGCCGTGAAGTTTGTGCCCTGATCGGACGAGACGGTTTCTGGCACTCCCATTCGCGCGAATATTTCAACTAGTGCGTCACACACTGCCTTCACCGTTAGCGATCTGATACAGGCCACCTCTGGCCATCTCGTACACACATCGAACAGACACAAGGCATATTTGTGCCCCCTCGACGACGCCGGATCTAACGGTCCAATACAATCCATTACAACTGTCTGGAATGGAGCATCTGGTCTTACCAGCGGGGTAATAGGCACACGGTCTCTGGTTCTAGGTCTTGCGTTCAACTGACAGTAATGGCACTCTTTGCAGTATTTACTAATCTGCTCCTGCATGTTCGGCCAGTAAAACGAATTCTTAATTCGCTGTTGCGATTCCTTTAAAGCGAAATGCTAGCCAACTGGTTTGTCGGGGCTACTTCTAATACTGTCTTCCGCCTACTTTCCGGTAAAACTAACTGCTTCACAATTCTGCCATTTTTTTTGTGGAACAGCTTTCCATCAACCACTTGCATTTCATGAGTTCCTTTTTCTGCCTGTAGCCACAGTGGCCTCACCGACTCGTCGTTCTTCTGCTCTGTTCAAAACTGAAGGCAACTTTCAGATTCTATTTCGTGCACGTCACTTCGCTTGTCCTCAGTCTCTACAGTCCCGTTTTCTCCCTCCGACTGTGTGCTCGCCACACATGCCTCTATCACAGGACCTTCCTTCAATACTGCAGCTTCACCAGGAAGATCTTCCTGATCTGCCAAGGGCATTTCCTGCTCTACTCCTCTTAAAGCTACTAAATCCTCCGGTGCGAGTAGTGCGTCAACTTCTCCGGCAAGCTGCTCGGTTACATCACAGAGCAGTAAAATATCCACTCCAGAATCAAACGCACTGCTACAAAGTCGAAACGGGACATATATAACATCGGCTTCCACCTCGTGGTCGAAAGCGCCCTTCAACCGAACCTTTCCTTTTTGATTATCATCCAAAATTGGGGCCATGGACCTTGGAACCACTGTAATGTCTGCCTCCGAATCAATCCTGGCATTCAAGTACTTGTCTCTTGAGCGGAGTTGCACAAATCATTCTTCGTCAAGCACTTCGTGTTGTTCAGCCAGTGGTACTAGTTTATCATGCACCTCGAATGTTTGCTCAACGTGTACGCACTCTAAAGGTCTTTTTACTCGTGCCGTTAGCTTTGGATTGGTCCCAAGGCAATTTCTTGCCAGGTGACCCTGTTTCCCGCAAGCGAAACAGCGTCGAG
Source organism: Ixodes persulcatus (assembly GCA_013358835.2). Lineage (NCBI taxonomy): Eukaryota > Metazoa > Arthropoda > Arachnida > Ixodida > Ixodidae > Ixodes > Ixodes persulcatus. The sequence continues at coordinate 28,861 of JABSTQ010010642.1, read as the reverse complement.
TGTCGCCGACATTCTCGGTATGCCCTCTCTCTTTCGGAGGCGTCACAGCCTCGCTCTGACCAAAGTCACCAGTAGCGTCTGTCTTGGGGTATGGTTTTGGAACCCTATGTGCATTACTCTCCTGATGGCATTCAGCCAGCTTAGCTATCACCTCGGCGCAGCCACTCCCCCGTTTCCTTCACGGCAACATATGCTTTTGTTTTATTGGGGAGGGAATCCTTCAACCTATCAGCGACAACTAGGTGCAACAAGTCCTCGTAAGTATCCGCTTTTCTACTGTTCACATAATTACTAAAGTAGCTATGAAGGCGGCCGGCGAACATGCTCCACGACTCTTCCCGCAATTTGCCTGCCGTATTGGACAGTCGTTTATATTCGTTTGGAGACAATCTTAGCTCACGTAAAATTCGTTCTTTTAGCTGAGCGTAAGATAGCAATTCCTTCATGCCACTGCACATGATCATTGACCTGACCCTGTCAGCTATATACAGCATTATCAGAACTCAATGAATGAAGAAAGAATAAAACATTTAAAACTGGGACGACACGACACATCTTTCAACTAGCAACGACGATTAAAAATTTCAACAGCGAGCAGCCGACTATACCAAGGAGGGAAAGGGAGGAGAAGGGGAGAGAAGGGGAGAAAAAAAAACGCGAAGTGCAAGTCAGCGATGGGGGTTTAGCTCGGTTTTTAGAAATTCAACTTCAGTTTTCGTCAGCAGGAGGGAAGGGTTTGACACGTTTTTGTTTGCTATGGTGATGGCGAATGACTCTATGATCTCCCTGCCAAATCTGCTGTCATGCCCCCCCAGGATTTTTGTCTTATCAAAGATGGGATGACAAGGCGAACACCAGTGTTCGCCTTGTCATCCCATCTTTGATAAGACAAAAATCCTGGGGGGGCATGACAGCAGATTTGGCAGGGAGATCATAGAGTCATTCGCCATCACCATAGCAAACAAAAACGTGTCAAACCCTTCCCTCCTGCTGACGAAAACTGAAGTTGAATTTCTAAAAACCGAGCTAAACCCCCATCGCTGACTTGCACTTCGCGTTTTTTTTTCTCCCCTTCTCTCCCCTTCTCCTCCCTTTCCCTCCTTGGTATAGTCGGCTGCTCGCTGTTGAAATTTTTAATCGTCGTTGCTAGTTGAAAGATGTGTCGTGTCGTCCCAGTTTTAAATGTTTTATTCTTTCTTCATCATTGACTTCAACCAACACGCTCTTCTCTCAAGTAAGTTTATCAGAACTGTTTGAAATTTATCGGGAACCTGAAAGAAGCGAAATATGACTTCTACCGCCTCGAACCAGCCAGGCACTAAGGTTTTGTCCCCGGGCTTCCGGCTGAGCACGTTACTCAAGAGGGCAGCATAGTGGGCTATCCCAGATTCTGGTTGTAATCCCAGCCCCTCGTTGGCACCACCACCATTCTCCCTCTGCAATTTTCGGAGCTCAATTTGTGCTCGTATTTTGTTCGAGCTTTATTTTTTAAATTTCCAACCGACTGTTCAATCACTTCAGAATCAGTTCTCCCCTTATCTTCTGATGCGTCGTCAGGCTCCTTAAATTTATCAGGCATTTCACCCTCTCCTTTGCCCGACTCATAGTTCTTCGCCATTTCTCGAGTTATCATTCAACCTAAATAGACAAGCATATGCGCTCACCAATTCAGGTTGACCAGGGGGGCTATGTTCGACTAATGTTTCGTTTCTCCTAAAAAGAAACGGAAGTGACGTAAGGGACGATGTCGCGTCTGATTGGTTAGAGGCTCAACTGACGAAAGTTCCCTCTTTCGTCATTTGAGCCTCTGGCCAATCAGACGCGATATTGTCACTTCTGTCACTTCCGTTTTTTTTTTTAGAAGAAACGAAACATTTGTCGAACATAGCCCCCCAGTCTTCGTCGTCAATGGGCAGTCGGAGGCACTGGCAGCAGAAACGCCTAGCAGGAATGTCTCAGGGACCGTGCATCACTGAAGTTTAGATTATACCGCTGGCAGGCAGTAGTTTCTTTCTCTGTCGAAGACTGGAAGTCTTGTTTTCCGCCGCTGGTTTTTGCGCCGAGGCTGCGTCATGCAGTGTTCGTCACACTGGTCACGCCAAGCGCTCGTCTGGCGTCCGGTTGCATGGCCGCGGAAAAGCCGAGTTTGCGTGATGTCAGCATCGTTTGTGCTGTGCTCCGGACTCGCCGCTCCGTCGCATATGGTAGACGAAAATCGTGGCTTGCTTGAAATGGCAACGTCCGTGCGGTGTTCCGGACCCACCGCTCTGTCGCTTATGGCAGGAAAAAAGCCGGGGTTGCTTGAACTCGGCGACGTCCGTGCGGTGTTGGAGCTGGCCGCTCACCCCTAGGTTCCGTAGCTGAACTCCAGCTGTCGACTGCGCCAGTCACAGCTTGTGGTTTGGGCGTGGTGGAACCCGGGAAGGCAGGGAGCCAGCCTTTGGGGGGAAAGCGCTTTATTCGGGTTACAAGTGTTGCTTGAACCAGCTACAGCCAAAGAAACTGCGCCCGGCTCGTCGATTCTTCCTTCTGTCGTCACCTCGCCTTTTCTCGACGCACCATTGAGAGCACACCACGGGTAACAAAAATATAACAATCACAAAGCCCGATAAACTGGCGGCGACGGCGCTGAATAGGCTGCCTCATGCATGCCGCATGCATGACGAACCCTATTAAGGGGTGCTTAAATTAATTTTAGAGGGTGCAAAATATTGACAAGCCGAAGGATCCTTAAGAGTTCTATTACGACCAGATTTTTCTTTAGACTGTAGGCTTAGGCAACTTTCATTACCAAAACAAGCAGCTGCGCAGCGCTTTCGAAGGCCCGTACTTTAATTTAATTTAATGTTTTTTTTTTCTCTGGAGAGACAAAAAGCAGAGATACCGAAGGCCCATACCAAGCCACCTTCAGAAAATCAAATTTAAAAAAGTAAGAAAGAAAAAAAAGAAGAAACTTGCTACACTTCTTTCCTTCAAAGTATGTCGGTTTAAGAGAGCTTCCTCTGAACTCCTCGGTGATTGCAAAACGACTCTCACTTATAAAAATAGACGATCTCGACGAGTGGCGCTCGTTGTGCACTCCTCAAACCCCGCTAGCCATGTGTGTTATGTTTCCATACCGACGTAGAAAAGGCAATCTTGGGATAGTCTTCAAAAACAATATTGATTTTTTTTTGTTAAATTGTTTGTTTTTAAAGCATAGAAAAAAATACTTGTCGAATAAAATACTATTACGACACAAAGTTAGAATTGTGAAAGCAACATTTCACACGTCAATCCACTCTCCATTCAGTTAGAGCCGAAAAAAGGTGCCTAACATGATGAACTAAAACGCTGAGACTAGAAAGAGAGAGAGAGACGACGAAGAAGTCAAGAAAGAGCAGCAGTCTCAAATACAGCTGTGTTTGAGAATCCTCTTCTTCCTCTCGGGGGGGATCGGTGGCCGAGTGGGCTAGCGCACACCAGCTCGGAGCACGTGGAGCGAAAGCTCGCGCTGCAGAACCCAGGGATCTTGGGTTCAATCCCACCCCTGCCCGTTTTGATTTGGATGAGCATAGTACCGGAGTGCGCTCGTGTATCAATACTGCGTGGCGCACGTAAAAGACCTCAGGCTAGCGGTTGTACTGCACTGGATAAATTGCTCATCTACAGCGATTGACTCGTCGCAACTTTGAAATGGCTAACCGCTGTCTAATATTCCCACAACTCCAAATATTATATTCTTCCTCTTCTTCTTCATCGTCTTTGTTCCTAGTCTCAGGGTTTTAGATCTTCATTTTCAAATATCACCAGCTCGTTTGCGACCTAACATTCTTTTCATCAAAATGTACTTAGATATCTCAGCCCCAGGCGGGGCCTAAAGTAGGGTTATGCCCACCTAAATTGCATCCAAGGGCTTAAAGTTTGCTAAAACAATTGTGACCCATCTAAAGCCTTATAAAAACATTCTTTCCTTTATGTTCTTTATTAGTGTCTCTTAGTCCACGATCCAAGCCGACACGTATTTCAAATGCGTGCGCCGCTACAAGTGTAGATTCCCGCTTCCGGTTCTTCCGTCACCGCTGCCTTTTTTGTTTTGTTTTTTTCGTGTTCAGGCTTAGGTATTTAGAGTTGAAATATTTCATCGCTTCTGGGTGCCCTGTATTGTGACGTAGGCGCCCGTATTGAGGCAGGGGCCAACCACAGAGCGCGCTTTCTTCCAATCGGTGATCACGTACTTTTTTTCGAACTTGACCATAGCCTCCTCTATACTCGCAAAGCCTGGCAGTTCGACGACGGAGCCATAGTGTGCCCGGTCGCAGATTTGGAGCTTGAGAATCTGGTAGCACAGAGCATCGAGGAGCCATTTCTCGGGGAACCTGGACGTCAGCGCACAGCTTTTGCAGCGGCGAGGACCCGAAACACACTTCTTCGCTCGGGAGAAGTGTGTTTCGGCGTCTCACCGCAGCGGGGCGGCAGTCGCGTGAGTCTCCTCTCATCCGTTGTCTGCAGCTCCACCTTTTCCATTTCGGCGGCCGCTCCTCGTGGCGATCTGCCAAGCTTTGTCAGTATAAATGAAGCTATGGCTTGACGAACGAACGCTGCCCCTGACGCAGGCAATGCTGGTGTCACCGAGCACGGGGTCGGCCGGGTTTGCTGCTACCGGCTTCTCGCAGTGATGTTTCTGCGCTGTATCTATCTGGGTTACGTCTCTTTCGTCGCAAATTTATGTCCTCATCCGCTTTTGTGCCTGGCAGTTTCTGTAGGATGATGCCATAATTCGACTATTGCTCGGCGATGACTGTTCGACATCCTAGCAAGTGATCGAGCCTGTAGACGAAGTGCCCGTCGAAACCGGAGAGAGGTGTGTAGGCGCCACTTTTTTTTTTTCGTAAAGTTTGTCGCCAACTCGTTCCGAGTTTCCCACGCGGAGGTTTTTGTGGTGCGGCGTGAAAATTTTGTGCTGACTGAGGCTAGAGTGACGCCACAAGCGTGCTGCCTCCTCAGACTACGTCCACTTTTAGGCTGGCTTTAATAAAAGAAGGATATGCCCACTGAGATGATGCCGTCAAATAATAATATATTCTTCTGTGAAACGGGTGTGCATGCCAAGTAGCGTAGTTCGCGATCATTTGAGTGGTAAATCCGATAAGCAATGATTGCCTCGTCCTACCATTGTCGCACAATTGAGGCTTCGTGGGTCAAATTTACGGTCGTATCCTGCGGTCACCCTCTTCGTTCTGACGACGCGAAGTAGGAACATTTTCGTCCCCCTTCTCCCTTTCGTGCGAAGTAGTGAAAGTACTTTTGCCGCCTTGCGACAATGTCGTTCCGCTGAATGGGCAGCGAAATTTGCGCCTGGAACCGATCGACGTTGGCGATGTGACCATGTCGCGCATGAAATGACGATCTATTTTCTCGACAGCGAAGGCACTTGTAGCGACCGCATTTGACCCGTGTCTGCGAAACACTTACCTTTGCCAGACCTCTTTCGCCTGTATTCCGAATACGGTAATGTTTTCCGGATGGCCGTATATACCAAAACGTGTAATGGAACACTTTTTTTATGTTTTTTACGCATGCATTTTAATTACGTGCCTGTTTGGACCCCGCTTTACTTCTATGAGGTCATCTAGCCGATATGAAGGGATCACTTTTGAGGATATGGTAAGCACACCGGTCAGAGAGGCATTCCAAGCACCACACAGCGGCCAACGGCTGCAAGTTTACGAAAGACGCGAAGAACGAGTTGCATCAATTCTTGAACTGGGACTAAGGAAAAAATGATTCAAAAGCAGAAAAGGCAGTCATATTTAACCTTAATAAAAGCGAATGCAAAAGGAATACACAATAAATGAGGGGTACACAAGCACCCTTTTTATAGCCCATTTCTTACGAACCCTTTTTGCTTTCACGGATTTTAATTATGGTCGCGTACCACCAGCTGGCCAAAAGACATATTTTTTTTAATTATTCGCAGTGTTAATTTTACGTTGATAGGGTTTTAATACAGATTGTTTGCTTCGTTTTTCTAATCGCATAAACAACTTCATTTGTGGAAAGTTGTACAATCCGTGATTGTGTAGGAAGCCTAGGTCTTGGGCGCCCGCCTCAGATATTGGGGTGTGTTGAAAAGGGATAAGTACGTTTTGATAGCTTCTTTTTATGTACAATGGTTCTGCAATAGTTACTGACAGAGCGAGGAGAGCAGGAAGGAGCTTCATTTGCCCAGCCTCCAACGTGAGTTTCCTACCTTTGACAACACTTTAATGTCTCGGTAACCAAGAGGACACGAGCGCTACGAAATCACGTCGGAAAGCAAAAAAGCGCGTTCTACAGGCCGGGCGGTCGAAAGATTCGGCCTGCCGTTCTCATTTTGACAGTGAATTTACAGAAAAATATGAAAGTATCTCTTTACCTCAATACTTCATGTTGATCGACCACTTCTCTTTGTAATGGTTCGGGACCTTCACAGTAGACACACGAATGAAAGGGGGATGATTGCTAGGTGTTCGTAGTGCGGCATCTGGAGTGTGGCGGGGTGCATTTGGTGATTTCTTATATTTCCTCTCATTCTACGATGAACCATAGTCAAGGCTACGGACCGCCAGGTCCAATCTTAAGTCAATTACGAAACCACGTGGTATGTTTCTTTGACACATGTCTCCCATCACTGATACTGCGCATGTCTCGAACATCACCGTGCATGTCTCGAATAACTGATACGCAAATTTAGGGATTATAGCCCAGAACCCCAAATAAACACCAATTGCTTGAAATATATATATATATATACGAGGGACGTTCATAAAGCTCTTAATATTGTCACGAAGGAATAGAGATTCAGCAAGCAAACTCGAGTAGGAGTTGAGACTTTCTCTGCATATTCGCTACCAAAAATTACCCACTTTTTCTAGCGATGCACCACATGCCGGAGGCCATTTTTATAGAACTCCTCGTTTTGAGAATTCAGAAATCGCTCCACTTTAGCAATCACTTTGTCGCCGTCCTTGAAATACATTCCTCTTATTTGGCCTCACTGGAAGCGTCTCCGCCATTTAACCAAAGTTTCATAAACTGGGGCATTGACCCCGAACAACGCTCCCAGGTTGGAATGAATATCCTTGGCATCACTTCCCTTCAAATGAAGAAAACGGATCACTGCATGTGCTTGGTACCGATGGGCGGTGCCATTTTTGTTCCGACTCCCTAGCGGCGTTCCGAGCTACTATAGCATGCGATGTTTATACTGTGCGGAAACTAGAGGGACGCGCGCTCATGTTGATGCCTGTTTTGTTCCATTTTTTTCAATTCTTTGTGCCGATAATACGAACTTTATGAACGCCCCTCGGATATATATACATATATATATATATATATATAAATAAAATTTCTTCAATGTTTGTATCAGGGCTTATGAAAATATATGTAAGTTGTGCATGAGTTCTTATGTGATCTTATATGTTGTCATATATCCAGTGGGCAGATTTGTAATTTTCTTTATTAGGGTACTCGAGGTGAAGAGCTGAGCGGAAGAAAGATGTGGCAGCTCAATCGGAAAAAGGTGTTAGTTCGCGATTTTGGAGTATTACATTGTTTATGACTATAGATTCCGCGTTCTCGGAGTTTATTGTTTGTGACATTCGGAGGGTGCCTTGGGGAGCTTAGTTTTCGCTTAAAATTCGGCACTTTTCGGAGTTTATTTATGTTAGATTTTCAATTCTTTAAAATTCCGAGTTCTATTTTACTCTGCTCTTACTAAAAAAAAATTCCGTACAAACACTAACATTGAATTTGTAAAACAAAAATCACCGGTATCAAATCATATTTCTGCAGCTCCAATCGACATTGGCGCCCTTGGGATTGGGAGCACTAAGTCTCTCACGACAAATATTGAAAACAAGTATTACTTCAATAGACGTCGGTGCTTAAATATTTCGAAGCTCCTGGATGTGTAAAACCTCCAGCTGCCCTCCTTATCCAATGAAATCTCCAAGCTCACATCTTTCACTGATGCAAGAACAAAGAAGCACAAATTCTATGATCGAAACTAGAAAACGGAAGAGTATTTTTTGTCGCGGTCCACCACTGTATTGGATCATCGTACTGAACAAACCTTGACGAGATAATCGAAAAATCCCCCTTCTCAGTAGTTCAAAATAAAAAAACAATTGCTGGATTGAAATTTTTAAGGACGACTAGCCCTGTGCTTTCCGAACTTTATTCGTAAATATCGCATTTTGACTATTTAGTTTGCCATCGTGGCCTCGAAATTTGAGTTTTTTGGATATATCCGAATTGTGAAAAATGTTACCGGCGAGTGTTATTAGGATGTTACCGAATTTATCAGAACCAACGAAACCATACTTATAACTGACTCGTAATTGAATCTGGTTGCCAGTAGCTTTGAGTGTAGTCGATCGTAGGGTTAGACGAACAATAAAAGCGAAGAAAACAATCAACTCTCCCACGCTTTCATAAAAAAAGATGACGCCAATAATTAATTTACATTTCATTTTACTGCGTGGGAAGAAAAGACACTATGCAGTAGATTGCTGTGCACTTACACTCAGAAGTTGCTCACTTTTCAGTACTTGTTTAGATGGGACGGCTTCTTCGGTGTTTTATGCACTCTGAATTTAATGCTTATTGTTCTTTATTTTCTGCGAAAGGAATATCGTACCCTTTACATTGATGACTGCAGTTTCTTTTTTGGCAGAAAAACAACAAAAAATATTTTATGGGAACAAAATATTCACAAATAAGATCCCCTTTTCTATGGGAAGTGGTGTCGCCTCCCGTGTGATGGGGTCGAGCGAAGCCCATTTTAACGAACGGCCGGCGAGACGAAGTGCCTGCTCGTTAGCGGGATGAACGGGTTCCCCTTATGTCAGGAGAGTGTCGTAATAAAAGAACATCTATGGTGCTCGAAGAAGGAAAGCGTCTCCGCAAACTGCTTTCTACTTTAGACTTCTCGGGTTTTTTGTTTCTTTGTTTGAGATGCTTGGAAATTGTGAAACTCAATTAAGCTATCAATGTTACGAGTACGGCGTTGGGTTATTAGCCCCTCACCAACTTTCTTGTAAAACATATTAACACGAATTTACGTAAACTTTAAACATTATACCTACAAAATTGTAAATTAAAGATATCGGCCATTGTATAATGGTTTTTTGGTCCACTGAATGTTCTTGCACGCACGTCAATCCCCTTTTTACTGCATCAAATAAGTAATTAAATAAAATAAAAAAAAACTAATGGGTAAAAGGGGGAAAGTACATTTTTTGTAATTTTTGACGAAGAAAAAAAAATACAGTCATGACTTTTTAATATGGATTCCGTTAATATAGATAACCCGCTATATGGACATCACTTTCGGGGACAAACTTGCAAAATACACACATTTTTGTCTCTTCATTATGGACAACTAATTTCATGGGCAATTGTTTACGGGAACAGAGGTGTCCATATTAAAGTGACGTCACTGTATCGCGCAATAGTTACGTTGTTACACGCAATTTAGGTGCAGCTCACGGCTTCCTCTAAACCCCGCCTGTTAGGTTGGCGGAGAAAGAACGAGATGCTACCGCAGGACAGAGTGACGCGTACAAGAATCTTTAATCTCGTCGTCTACTACCAGCAGGTAGGCGTGCTGCTCGGTTGGTGGCAGACCCTTTCATATACATCTCCCTTTCTTAAAGACCGACCTACGGAACCATTTTCCGCAAGGTAGGAAAATGCCCCTCGCGCCCCTCCTCTTCTCACCCTCTCCCAAAAGTCACGTGATGGCAGGGGCTTAAGCCGACACGAAAGAAGCCCCTGCCATCACGTGACTTTTGGGAGAGGGTGAGAAGAGGAGGGGCGCGAGGGGCATTTTCCTACCTTGCGTGGTATCTTGGCGTTCGTGTGAGAAGCCAGGCGCCGGGATTTGGTCGGTGTAGGGAACAAGATGGCGCCTGTTCCTCCGAACGGAGCCTTCATCCATTTCTAAAATGAAGGACCTTGGCTCCTGGGCTGGCTGCTGTACAGTACCTCTTCTCTTGAGGTCTACAACCTAGACATCGGTGCCATCCACGATGTCCGCCAGGTCGCGAACTCCGTGGCGGCGATTGTAAGCCTTTTCTTGCTGTTCCCGACTTTCTTTCTTAAACTTCTTTAGTCGATCAATGTCGGGGCTGACGGGAAGTAACATCTTGCCTGCTGTAGGCACGTTTGTTCGAAGCCGCCTTCCCATGAGGAGTTCCGCTGGGCTGTATCCGTTCGGTACGAGAGAAGCGTCTTGTAGGGGTCTCCCGTTTTTGACATCGAAGTTTTGATTATTTTAACTGCAGCCTCCGCTAACCCATTGCTTTGTGGACAGCGAGGGCTGAATGTCACATGCTTAAATCCATTTTCTCTTCCAAATGTAGAAAACGCAGCGGTCGCTACACGAGAAAACTGCGGTCTGTTGTCGGAAACAACGACCTCTGGCATGCCGTGTCGGGAAAATATTGACTTGCAGTGGGTGACAACTGCCTGTGTATGTCAGACTTTGTAGTCGTGTGATTTCTGGGTACCGAGAAAAATAATCGGTCACAATTAACCACCAGCGACCTTCATGGTAAAAGAGGTCCATTGCCACCCTCTGCCATGGTCTGTCGGGAAATTCAGTTGGAAGCAGAGGCATTTTCCTGTTCTGTGACTTTTCAATGCAGGAATGGCATGTTTTCACTCTCTTTTCCACATCTTTTTGTAGACCTGACCGCCATACAGAGCCCGCCGCTCTGGCTTGAGTCTTTACAATGCCGAAGTGACCTTCATGCAGAAATCTCAGGAGTTCGGGTCGGCACTTTCCTGGGATCACTACCATTGAGGCGTAGAGAAGTAGATCCTCCTCAACAGTGAATTGATGCCGATATTGATAGTAGGGATTCACGTCGTTGTCAAGGTCTCGCCTGCTGGGCCAAGTTCGTTGAGAGCATTTCCTCAAGGCTTGGCAGACTAGGTCTGTTTCTTGGTGGTCAATAACCCACTGAAGACATGTGTCTTTGAATGACAATGCGGACCTGATATGTTGGACAAAAGCGCCAACGTCTCTTTCTAGGTCTAGAGGGAAAGTGTTTTTGAGAGGTGCCCTCAATAGCGTGTCTGCGGCGAGAAGTTCTTTTCCTGGTACGTATGTGATGTTGTAGTTGTACCTTATCATACGCATGCGCAAACGCTGCAGTCTCAGCGTGAGGTCGTCTAGAGCCTTGCTTGAGAAAAGCGGCACCAGAGGCTTGTGGTCGGTCTCGAGGTTGAAGAACTGGCCGACTAGGTAAGAGCTGAACTTCTCACAAGCCCCGACGAGCGCTAGACCCTCTTTTTCGATTTGAGCGTACTTTTTTTCGGTGTCGCTCAGCAGTCTGGAAGCGTACGCGATGAGTTTATGTTTGTTTCCCTCTTGCGTTTGTCTCAATACGGCGCCGACTCCGTAAGAAGACGCATCGGCCGTCACTACAGTCTCTTCTCTGGGGTAGTAGACTCCAAAGACTGGATGTGACGATAAAATCGCCTTCCACTTGTCAAACGCGTCTTGTTGAGCGGATCTCCAAACAAACTCTTGCTTAGTGCTAAGCAGAGAGCTGAGTGGTTGAAGGACGGTTGTTAGGTTCGAAACGAATCTTGCCAGATACGTTGCCATTCCCAGCACACTCTGGAGCTCTAGCTTAGAGGTAGGCGGGTCCATGGCCTTGACGGCTTCAACCTTGGTATCGTCTGGACGGGTGCCATGCTCGTTGACTTTGTGGCCCCGGAATGTTAATTCTTAGACGTTGAAGGAGCATTTGTCTTCGTTGAGCGTCAGACCTGCGTTTCAGAGTCGCTGCAAAACGGTGCGGAGTCTGGTGTTATGCTCTGCGGGAGTGGAGCCCCAGATGAGAATGTCATTCATATGGCATTCGACACCACTTGCTTCCTGTAGGATACTCGAGAGGTGCTTCTGGAAGTGCTCCGGAGCTGAAGAAATTCCAAAAAGGGAGCCGGTTGAAGCAAAACCGTCCAAACATCGAAATGAAAGTCGTGAGCTGCTTGCTGTCTCCGCTTAGTGGAATTTGCCAAAAACCGGAGTTTGCATCGAGATTTGAGAAGTACCTTGCATTCTGAAGGAGTCCTAAGGTGTGTTCGACTGACGGTATAGGGTGCCATTCTCTGAGTACGTAGCGATTGAGTTCTGTGAAATCAACCCATCTTCTCACTGCACCGCTTGGCTTTGGAACAACTACCATCGGTGCACACCAAGGAGTTGGCTCTTCGACGGGTGATATTACTCCCATTCTCTTCATTCTTTGAAGCTCTTCTTTGTCTTTTCGTAGAGCGGGATCGGCACTCGCCGTGGAGAACTTAGTGCGAACGGTTTGGCGCCGTCTTGGGGTTGCACGTGGTATGCTTCAGGGAGCTTGCCGAGCCCTTTGAAGAGCGCAGGGAACTCTGTTCTTGCGTCGACTTTAGATCCGTCAAGAATGTGGGAGCTTGGACTGATCTCGTTGACCACCGATGCAAATTGCAAAGCTTGTATAGCAGGCTTTCCTAGTAATGGCGTACGGAGGTATTCCAAGATGTAAACGTCTTGCACTGAAGTGCGGTCTCTGTACGTGATGTTGAGGCGAGCTGTCCCCTGTGTTCCCAAAGGGGTTCTGTCCGGTCCGTGAACCTGGCGAGGTGGTGCTACCAGGCGCGGTCGTAGGGAGAGCTTCCGGAAGATGGAGGGCGAGATGACCGTTTCGTTAGCGCCCGTGTCCAATTTAAACTTTACAGTTTCCCCTGGAAGCGTCACCGTGACTTCCCGCTTGTCAGCCTGAGGATGCGCCACTCCTTCAATAAAGCGAAACTCGTCATAATCGTCTTGAGATAGTCCAACGGAGCGGACTTTCTTGGAAAGGCAGACTCCGGAGAAATGACCTTTCTTAAGGCAACTCTTACAAGTCTCGTGTCGAGCTAGACAGGACTTTCTGGGATGACATGCTCGTCCACACCAAGGACATTCCTAGCTGTTCGTCTTGGACGAAGCAGACCCTTTGTGTTCTAGTCTGCCTGGTGATTTCACGCTAAACCCAGAGAAGCGGCAAGTTGAAGTTCTCCTTGTATCAAGCTTGTTGACGCTGCTGCCGGGTTTGGTGTCTTGATTCAGCTCGACTTGCTGCTGACGGACGTTTTCAACTCGTCTCGCTGACTCTAGGGCCTTTTGAAGTGTTAAGTCGGCGTCGGGCTGGAGTTTTGCGGCGAGCTTTTTGTCACGGATGCCAACGACTAGCCGCTCTCATACGAACTGGTCTTGCATTGGGCCGTAATCGCAGTATTGGACATGGCGTGCAGTGACGTGGCAAACTCTTCGATGGACTTGCCTTCTTGTTGGACCCGGGATTTGAATCGAGCTCGCTCAAAGATGACGTTTTTTCACGGTATGAAATACGTCTCGAAGTGGCCCATGATGGTATCGAACTTCTTGGCTTCTGCTACGCTCAACTGGAACGTGATCAAGATGTTCTCGGCTTGGTCTCCCACAATGTAAAGGAGAGCGTCGATTTGGGGTTCTTCAGGCTTTTTGCTGAGTCCCGAAGCAGTGTGGAAGCGTTGGAAGCGCTTCGTCCATTTCGGTAATTCGTTCGGAGGCGAGAAAGAAAATGGCTCCGGCGGCTGTATCACGAACGATGTGCCCGCTGCGGTAATTGCCATTTCTTCCAGCGCAGGATCGCTTCCTTGGGTGCCTCGGAAGTCAGTGCTGGTAGCGGTTCTTGATTTCCGGTCCTGATCCCACTTCTGACACCATGTTAGGTTGGCGGAAAAAGAACGAGATGCTACCGCAGGTCAAAGTGCCACGTATAAGAATCATTAATCTCGTCGTCTACCACCAGCAGGTAGGCGTGCTGCTCGGTAGGTGGCAGGCCCTTTCATAGCCCACCACCCACAGATCAGTTTCCCCTCCCATTACTACCGTATTAAATTAAATGTCCTGTCGAACACGCTCGTAAGCCTAGTGTCTCCCCAAGCAGCACCACAAAGTGACTTTCGATCGGCCGACGGTTGGCCAGTGTCTGGACAGCTTGGCCACTTTAAAGGCCCGTTCACACAGTTGCGTTCGGAGCGACCACTACGCTTACGAACGAATGCAACCGGTTGGAACGACGAGTTACCATAGCAACGAAGCGCCAAACGGTCGTTTCGTTCGTGTTCGTTCGCAACGCAAGGAGTTGAGCCGGGCTGAACTTTTTCGTTACGTTCGGGAAGGACGGGAGCGACAGACCAACCACAGGTCGAGGAGAGCTCGGTCGCGCGCGTTGCATGCCGGTCGTGCCGGGTTCCTTCTATATGCAAACATGGCGTCGGTGCCACGGTTGTGATCGTCGAAGTGGACGGCGTGGTGGAAGCTCATCGTTCCGCGTAAAAGCGCTATCCTTGACTGTGAATTTTCGGCGTGTGTCGTTATGATAACCCAGCACGTACTAGAAGGGAAGATCCACCTACTCGTACGGCGATCTCGTGGCGGCACTCTCAAGACAGCAGAAACGCCCGTGCCGTCGTGTTTGTTTACTTCGACTGCAGTGATGCTTTCTTAGCATTTGTGTCCTCGAACATCGCCCGGATTTCTTTTTTGGCGCATTCCATGCGTGTGCTCAAGTTCAAGGTATTACTGGTGCGTACCGTATAAAGGACGCGAATTTTCTCGCGTTTTCATCACCCGAGAAAGGTGATTAGTGTTAGCAATCCTGAACGCTCGCAATGTCTCGCTCGCAACGTCTATCGGATCACGAAATTATATTTCTACGTTGCTATATCGCTGCTAAGATTACATCGTCTTTTATAATCGTAGAAAAGGCGTGTGGCGAGATTTGTACTGTTGGTGTCGTGTATTAAAGTCGTGATCGTGCAAGACGGCGTACTGCATCTTTTTTTAATGCACTACCCTGCAAGCGTTTCCTGAAAAATAAAAAATAAAGTTTGTGGTCATATAAGGCGGTCTGTCTATTTTCTGTTACGTAAGTGAGTGGCAGCGCGTCCCCAACAGCTGACGGCGGCCGAGAGGCGGTCGCCGTGCTGCCGACGCACTGCGCTTGTTGCAGTGGTCGCAGGAGTGTACGCGAAGCGCAGAGCGGTCGTTCCGGTCACAACGGACCCAGTCGTGGGTAACGGGTTCGTTTCAGATGTTTGAACCAGCCTTTACACAGCTATTGTAGGCGCACAGCAGATCTTCGTGACTGTACGCCGTAGCCGAAACCTCCGGCTGCTCCGGTGAGGACGGTGGACCTCGCGTCGGGCAGGACGTCGTCCGCCATGTTTGTAAGCGTAGCTGGGTTGCTTGCTATTGGCTAGGAGCAAGAGCTGAAGCTCGTTTCTCATTGGCTGTTGATTCGTTTGGTTGCATGCTGTTCCATGTGTGTGTACACGTCGCGTACAGTTGTCGTTGAAGTCGCAGCGGTTGCATTCGTTCGTAAGCATAGTGGTCGCTCCGAACGCAAACGTGTGAACGGGCCTTAAGTTCTTGGCCACCGGAGACATAAACAAGGCCGGCAAGAGTCCGGCCACAGACTAACTGTTTTTAGCTTGGCCGCCGAAGACATAAACACTGCCGGCAAGCGCCTGGCCAGAAGTGTTGATTTTCAGCTTGGCCGCCGTAGATAAAAACGCGCTTGGCAAGTGTTTGGCCAGCAGTGCTGATTTTCAGCTTGGCCGCCGTGAACATAAACACGGCCGGCAAGTGCTCGGCCAAAAGTGTTGATTTTCAGCTTGTCCGCCGGGGACATAAACACGGCCGGCAAGTGTTTGGCCAGAAGTGCTGATTTTCAGCTTGGCCGCCGGGGACATAAACACGGCCGGCAAGTGTTTGGCCAGAAGTGCTGATTTTCAGCTTGGCCGCCGTGAACATAAACATGGCCGGCAAGTCCTCGGCCAAAAGTGTAGATTTTCAGCTTGGCCGCCGGGGACATAAACACGGTCGGCAAGTGTTCGGCCAGAAGTGCTGATTTTCAGCTTGGCCACCAGAGACATAAACGGGATCGCCAAATGACTGGCCAACAGTGCTGATTTTCAGCTTGGCCGCCGAAGACATAATCATGGCCGGCAAGTGTCTGGCCAGAAGTGTTGATTTTCAGTTTCGCCGCAGGGACACCCATAATCTGAACTTTCATCGCGTTGACGAAACTTTGGCATGACGACGGGCAGCGAGGGAAGCATCATGAGCGAGTGGTTGGCAGAATTGTAGTGCGTGCATCGCACGAACACTGTTAGCGCAAGCAAATGATCACCGTTTTATTAAGTTTTTTTTTTTCGTTAGACTTGAAAGGCGCTATTGTCTTAACTAGCACTGTCGTGTGATATGTTCATTTGGAACATTACCAAAAGTGCGAAAATATTGTGCCCGTCGTTGTTCTTTGAAAATTAAACGCGAAAACAGCGCCGATGTCATCTTCGCGCTAACAATATCGCTCTGTCGCTGCGCGGCACCCTTAGCGCGAATACCACATCCGCAATTTTTTGTTTAGTGCTCCACATATTTACTTCTCAACTGCATTCTAAGAAAAAAAAGTTGTAGTCGGGTGCATCGGGCGCACATGCTCCCCTTTTCTGAAAGACTCGCCCTCCGTTACCCAGCCAGTGTACTTGAACACCGACCATGAGCCCCCTCCTCTACCTTAAGATCCTATAGGTGTATCAATGCACCCTGCTTAGTACACCGCCACGCTAGCCACGCGCCCCGATCAGCTTGTGCTTGGATCGGATAAGATTGGATCTTTCGGGCTTTTAGGGGCGAAGCGCCTTAGGGTCTAGCCTTGTCCATCCGTCCGGCGTCCGTGCTCACATCAATTGCCATCCCATCTGTCTGTCATGGATGAAACGACGCATGTAGCCGCTCAACGTCTATACAGGAGAGGGCGCTGCGGTCAAATGCGTATATAATCGCGTTAAACTTTGCATGCATTGGCTCAACGTTTATAGACGAGAGGGCGCTGCGGTCAAATGCTCAAATGCGTATATAACCACGTTCTATACCGCATATTCTCTTTCTGACATGGACCGTTGACTTATGCGGTGGAGATGCGTTCCCACGGCTTCTAGCGGATCCAAGCTGATCCGCTAGAAGAACCACTGGCTCTGCATTTCACCGACAATGAAGCAGTAATAATGAAGTCGAAAAGCAACCCGGAACTCAGCACTACCTATGAGCAATAAAAAAATCAGCACCATCAGCACTACCTGTGAACAATAAAATCAGTATCATCAGCACCACCAGAGCTTCGCCCCAATCAACATCATTGACCATGTGGAGATGTTGTGATTTTGTTTTTTGGAGGAGCCTAAACATGACGTTTCACATATATTCATTAAACTTAAGCTAGTCTTAATAACGTTTTAAATAGGTGCTAGGATAAACATTTCCTGAGCCAACGAAAGCTAATAGCTTCGGCTAAAACCGAAACGGAAACGTTCAAAATTGAACTACACGTAAAAGAAATAGAAAATTAACAAGGCGACCTAGATGGGCAGAGCGCTGGTTTTGTTTTTGGCAACGTGGTTGTTGGCGGGTGGCGGGCAGCGCTGTGACGCTAATGACGCTATCGTGGTGATTGACGCCAGTGAGGCTCGGTGTACTAGAGTGAACAAAATACTCGCATTCAAGTCGAAACGATTAACTGCCGGCGCTCGTAGACTGCCAACAGGCGCCAAAAAGGGTGCGATGCTGCGCGGGCCGTTGCTGACAGGCGCTGCTGCTTAGGATACGCCTAGCACGAGAACGTTTTCGCGTTCGCACAGCAAAGGATTCTCAACGATAAAGCAGCGTCCTGGATCAACAGCAAGCTAACGCTGCTAGAGACTCCCACGCTCAAATTTTAGCAGAGCGAATGTGGTTAGTCAACGTAGTCGCGGTCAACGCAGTCGCGGTTAATGGACCATTTGTAGAAACATCGGTTCGAGAGTAAATTGTTCTTGTACCCTCTCTCTCTTCCTTCTGGCCGAGCAGAGAGGGAAGATCGTTTCTTTGTGTAGACTTAGGAGCAGAAGATAGCCCACGATGGGGACAAAGGCATGTTTGGGGGAGCCGTATCTATACTTCTTTTCAGCTTCGGTCCGAGCGCGGCCGATGTTATGAGCCGAAGAGCCAATCAAACAGCGAAAGAGGCACAACGTCATGGCGTGCTCTCTCCAGTTGATAGGACCAGCCGGTATTCGCCGTCTCTCTGTGCACTGCTCCTCCGCCGCCTAGTCTTATCAAGCGCAGAGAGCACGCCATGACGCTGCGCTTTTTGCGCTGTTTGATTGGCCCTTTGGCTCATAACATCGGCCACGCTCGGACCGAAGCTGAAACGAAGTATAGGTCACAGCGGCTCAACGGGCGAACAGGATGTGGCTGACGTTTTGGGTGTCGAACGGGTGGGAGAGGTCTTGCACACGCGTTGTTTTCTAGCCACTTAGTCTCGGACCCAGTCGCGTGTCCAGGTGGCAGCACATATTCGCCAAAAGGTCCATTCTTCATTTTATATAATAGTGTGGGTTATACGGCGCAAAATGTAGGATCTTAAGGCTTCCAGTTTTTGGGGCCATTTTTGGGCTCGGGAGTTCCTTTGGAAGTATGGAGGTGTCCTGTTCACTCGGTATTGACAGCAGAGTAGACGCTATGCTTGTTTCAGACCAATCGTGTCTCCGGGTAGGATCACGTGACTACAGTCTCCAAGCGAAAGAGATGAGGCAGAGCACGGCACCTGCCTGAAGGCGAAGGCTACGGATAACATCCACTGCACTATCCACTTTGGGTCGAACTTTCAAGAGGATATAAGTCACAAAGCCTCTCGTTGTGTTCATTGTTGGGATGCCCCTGAAGATAAGCCTTTGTGAGCGCAACCCCCTTTTGACCTTCAAGGAGCTGTTACTTTCCTACCTCTTCTCTTTTTTCCCATCTCTCCCTAAGCTGAAAGCGTGGAAGAATGTGCGAACTCGCCGGACCAATCAATCGGAGACTTTTTTATCACTTGACTCCGCTCTCTGGGCGCGGGTAACGTCAGGAGCGCGATCACGTTGTAAAGGTTTCCCGGATGACGCAGTAGCTTTTTCCGACCACGGAATGCCTGCTTCCTGGCCTAGTTTCTTGTGTGCTATGCTGCGACCTGCGGGGCTGCCATAGATTTCGTCCGCGACAACGTACCGAAGGTTGCCAGTATTTGAAAAGTCCTACGCGTATATCGGCAACAAGCGATTTCTTCAAAGAAGCACAAAAAATTCTTGTGACGCGTTTAGTGTCCGTTCGGCAAATGACGAGCAGAAAGGGGTCCGTTAAGATTCAACACGATGTGGCAGACATCGTCTTCTCGTTTTTGTGTGGTTGTTCTGCAGTGCCCGTATCGACATATATCTCGGAATACATCTTTCAAGCCCGCTAAGTTTATGGTAAGTGCACTGCAACCGACTTGTTGGAAACGATTGACAACTGTTTTAAGGGTATTCTTCAAGATTATTTATAGAATCAGGCACTATCTATGCTTCCCGCAGACAGGAAAATAATTTCCCCGAAATTCTACCCGCAGACGCGTCCCAATAGCTGGCTGAAATCATGCGACAACTACCGGAAAATACTGACTTTCTTGTTCTCCCGGCATTTCGTGGAAACATGTTATAAAGGCGACTTTTCGTGAATACACGTTTCATGGACACGTTTAGTTGACACTAACATATCACCGACACTCGCTACGCGAATTGCACGCTGCAGGCACATTTTTTCGCGGGTGTGTCAATCACTGGCCGGCAGCCCCGTCCACGCGGCTTCGCGGCGACATTCTGCGACGGCTCATTACAGAAATGTTTACCCGCGTGGCCCACCCTACAAGAAATTTGCGGCGACAATCTGGGGTGACTTCTTACCAAAAAACAAAACAAAAAAGGCTAATCATAGCTGTTTGTAAAACAATCTGTCAATGATACACCCTTCGATGAACTGATTGCCACCGCCAATGAGAGGCGTCTGCGGGTAGAATTTCGGGGAAATAATTTTTCCAGCTGCCGGGAGAATAAGCAATGTACCTACGAATTACCCCTGTTCTTGTTTGCTTTGCAATCTTCTCAGCTGTATAAAAGCTTAGAAGTGCCTTTTTACATTTCGCAAAGCGCTTGCACGTTTGTACTTCTCTACGGGACATGCTGTGCGTAATAAACTTCTAGGAGATTTGAAAACAAACTTCTGTGTCTGTCTTCCTGCCCGTTTACTAACACCTGCGCGAGTAATTTTTTTTACGTGTTTTCTTCATGTTTTAAGTAGGCTAATTCAGTTCGGGGCATCTTTAATAAGTTTTAGATATCCAACCTTCCACATGGTGCCCATTTAGGGTTAACGAATATTTTTGCCTGGGTGCCAGATGCTAGCTTGAGAGCGATTCATTTCAACAAGCATTGGTCAGCGAAGGGAATGCCGCGGCTATGCTTCTTCTAGAGCAAGTGAGCCAGCCCTGCCTTTCGCGGCTTGATCGCGTCTGTTCATTTGCTTGTGCGTGATATATTCAGTTGCATAGTTCAGAAAGAGCTGATGGTGGCCAGTCATCCTTGACGTCACGACGAATTGGTTGAGGTTTCTGAAAACCTTCTAGTGCATTGTGAGCCAAGCTCTTCAGAACATCCCAATGATACATAAACGAGTGAACATATGTAGAGCCTTGGACGTCGTCAACTTATGCGGAAGAAAACTGGAGTCCTCGCTTGAGTTGGATTCCAAACAATGCTCGAGAAAGAACGGTATGTGTGTGTGTATGCGGGCATATGTTTTCCCAAATGATAGCCCGCATGCGGATATTTTTTCATAGGTAAACGAGGCCATGGGTAAGTGTTTTCGAAGTACCGCTAATTATTTGAGCAATTCGTTCATTTTTGTTTTGCTTAAACTTTATTCAATAAAGGTAAAAAGTAGCCGTTCATTCCAACATTACTTTTAACTTCTCGATGCGCTAGGGGCTCCACCCTTACAAAAAATTGTACCTCCACCCTATAGACGTTCTGTAGAACGTCTATAGGATGTTTCCTTAGAAGGAGCATAGGGTGTCTCTAGGAATGCCATGAATGCTAATACCTTTCTATCATCCTCCTAAAGATCTCCTATAGAATATTGGCCAACGGACATCCTACGGATATTCTAGGTCTACTGACCTGCTAAAGACGTCCTATGGGAAGCCTAGGCCTATGGCAGTTCTAATACCAGATGATGTCCAGTGGTTAGTAGGATAACCATAGAAAGTTAATACAGGAAATATAGGATGTCTGTAGTATATTCTCTATAGGAGGCTCTTAGGAAGAGCGTAGGACGTCCACAGCCAAAATCCCATAGGATGCTGCTACAAAGGTAATAGAAGTCGTCCTTGGCTTCTAGGAGGACCCTAGGATGCTGATACAAAGGTAATAGAATGGTCATCCTAGGCTCCTAGGAGGAGCCTAGGATGACCATAGCTAAATTCCACAGAGCAAGCTGCCCTACAGATTTCTATTAACATATTAACCACTGATAGGCAAGATCAAATTTAAGAAAATTTGCAAATTAAACCTATATAAAATTTTAAGAATACCCAAAAATCAACATTTTCGAGAACCGCAGTTTTTTAAAACGGAAGTGCCAATCTTCTAATATAAAAAAGAGGTTGAACACTGAATTTGAAAAGCCTAAGATAATTTATTTCAGAAAAAGACATGGGGGGAGGAAAGAGGGGGGGGGGGGAGAGCTCCAACCGCTTCCATCGCGCGCAGCTGAAATAAAAAATAAAAAAAATAAATTAGTACAGGCATTTATTTATGTGGTAGACACGTGATTTTTAAGTAACAATGTTAATAAATACGGACTGAATATTTGGCCATACATAAGAAATGAGTGGGCAGCATATATTACACTAACTTTCAAGTCATAATTAGCATTTCTGGCTTCGAGTATTTCTGAGAAACATAAATACAGTAAACTCTCAGTATCTCAGTTGCTTCATTCGAATTTTCCGATAGTTTGGAACGGGGATGAGCTCCCGGCAATCACACAAACAAGTCTATGAGGGAAAATGTACGATAATTCAAAGTTTAACCTCTGGGACTGGTTAATTCGAAGGATTTTTTTAACATGCTTCAGAAGTCTGGCAACTATGAAAGCATGAACGTCTCGAGATTATGCTGACCGAACTTTAATCAAACTGAATGGAAAGCGCCGAATAAACAAGGACGAAGAAGGGGACAGAGACTTCGTCTCGGTCCCCTTCTTCGTCCTTCTTTATTCGGCGCTTTCCATTCAGTGATGTACCAACTAGCCCATTTATCTATTTAATCAAACCCATGCACACACCGTCACTATTACCTACTGTGTATGCGGTCGGGAAAAAGAGGGAACAAGCGCGGCGCACAACTAAGCCACCAGGCAGCCAAGCCAATTAAGCAAGCTAGGCCAGGCCAAGCTAAGCCAACATGGCAGCAGGCGCATGCATCACGGCATCATCCCCACAGAAAATACGAAAGCAGGCACAGCGCACAAGGCCAATAAAGCTTGGTTTGAGGCATCACCGAGCCCCATGAAATGTTTTCTTCGTCAAATATACGAAGCTCTTTTTTTTTCTTTTGTTTTTTACAATTTTTGTCAAAAGGGTTGTGAAAACTAGATTGATGTGGTTTGTGCAGCCAAGCATAATACAGGAGACTAATAATCAAAATAAGTAAAATAATTAACCTAAAATTTACTTCTGTTGAATTTTCTTTGGTTAAGAAAATGCTGAAGGAGCCTTGAGAAAGGTTTGCAACTTGCTGAGAATAGTTAGCTATGTGTCTCCATTGGTAGAGGGAAGCAAAAATCAACTTCTTCCAGGTAGCTACCAAATTTAAAAAAAAAAATATATGTATAATAATACACGATTTGAGTGTGTTTTTTTTTATCCAAAGTATGCTTAATTCGAAGCATTTCTCTGTCCCCCTGAGCTTCACGCTATCGGAGCCAAGTGTCAACATAGTTCAGGCTTAATCATCAAGTCGGCTGTTTCCACACTCTACGCATATACTAGAGTGTTTCCACACTCTAGTATATGTGTGGGCTTTGTTCATAAAAAGCTTCTCCCATGCTGTCTTTATGGTGTTGATGCCTCTGCGCTCTTGCTAGTTGCTCAGGGCCGTCCTGAGTCTTGCATCCTTTTACTAGTACCAAAACTCGTATGGCAAAAAAATGAATGCCAGCAAATATGAATCCAGCATGCAGCTCCACTCACGTGAATAGGGGAACTATTGCTGCTTGTGGACAGGTGGCGGCTTCTTGGAGAGGAGTGATGACAGGCTGCCCTTCACCACCTTCTCCACGTCACCAAACTTCGAGCAGGTGTACGCTAGAAAAAAATAATAATTTTCAAGACAGCAGTCTCGGGTCGGGTCCTGTTACGGAAATAGTGCACATTAATAATTAACAGAAACATTGCACTTTTTGCTTGTGTTAACAGTAACATTATGCAAACCAGACTAATTTATAGTATAAGGTAGCACACCTAAAAAAGGCCTTCACAATGCGAACAACAAGCGCAATGCATAGACTTGTCTTATTGAGAACTTTTCTTGGAAAACATAGAAGTGAATATACTTAGGACCTTTTTACGAAATGTCATTAAAGTTTCTGTTGTTATTCAAACTTTTCTCAACACAAACAGAAGACTGCACAAAGATTTAGCCTAAAAGAAACTTCCAAAAATTTAAATCTAGCAGTGCATGAGAAGCAGGCTGCTGATAAACCATACCCCCAAAAGTAGTCTATTGAACCTTTCCTCAAACATTCCATCAGCTGATTACACTTCTGGTAAGATATTTAACCAAGAGCAGATGGCTGAGCTTTTAGTTTCCTTTTTGCCCAAATGCAGCTGCCTATGCTTTGGATATTTGAAACCAAAGACATCTGCTAATGCTAGTGATTTCTGAATGAAACAAACAATATGCTGTGATACAGATAAATTTAAAGGTTTGCTTGCACATCAATGAGGGTCACCTGCCATGCCCCAGTGAAAATGGTGAATTAATTTGACCACATAGGGACCTTTTAACAAGCAAATGGAATCTGGCTTTTCTGCAAGCCTCCATCATACCGCCAGCACACGTCGGCCAGGATTGCAACCAGTAAACTAGGAACCAGTGGACAGGCGTCTCCTCGCAGCCACCGAGGCAGCCCAAAATGCTTAGTGTAAAGTCAACATTGTCACTCACTCATTTCTAGTGTGTTAATCTGTAGAGATGACTTTAAGATCATATAGGTTTGAAGCTTAAGCCCTATGGTTCTGGTAACTAAGGTTCTGTGTTGTTTGAAGTTTATTTTATGACAAAAAGGTTCGGTTTGTCAGTTCATTTTTGTTAAGATTCCAAATTATTCAAAATTCCCAGTTTTAATTTTGCCATGGTCCCTATACAAATATTTATTATTTAGACAGAAACGTTTCCTGAGTTCATTACAACTCACTTGCATAGAATGATATTTCTTCAGCTAGATTTAGCATTGCTCTGTGCAATACCGACTGTCCCGCGACAAAACTCGTGAGTCGTCTCCTGAATGTTGGGAAGCTTGTTTTCCCTCTACCCATTCTATCAATCCGCAATGCAGTTCCACAGGGTGGGGTGGTACAAAAGCTTGTTTCTATATTGAAATCTATAGGTTCATAACTCTCACTGTTATGAAACACATTCACCCTCCAGTCACCACAAATAACATGGAACAAAGTGGAAACTGGAACAGTGGCTTCTGTAGTGACCCAGAAATACTATGATTTGTTGTCCTGCAACCTTTGACCAGATGAACGGTAAACCCCATTTTGTCAATAGCCGGAGATTTCACAAGAAACTGAAGTGGCATCACCTCGGTACCACTGACCGTCTATGATCAAACATATTTGTAAAATACCATTTTATTTTTTCCATTGTGACTTTGAAATTTGGAGCTTATCCGATAATTTCGAATTGTCCAAACTTTTACCAGCAAGTTTCTTGTATTTATCCAAAAACTTGAAACCGAGCCGGTAAATTATGCCTCAATTACAAGGGCAGTTTTCACTGTGATTACGCTGACTGCAGTTTTGAGCAGTTATACGGCAGATTAAACTGCAGGCAGCACAGTAAACATCCAAAAGGCGCTAATGTGGATTTTGGGCTTCCCTTTTTATGGAACAAACTGAATCGGACTTTCTGAGTGTCCTGAAAATGAAAAAGTTACGATAATGCATGAACCTTTTCTCAATTATAAATATGAGTAACACCATATGTTCTGATTTTTAACGGAAAAGAATACCGTGCTTGACTGTAATTTTGAGTTTTTCTTCTAGCAGTTTGGGCTGGCTTTAATTCGAACAGAGTTTAGAATGGCGTCAACAACGGTATCTCACCTGATCGCCAACATTAACAAAGCGCTTATTTTTCTGAAATGCTGGGAGAGAAATCTAAAAAAAAGAATCTTCGTAGCAAATACTATGGGAAGGAACATGCCAAGGTGCCAGTGCTGCCGCTAACAGGGACAAAAAAATCTCTTGTTGCCTGCACAAATATGATTCATTTTGATAATAATTTTGATCTACCATAAATAAAGATGTCATAGCTAGCATTCAATCCCTACAAATAGTAAAAAGAATGTTTCTAGCTGATCTACTGCAATATTTAGATTATGTGATACTAGACTCTGTTTGATTTCACTGGTAGTGAAATAGTCATGCAGCACATTTTCAGTTGACCTTGCTATGACCTCAGTTGGTGGTTCTAAACTGCCACTGGCCTAAATACAGTTAGAGTTTTCAATTAACTAGGGAATAAAAAAGGTCTACATGAAAGTTGCACACTTACCAATCACGGCGTTAACTCTCACAGGGTCCAGCCCTGGCTTCACGGGCTCGTTTTTATGTGAGTTTGATTTTTTACCAAACAGGGATTTCCCGGTCCGCTCCTCCTTGGTAAATACGATGCATAATAGGCCTCGTGAAAACGGCCCCGGAGCTGACTCAGTCACTTCAAGCTGGCGAAGCAGGTACTGATCAACGAGCACGTTGCTCCCTATGTCCACCTTGAAAACAAAGAATAGAAACCCATCAACGTAGCTTGTTTCTATTCGTTGGAATATCACAACATAGCCACCACACATAACAAAGGTGCTAAGAAAATATTATTGACCATATGATTATTGTTAGACAATGCAGAGGAGGATACTGGGGTAGTTAGAAGGTGAATGAGGATTGAACAGGAAGAAAAGGGCAGCTAGAGCACCTGTAACATTTGGTGGAAGTGGCTCGATTTAAAAACATAACATAACCCCACCCAACACCTGCACTGGCAAGTGGAGCTCTTTTTAATTCCATGGTGCCACAAATTATGTATCAACATGATTCCTCATTTTACTCAACTAGAGACAACGGTTGAGTGTCAGATTGCTCATGTCAGAAGACATTAACAACAGTCTTGCATCTGTCCAACTGCAAGAAGTTATAGGATCCTTCTTAGCTGAATTGCGAGTGGGCTGTCCAATTGAAGTAAATGACACCTTCAGAACAATCCATGAGGTATGAGAGGCAGCACATCCTGGTGAACATATTACTGCAGCTGAAACTGCAAATATTAGATGGAGCCACTTCCTGGTGCATAATCTAAATTCAGTTTGAAGATAGAGGTGAATGAGTGGGGCACACTGAGTAAATTAATGCAGATTGTTGGGCGAGTTGGTACTGGGTATTCAAAAACATGGTAGCACTTGATATGAGAACAAAGAAGGAGACTGGACAACACAGAGCACTGACTTACAACCGGCGTTCCTTCAACAGTGAGACCACACGCTTAACAGGCATGCACGACATCGCCAGCTTGTTTTGAGGCAGCATATCTACACCCTTAGAAATACATCTCTCAACTTCTTCATCCAAGGCACACCTAGACTCCTCAGACGAGGCCCTGTGGTTCCGGAGCGCTCAACTTTGGCTCAGTGGCAAACTTCGCGCCCAGAGCAAGTACATGTCTAACCTCATCAGGGAGGTGCACTTTACTTACAGTCTTGATGTCGCATGTTGCCACCGGACGTTTCTTGGGAATGCAGCCACGAAGACGTAATGACCACTGCCAAAGGACCTCCATGGTCTGATCTATGATGCCAAGGAAGTCCCGCAGTCGTCTATTGTCCGAAAGTGGCTTGCTGGGGCATGCACGACATCGCCAGCTTGTTTTGAGGCAGCATATCTACACCCTTAGAAATACATCTCTCAACTTCTTCATCCAAGGCACACCTAGACTCCTCAGACGAGGCCGAACAGCTCACAGCAGGCTCCTGAATGGCAACTGCAAGGATGTGACTACAGGAGCCTGCTTTGTGCTGTTCTTCGAGACCTCAGCAAGTAACTTTCGGACCACAGACGACTGCGGGATTTCCTTGGCATTGTGGACCAGAACACAGAGTTCCCTTGGCAGCAGTCGTTAGGTCTCCGTGGCGGCATTCCCAAGAAATGTCCACTGGCAACATGCGATGTCAAGACTGTGAGTTAAGTGCACCTCCCTGACAACACTAGACATGTAATGGACCTTTTTCGAGAAGCATTCTGCGCACGCGCAAGCGCCCGATGCCATGTGGCGGAAGTCGGCACGAAAAACCGAGGAAATTCGGAAGGAGGCTGTGGATCAGCGAGTAGAACAAGTAATTGCAGCATATAAAGTAAAACCTTGTTAATTCGGATCTCATGGGACCGGCAGAAATGTCCGAATTATCCGAAAGTCAAAATATTGAAAGGACAAAGAAAACTGCGCGAAAATGTTTCCCTGTGACATACCTTTATTTTGAGAAAAAATCTGTTATTACCGCCTGCTATTACCGCTGGATGACACTTGGGCGGAGACGGCAACTTTCCTTAGCGCGGTCGAGTGCTCCACCGCACTCGCATTGTCGGAGCTACGCATCCCGTGCGCTGACGATTTAGCACAGCAAGGCCTCTTCTAGTTTCGGGTGCACCACCTTCCACGGCCGCTTTCTTTTCGCGATGAACTTCTCGCTCTCGAAAGTTCGTAGGATATCGGCCTCAATTATCACGAACATGGCCAAACTGCTTCTCTTGACGTCGTAACTTTCCATCACTTGTCGAGAGACGCCGTCCTTCAAAGCCCTTAGTATTTCCACTTTCGTCGCGAAATTCTTAGCCTAGAACAGCTGCAACGGAAAACGAGTAGCACAACTGACCAATAACCGGAGCGCCAAATTGCGACACACGGTGCTATTTTTCCCGAGTGCGCCGACAGCGAGAGTGCCAGTCACGTTGCATTTTTTAACGCGGGGGTGGCCGGCGAATAATTGAGGGATAAGATAGCTGTTAAAATGGCGGGCTTTAGGATCCCCGCGTTGAGGCATGAAACGTGATGGTCACTCTCGCTATTGGCGCGCTCGGGAACAATAGCCCCGCGTGTCGCGATTTTGCCATTCCGGTCGTCGGTCACTTGTGCTACCCTTTTTTC
Source organism: Ixodes persulcatus (assembly GCA_013358835.2). Taxonomy (NCBI): domain Eukaryota; kingdom Metazoa; phylum Arthropoda; class Arachnida; order Ixodida; family Ixodidae; genus Ixodes; species Ixodes persulcatus. The sequence continues at coordinate 439 of JABSTQ010010642.1, read as the reverse complement.
TGTTGCAGCTATGCTTCTGCCGCTTCCATGCCAGGAGGGTAGCGCGCTGAAGCACGGCAATCCAGAGCGAAACAGCAAAACTGGTGCGAAACACGGAGAACCGGAAGAGCGAAGAACCATGGGAAAACCGGAAAAACCACAAGTGCACCTCGGATGAATAGCGGTCATACCCTTTGGAACGGACGGTAGCTTGCGCCACCTGCCGAATTCGTCCGAATTAACCATATCGCGCCGCGTTCCCTCCGAATTAAAGAGCGTTTGCTGCCATTGAATAATACATACGTTTGACGGGACCGGATCGGCAGTTCAAATTATCCGAATTTCCGAATTAGTGGGGGTTGAATTAACGAGGTTTTACTGTATATAATTGTATTACACAAAAAAAGAAAGTGGACGTCGGGTGGACGCCACGGATGCCCTTCTTTAAAGTTGTGTTGGG